>OZ017741.1:116793024-116808024 GCA_963969285.1 Odontomyia ornata
TACACAGGAAAACAAAGCTCCAAGTATACGAATCTGTGATAAGACCTGTGTTATGCTATGGGTGTGAAACATGGACCCTAACCCAAGCATTCGCAAATGTATTGAACGCCTTTGAGCGACGGGTCTTGAGGCGAATAATCGGAGGGAAGCTAGACGGGGACCAATGACGAATTCAATACAACCATGAGCTGTATGAAATTTTTGACGAGCCGGAGGTGTCAACGATTATAAGACTGCGGAAGCTGCAATGGGCTGGCCACATGAATCGTATGGATGAACAAGGGATACCCAAAAAGGTATTCGTTGGGAGAACTGAAGGCCGGAGGCCAGTGGGGTCGGTCGACGGAGACAGTTCATCGCTGCTCGAATTTCGAAATTGCAGGACACGGTCAATGGACCGAGACAATTGGAGGCGCTGTTTGCAGGAAGCGAGGGCCCGAAAGGGGCTGTAGTGCTAAGAAGAAGAAGAAGAAAGGCTCCTTCAAGTAGTCTGCTACCGCTAACAGTGCTTTCAATAAAGTGTAGCAGTTGCTTGTTTCCACTCCAGTGTTCGCCAATCCCGATTTTACAAGGCACTTCTTTATTCAATGTGACCCAAGTACAGTGGCTATTGGAAGTGTCTTTTTCCAGAAAGACGATAAGAGTGGAGAGCATTTAATCGTATATATGTCGATGAAGCTCAACGCTGCGCAACGCAACTATAGCGTTACCGAATTGGACTGCATATATAGCATTACCGAATTGGATTGCAAAGCGTCAAGAGATTCAGGGAATATATCGAAGGGTTTTTTTTTTATTTTTTTTTTGTGGTAGGGAGGTGAAGGTATTTACGCCCGCCGAGTCAGGCAGTGTGGGACTCCCATGGAGGATACCCTTGGACTACCCACTAAACACCTCCCCTGTCAATCTGAGAACCTAGCCTGGAACCGTTCGACACATTACTTCGGGGCAGGTCTCGTTTTGTTACGCCGTGGGGCGCCTTCAAGCTGGGGAGTCCCTTTCCTAGCGGGAGGGGAGAGGGGAAGAGGAAATGCCAGAAGAGCGATCCCCCAGCCCCAGCACCACCGGCTGCTGCGAGTCCCTTTTATCTTTTAGGACTGCCCGAGCATAATGTGCCACCTGGTTCCATTTGTCAACCGATTCGAGCATCACTGCAACTATATTATCCGGGGTGAGCTCTCCCGTCTCCCTGTAGAGTTCCCTTCGCAGCCTGGCCCATTTGGTACACGCAAAAAATGTGTGACAGGCATTGTCCTCCTCTCCTGGGCAAAACCGACAATCGGGGGACCGTGACTTACCGATCTTGTTCAGGTAAGACTGAAAACACCCGTGCCCGCTCAAAAGCTGGGTCAGATAGAAGTCAGTCTCACCATGCCTTCGATTTAGCCACGGTCTCACATCCGGGATGAGGCGCGCAGTCCACCTTCCCTTCGTGCAATTCCTCCAAGACTGCTGCCAATCGTTGAGCGAGCGTTGTCTCTCCTCGCGGACAACCATCTCCCTCGCATCCTCGTTTCGGCGCAGGTAAATAGCGCGGCGCTCTCTAGTAAGGAGGGCGACTGGTATCACGCCTGCAATCACTCTCACCGCCGAGTCGGAGACTGTTGGATACGAAGATGCAATTCTCAGTGCTCCTCTTCTCTGTACCTGTGCCAATCGTTTTCGGTATACCTCCTTGCTGAGAGCGTCGCCCCATACCTCTGCTCCGTACAGTAGCACTGACCCTACAGCACTCATCAAGAGGCGTCTTCTTGATGGGCTGGGTCCCCCTACGTTGGCCATAAGTCGTCTCAGGGCCGATATTCCCGACGCAGCCTTCTCAGCCGTTGCCCTGATTTGCTCAGAGAAACTCATGTTCAGGTCGATCAGTAGCCCCAGGTACTTCACCGCTGGCTTCGATTCGATCTGTATATCTCCAATACTGATCATCCTTACTCTAGGGATTCTCTTTTTTGTCAAGATGACCACTTCGGTTTTCTCCAGTGCTAAACTGAGCCCGCGAGTAGTCATCCAGTCCCTCACTCGGCGCATTAGCGTACCTAGCCTAAGTTGCGCTTGTTCAACGGTGCGTCCGGCGACCAGAGCCGCAACATCATCCGCATAGCCGACCAAGCGCGACTCATCTGGCATCGCAAGTCTCAGTAGCCCGTCGTAAGACACGTTCCACAGGTCCGGACCAAGGATAGATCCCTGGGCAACACCCGATGTAATTTCCATCGTTCGTTGGCCCTGTGTCGTGTCGTAGAGCAGGCTTCGGTCCTTAAGTTAGTTCCTCAAAAGCCGCATTAGATATTCTGGAACTTGAAAAGAGTTTTCCAGCGTGTCCAAAATATCCACCCATCTAGCGGAGTTGAAGGCATTCCTGACGTCGAGTGTCATCAACAGGACGATCCGTCGCTTGGTGCGACTATATGCCTCTGCCTTTTGGACCGCGTTCACCACCTCTGCAATCGCATCAATGGTAGAACGTCCTGCTCTAAAGCCGTACTGCCGAGGAGATAGGTCCCCAGCAGCACGAATCGCGTCAGTGAGTCTTCCCTTGATGAGTTTCTCTAGCACTTTCCCAGCCGTGTCTAGCATGCATAACGGGCGGTATGCAGACGGCGACTCGGGGTTTCCCTTCCCCTTGCTGACCAGCACGAGCCTCGCCACCTTCCATCGTACCGGGAAAACCCCGTCCCGTAGGCAAGCGTTGAATGTGCTGAGCAGCAAGTCAGGACAATGGTGATAGACGAGCTGCAAAACCTCAGCTGGAATACCATCTGGACCTGGAGCCTTCCTCGCTATCAAGGAGAGGACTGCCTCCTCCAGTTCCAGCTGTGTGGAGAGTGGGCACTCGACTGCTGTTTCACCATGGACAGCGTCAACACGGACGGGATGGGCGGGGAAGAGTCCCCGCACTATCGCGTCCATCTTTTCCGCGTCATGTATACAGGCCTTCCGTAGGGCACCAAGTTTCCCCATGACCAGCTTGTAGCCAAGGCCCCACGGATCCCTATTTACATCGTCCACGAGGTCTTGCCAGCATCGGGCCTTGCTCTTGTTAATAAGCCTGCGAAGATATTTCCTGCCGGACCTGTATGCTGCTAGCCTAGTGTCTGCCTCCTCCCGCGTTCGCGCCCGCTGGGCCTCTCGCCGAAGTTTGTGACACTCGCTTCTTTGTTCGGCGATCTCGTTTGACCACCAGTATACTGGAGGCTTACCGTGTCGGGGTCTCCGACGGGGCATGGAAGACTCGCAAGCAGCTATGATGGTACTCATAGTTGAGTTCACCAAGTCCTTGGCTGTAGGCCCTCCACTCGAAGGGTTGCCTTTCACCATTATTACCAACCATGCTAGCCTCAAATGCCTCATGCAGCAATCGGACCTTTCTGGTCGATTGGCTCGCTGGAGCCTGAAATTGAAAGGGTTCAATTTCCAAATTGAATACCGGAAAGGTGTCCTTAACGTTGTACCGGATGCGTTGTCGAGATCTTGCTCGCAGGATGAACGGGTGGCCTCGCTCATTGCTTCGGACCGCAAAAATATTGTTGGTTTGATTCCGGAGTCTACGTTTCTGGAGCCCGAGTAACAACATCTCAAGGAGCAAATCCTGAACCTTGCTGATGGGCGGGTGTACATCAGTACTGGATCTCCTGTAACGCCAACTTCGGATATGCTGCCTCGATGAGCGAAGATGTTGGTGCTCGCCGAATTGGCCTTGTCTGAAAACGTGTGAATGCGCTAGCAGGCTAGCGCTGTCATGGGGCGGGTTCGTTTTCCCAGCACAAGGGCCCACTACAAAAAATTACACATTTACGAATTAGTGTGATTGTTGGACTCGGTTCAACGGTGTCGTGGCCGAGGTAACCTACTGAAGAGATGTATTGCCAAAGCAAAATGACAGACTGGGCCCGGCGAAGGCGGTCGAGACTTGAGAGCATCTCGTCTTTACCACGTATACTTACGGCCCCCAAATAAGAGTGGGGCATCCAGGTGGAACGGTCAAGATCCATTGTAGCTGTGGCCATATATTTTCCATTTAAATGAAAAACTCATACAAACTGTAAATGGGGTACCAATATATGTGATTGAAACTAATTACGGAAGCAAAAAACAGACGTGTATGCTTAACTACCGACGCAGGTCTTTCGCGTGGTATACATCCACTTCCTTCCCAGGCAAATCCATGAGGACATAACGACCAGGTCCAACAACATTTGTACACGGCTTTTCAAGAACCCACAATCTAACTTCGCATTATAATGACCAGCATCGTCGCTTTGGCGGAAATTGCGACGAAAGACCATCCCTTTCTCTAAACTCGGAAAGTCAGGGTCTTAAATTATAATGCGCTTCATTTGCACGTCCTGCTTCCCTTATCTTCCGTCTGATTTGTTGGCGGAGATCGCCTAATGATTCGTGGGGCTCCAGCGCAACGACGGGATCTCCCAAACATTTTAATTGCCCCAATAGCCTGTATGATTTGCCATGGCAAATCATGTGCTGTCTGAAGGCGGCAAAGTAAGGCGTGACACCCGCGACGGAATCATACGACGACCGCAGAGCGCAGGTGATGGCGGACAATCTACGGTCCCAATCCTTCTGAGTTGGATGGGCATAGGAACGGATCACAGCTAAGAGTGTGCTATTCAAACGTTCTGATGCGTTAGACTGAGGAGAGTATATTGGCTTGATTTGGTGGTCTGCACCGTACTGTTCGAGTAGACCTTAAGCTGCTGAGATCGGAACTGTACTCTGTTGTCCGAGTACAAACTTTCTGGAACACCAAACACATGGAATATTCACCTCTCAAAATTTCACGATAGGTGGAGTCGTAAATTTGCGAATAGGTTCCGCCAGCGGGAACTTAGATAGCTGATCTAGAACAACGATAGCTCCAACATATCCCATAGAAGAACGAGGGTATGGACCAAATAGATCTATATACAGGCGTTAGAATACGCGTTCCGGAACGTTGAGTTGACTCATGGGAGGTCGAAGAGGCTGGTTGAGAGCCTTTGTGCCTTTGCAGATCTCACAGGCGCCTACATACTCCTTGACCTGAGATGATATTTTAGGCCAAAAGAAGTATTTCTTCAGGCGTCGAAGCGTCCGACCGTAGCCGCCGTGGGCACTTAGAAAATGGTCGTGTGCGCGAAGGATCAAATTGTAAGTCGTCTCCTCCGGCACCCAAAGCTTCCAAGACTCTTCTTCCTGCAACGAGTCACCGGTCGCGTATTCATTTTTTTTTCGTAGCACTACAGCCCCTTTCAGGCCTTCGCTTAGAGATAGATAGAGTATCTAATTCTCATGATCGAATGTATCGGCCACTCCACAAGGTGATATGATCATCATCACACTTTGGCCGTGTATTCGTCCACCCAGCTGCGTTACATTCTGATTTTAAACCAGCGCATATCATAACTGAACAGGCTTATAGTCCGTCCGAAGAATCACTTGAACTGAATCTCGTTGGCGCCAACGAAACTCGAACGAGAGACTTTCGGCTTACGGGCTTAGTGCTCTTACCACTGAACCACGCGGACTACTCACGTATTCTTTACGTCGGTAAATTAATCCGTCGACCACTTCCAAATCAGGCAATTGTGTTTGTTGGCTCACGATGGTTTGCCTCAACTCGTTGTAGTTGTTTGAATTGAAATGCGGGCTGTCTAAATCTATCTCGATGGAATTATCGTCATTTAATGCCAACATTCGCGAGAGAATATCGGGCACGATATTTTGGGTCCCTTTTCGGTGTTTGATGGAAAACTTAAACCCCTGCAGTTTAAGAGCCCATCGAGCCAGACGTCTGTGTAGGTCCGCTTGTTTCATCAGCCATTGTAACGAAGCGTGGTCGATGATGATTTCAAACGGGTGGCCTTCTATGTATGCTCGGAATTTCTTGACAGCCATCACCGTTCCCAGAGATTCTTGTTCGGATACAGTATAGTTCCTCTGGGCCGATTTCAGTTTAATGGACATAAAACCAATGAAAGCTTCTTCGCCCTCTTCGGTCAATTGCACTAGCACGGCCCCAACTCCATGTTGACTTGTGTTGGACAATACCAGTACACCCTATGTATACTGGCATGCGCTGGGAGCTTGATATGATGTGTATCCTATATACACATCAAGGCTCCCGGGGAGAGAAAGAGATATTCCTGTATGACCACTTACCTGCTACTTTATGCATGTCAACTAGATCAGTGAAAAGGTGCTTTTGTTTAATGATTTAATTTTTATTTAATTCTTTGTTTGGTTCTATAATTACACGTTCAGTTGACTATATTAATATTAATGACATATTTTCTATTGAATCCGTTTAATAATTAATTTATTGCAGAGACGTATAAAGTTCGAGCATTAATGGAACTTGTAAAATTTTTGTGATTTATATTTACTTTGATTATTTTTGTTATTTGAAGGAAATGTATGATTGTGCTTGATATCATATTTGAAAAACCAATCAATTAAAGCTTTAACGGTTGCTCGGGCTGACGCCTTGAGCACGCAGTTATATTAACGAATCAATCGATTAATAATCCAACTGCTAGCCTCGGGCACAAAGCCTTCGGACGCTAATACTCGGGCTAATGCCTTGAGTACGCAGTCAAATTATTAAATCAATCAATTATTAGTTCAACTGCAGGCCCCGGGCATAACTGCCTTGGGGCGCTTATATTCGGGCGGATGCCTTGAGTACGCAGTTGAACGTATCCTTAAATTCGCTTATCCCGGGCTAAGTGCCTTGGGATAGAGTAAGCTCGGGCGCACGCCTTGAGCCAGCGAATGGAGAAATACTTCTCGATTTACTTGCTTCAATAATTTTCTTTTATACTATAATTATGCTGACTTTATTGCTTACCAACTAAAATAATGAAGACAATTCACCATTTCAAAGATCAAAGTTCAACAACAAAAACACTTAATGTATTTAGTGCCATCTCTCTGTGACTGGTGCAACCACAAAGCTAAAGCTTTCGCTCGATTTGCAATGCATATAACCAATTCGTTCCGCTGGGCGGTACGTTTGATTGCGAAGTCTTTTGTGTATATGTTTGATACTTAATACGAGTATGGATACACACCCACTTCTGCTAATCCATGATACGACACCGCGCCCACAGATGCTTTGATTACAATTCGCAGCTTTTCGTATATGTATGTTGTCATTTACAGTACACAGAGAGGAACGACGGAACACGAACCGAGCAATATTTGGACTGCGGTTCACTTGCGTGGCAAGGAATGGTGAAGGGTTTCTGGAAGTCAGGGCTGTGCAAGACTGGGGCAGATTTCAATGCTTGCTTGAACTCTTCGAATGCTTTTTGGCTGAGCTCGAGCCAGATGAACTTACCTCTCCGGAACATGTCACACAGAGGCACTGAAACCGTTGCGTAGTTCCGAACGAACCTTCGGTACCAACCGCACACTTCTAGGAAACGTCATAACTGCTTAAATTTCTTCGGTAAGGGAAGCTCATCAATCGTCCGAGTTTTGTCCGGATCCGTTTTGATAGTACCATGTCCGATGACATGTCCTAGATATCGGACTTCGTTCATGACGAACTTGCTTTTCTGGACATTGATGGTGAGTCCCACCTTCCTAATATGCAGGGCTACTTCTTGCAGTAGTAGAAGATGTTTATCTAACGTTTCTGTGATGAGTAGAAGGTCATCCAGATCAACGAACACTTGATATTTCAGATGAGGTGGCATCCTTCATATCGAGACTCGTAATGTAGTTTACTTTCGGCAGTCTTCCCAATATTCCATCGATGAGCGGAAGAGGGTACGCGTCTTCAACGGTCACTGTGTTGACTTTCCGGGCGTTTAGACAAAGACGAACTTTATCTAGTTTTACCACCAAGGTCCCCAGTGGGAGGACCAGGCACTTTGCGATTCCGAGATGTTGCATATGTTCAGGATTTGACGGCAGGTGCGCACTCTCTTACGGAAGCTTCGCCAACGACGAGTGGCATTGTGCGAGCGAGAGGTGACCTCTTCTGATACAAAGATTCGCTCTCGAGCCGCACGGTACTCCTGCAGTCGAATGTGATATGGTTTTATTGCACGAACCAGAAGCGGTCTGGCTTCAACTGTTGATTGGTGAAGTGGTCACTTCAAAGTTATTAGAGAAACCTTCGGGAGAGAAGGAACCCCCATAGTCATCGTTGTCAAGGCCGGTGAAGTGGTGTCATGTTTGATATTCGCAGTAGGCTGGCAACCCACGGTTGAGCTTTGGAGTGCCGCTGAGGTGGTTGGGTACTCGCTCGTACGTTTTTTGAAATGGCGCAATCCGGACAATCTGGGAAGCAGTTATTTGGTTTACCGCATCCGTAGCAGAATACCGTTCGCTCTGCTCGACATGCAGCAAGTCGATGTTCGGTTTGTCTGCAGTTCCAACAGGTCGTGAAGTTCCCCACCCGGCTACCGCAAACTCGTCTGGCTCCCCGGCGATGTCTTCCAGATCGTATGTGTGCTGCTCCTCGTAACAACTTCGGCAGGTAGCCGGCCAGCGCCGTGTGGTCTCGCGCCAGTATCTGATCAATTAGTGACGCCACCCGAGCAACAAAGACCTCAACTGTGATGGAGTGTGGTGCTCCACTAAAATGGAGGTTCCAGCCCTGTATGATGCTGGGGATTTGAGTCGGCTTCAACCTATATGGTAGATGTTGAGGTCCGCGTTGCTCCCGAGGAGCCACTGGACCTAGTGCGGGTGGTTGCACCTGGCTGAGTCTCGGCCGGTATACCGGGGCCATCGGGTTCATTGACGAGCTAGGAATGTTTCGCTTGGGCTCTAGTCTCGAATCTACCGGAAGATCCCAAGGATTTGGGTCCAAGTCTCACAGCGGAGGCGTTCGGGGACGTGCTTGGGGAGGGCTCTCCTTCTTACTCTCCACAGCGGCTACTCGGTTGGTTAAGCCCTTCAGTATTGCCATCATGTCCTGTAGGACTATCGTATCTACGGATACGTTAGTCCTCTGCCCTCCAACAGAGAGCACTGCTCCAGCATGTCGAGAAGGTCGCCTGGTAGTGGCGAACCTTGGCCCCTGCGATCGTTGTGTTTGGATTTTCACGGCTTCAATTTTCTCAGGGTCTGTTTTGACCCCTTCTGCTGATACAATGGGTCCCATGTGTTTTACTTCAGCTGCGAAAAGGGTACACTTGTTGGGACTAAGTTTCAAATTCGCCAGTCGGGAGAATACCTCTTATAAGTTGCGCACATGCTCTTCTAGCGTTCTCCCGATAACAGTGATGTCATCTACGTAAACCAAGCAGGTCTTTTACGTTAGGCCTCGTAGCACGTATGCCATCAGGCATTCGAAGGTGGCTGGAGCATTGCAAAGCCCAAATGGCATCACCACAAAATGCCACAATCCGGTCCGAACTGAAAATGCGTCTTCTCTCGGTCTTTTTTGTCGATATCTACCTGCCAGTAACCACTCTTGAGATCAAGTGTAGAAAACCATTTTGCGTCGGCTAAAGTGTCCATGATGTCGTCGATGCATGCAAGTGAGTAACTATCTTTCTTAGTGACATCGTTGAGGTGCCTATAGTCGACACAAAAACGAGTGCTACCATCCTTTTTCTTCACTAGAACTACTGGCGCGGACCATGGACTCACAGAAGGTTCGATAACGACTTGTTTTTCCATGTCCGAGATCAGTGCGCTCGCTTCTCCTTGTTTGGCTATAGGAAGACATCTCGGTGCTTGTCGAATCGGCTTGGCTCCCTGCGTATCTATGACGTGAGTTACCAGACTCGTTCGGCCTTGGTCATCAGGGCTTGTTGAGAAGATGTCACTGTACTTAGCGACCAGATCAGAGGCTCGCTTGAATAGCTGCACTGGCAATTTGACCTGCTTCAATATTGCAGACGTGGATTCCCGGGCTTTGTCTGCGTCTTGCCCCCTTGCGTTGTTAAGGACTCTAACTGGCACGTATCCGTTCCTTATAGATCGTACAAGGCTGGATTCTACAATCAAACTGCGCAATGCCGACGTCTTCGTTGGCTCTATCAGCTAAGATCGGCGGTCTCCAGAATCACCATCAAGCTTGGCCCACACAATGCTCTCGGAAGTTTTCGGTACATGAGTGTCATCACAAACTACCACATTCATCTTGGGAATTTGGACGCTGGGATCCTCCATCAATACTTCGACATTCTGCCATTTCAATACCCGTTTGTCCAAATCCAACATGATTCCATGTGGTCGCAGGAAATCCATTCTGAGAATGCAGTCATCCATAATGTTCGCGACCAGAAAATTATAGTGGAACGCAAGGTCTCCCAACTGTATCTGGAGGTTGACCTCTCCATGGACAGGTGCAGTTTCTCCCGTAGCTGTCCGTAGTGAGAAGATCCTGCCCCTGTCAAGTAGCTGTTGCCTCATAGGTCTGATGGGATAATCGGTCGGGTTGCAACAGTGTCGATTATTATGATGCAATGTTCTCCGTCAACTTGACCCGGAAGGTATAAGTCTGCTTCTCCACGATGTAGTCTTGACAGGATGGTGATGCTCGGGATGTCGATCCTCCTAGCCAACCTCTGCCCCACGAAGTCAGCTCCCGATCCCTCAGTTTGTAGGGCTTCCGTTCTAGGCTTCTGACTCGAGAGTCTTACCTGCGGCTCTCGCTCAATTTCTTCGCGCTCATACCTGCACTCGTCTGTCACTACCTCGCGAACCCGGGCAGTGGTACGAGTCACATTTTTCGCTGCCTCATAGTTCAGACTATAAGCCAATGCGTCCTTAACCGTTTGCTTTTGAGCTAATTGAACGGCTTGTTGCAATTCCTGGTCCTTAAATGCGCTGATGAATGCTTCTGTTGCTGCGTCATCTCAATATTCGGTATAAGCCTAAAGTGCCAGTCGCTCAATGTCTTGGGCTAGCTGCTGTAGGATTTCGCCAGACTTCTGCATCCGATGCCGTAGCTGTGACCGATAAATCTGCTTCAGATGATCGTCTCCATAACGCATGTCAAGCGCATTCATTATAGCAGCCGAGTTCGAATGCAACACAACGGGGATAGTCTCCAAAAGCTCGGCAGCTGGGTCTCTTAGAGCAAGAATTAATGCATTTGCTCGTTCCTGCTCATTTCAGTGATTTGTCTTAGCGGCGGCTTCGAACTGGGTTTTATATATACTCCACACCGTTTGCCCGTCGAATTTTGGTGCTTTTACATTTCTGGATATGATTTTCGCTGCGGTTAAAAACGGGGCTGGTGAGGTGGTTACTCCTGCCGTCGCTGCTTCCAATTTCTTCTTCATTTTTTCCATCTCATGATCGATTCTCTCCTCGACCTGGTAAACCTTTTCCTCGACGCATTTAATTTGGTTGTTAAGAGTACCGAGCTCCGCTTTTATTACGGTTGACTGTTTTTTCAAGTCTGCCTTTAAATCAGTTGACTGGTTTTGCAAATTTGCCTTGATGTCAATTGCCTGTTGGTCCAGCTTCGTTGATTGCTCCTCCAGCTTCTGTGTGATGTCTGCCTTGATTTCGAATGCTGTGGCCGCAACTGTTAATAACAGCCTTTTAGTCCTTGAAGGAGAAGCTGAGGTTTGGTTTCATATACTATTCATCAGTCAATATTCCAGGTTTAACGATGCCGCTTATACCGATATTCCGCATATAACAAGATATTAAAGGCCAGTTACTCCGTTTCGTTGTTCCGCATATAGTGATGTCATGGAATTTCTCTCGCATCACGTCCTCTCATGCCTACCCCATTCCGTTTGATGAATTTTATTTTCAGTATTGTGTTTACCGGAACAATCTTGAACCTTTCTTCAATCTAATCTTTTTATTGTTTTCTTATCTGTTCAAATGAACCGTAATATTCGGGGACTCCCTTTTTCATTTACTTAGCCGTCCCTTATGTTAGAATAAACTCCGTTTTATGAATTAAATTTTCAGTATTGTGTTTACCGTAGCCTACCTGAATTTTTCCTCAATCTAATCTGTTTGTTGTTTTCTCATCTGTTCAAATGAACCGTAAAATTTGGGGACCTTCCTTTACAAAGTCGTCACTTATGTTAGAATGAAACTGAAACAATTGAGTTTTGGAAAGCGTCATATCACAATGTCTAAACGTCAGGTTTTTTCAGTTGCCGTGAAAATTGCGATTATTGAGCGCCTAGAAGATGGTAAAAATTCAATTTCGGATGCATCCCGCGATCTTAAGACAACGGTCTCTACTACCTGCAAATCTCGCGTTCCAATAAAAGAAAATTTTGCTAAAGGTGAAACTACGAATAAAAAAATTAAGACAAACCACCATAAGCATATTGAAGATGCACTATTAGAGTGGATACAGATTTAACGCAGTAGAAATATCCCCATTAGCGGACCAATCTTACAAGAGAAAGCCAACGATTTTGGTAAGCTTTTAAATAAACCAGACTTTAATTGCTCTCATTCCTGGAGCACACGTTGTCGAAAACGTCACGGTATTGTTTTTGGAAAAACCAACGACGAAGCTGCAACCGTTTCAGGAGCAGTTAAAGAAAATTGGCTGCGTAACGTTTGGCCTACAATTCGTAAAAATTTTGGGGACAATGAAATTTACAACGCTGATGAGACAGGGCTATTTTTTCGTTTAACACCAAATGAAACTCTTAGATTCAAAGGCGACACGTGCCAAAGAGGAAAGCCCTCGAAGGTAAGACTTACGGTGCTTGTAGCTAGCAATATGACTGGGTCTGATAAACAAAAATTTAAAAAATATCGAGCTACATGTTCTTCCCCCCAATGTGACCAGTGTATTGTAGCCCATAGACCAGGGAATAATCAGAACACAATGCCAAATTTAGGAGGAGGCTCGTGATGAAGATTGTAAATAGACTGAAACAAAATATAGAATCAAAAATATCAGTTCTTGATCCAATTTTGATGTTGGAAAATGCTTGGAGTAACGTATCAGAAAAATGTATTGAAAATTCGATTTTCAGGAAGAGTTCTTTGGCAGTAGTTAATGACCGTGACAAAATCTTGATGTCGTCCGCATAGGTTACTACTTGGCTCGACTTGTATAGTAATATGCCTCGTGTATCGATCCTTATGACGTACTCCAGAGCCAAAGGAATCTACAGTATATATATAAACAAAGTTATTGACTACAACACTGCCAGCCAGGCAAAACTGTTGCGTTCATTCCAATACCTTACCTTAAAACTTCATCAAACAATAGCAAACATATGGTTCAACAAACAGTGCTTGAAAAACAACATTACACCAGCATTTGCAAGAATCGTGATAAAACAAAACACAATCGCTGCACGTAACACACAACGTAGCGCACAGATGCTCCGCATTAAAAACGAAATAAGAACACTGTACATAAAAAAGGACGAAATCAACCGACAACTACTACACTCACACTTACAATTAACTAACACTATACAAACTGAAAACTTTCTACAGTTTTATAATGACGTGAGGCAAAACATTGATATTCAGCTCAAAACTAAATATGAGACCATGACGAAAAAACTTGACAAATTGATGAAAAAACAAAACAAAATGACCACACCAGCGAACAGAACTTTCTATCCACGGACTGTAAACCTATCAGATACGCCTTTTACGACACAAGAAATGGAGCTATTAAATAAGGGACTGAAACACAACTTACATAATACAAACCGCAACAAAGACCTAGAACAACTAATAATCGACACTGAACTAGCCATTAACAAACTGCCGCAGGAACAACAGACACATGCAAGACATACTGCAGTAGACATACTACAAAAAATACGCACTAGCATAAACAAAACGGATTTCCACGAAGACCATAAGATATTAAGACACATTCAGACAAAGCTAACGGATAACCTACTAACAGTGACGAAGGCTGACAAAGGACATACAACGGTGATCCTAAAAACAACGGACTATGTACAAAAAACAATAGACTTCATTAACGCCAACGGCTACAAACTGGTAAACAAAGACCCCACCAATAGGTTCCAAGCGGACTTACGTACCGCCATTATACAATCCCCACTAATTATTCCTCCTAATACTAAGCAACGCTACATAAACCCAAATCCATGCACACCACCCCTTAAAGCACAACCTAAGCTCCACAAACCCAATATTCCTATCCGTCCTGTCGTCAACTACCGCCCAGCTCCTGCATACCAATTAGCACGGTACTTGGCAACGATAATGGCTGATGTCGTGCACCTTGACGACAAATACGCATTAAAGAACAGCCGCGAGCTAGCAAATTCTACCACTTCGTTAAAATTGACTGAAAATTGTCAACTTTTATCATTAGACATCACCAACCTCTATACGTCTATCCCTGTCGATGAAACACTGGCCATACTAAAAGAAAAACTTTCATTCAACAACAGCCGACGATTCACAGATCAAATACTCAATCTCATAAAGACCACAATCAAACAGAACTATTTTAAGTTCAATAGCAACACGTACATTGCCAAAGACGGTCTGGGTATGGGACATCCAATGTCCTCAATAATGTCAGAAATATTCTTACAATCTTTGGAAGAAGTCTTTATACCCAAAGTTGTCAAAAGATTCAATGTAATATTTTACAGACGATATGTGGATGACTGTTTCATTGTTATTGACTCACAAGAAAATAAACAAGACGAACTACTTGCCTATATGAATGAAATTCACCCGAATATAAAGTTCACTATGGAAAAAGAAACAAACGGACAACTCAACTATATGGACCTAACTGTGACACGTGAACAAACACGATTGGACTACAAAATATACAGAAAACCAACCACAACTGATCATACCATACATGAAACATCTAACCACCCCGCACAACATAAGCTAGCAGCGTACAGATCAATGGTGCAGAGGCTTCACTCCATCCCCATGACTCCTACTAACTACTCCAACGAACTAAACAACATTTACAGAATAGCTAATAATAACGGATACAAACAATGCGACATTGACAAACTAGTCACACAGTACAAACAAAAACAGGAACGCCAACCGACGGAAACTCATAAGAACGACCAA
>OZ017741.1:116810524-116815524 GCA_963969285.1 Odontomyia ornata
ATTATGCTTTGCAAAAGAATTTAAAAGCAAGCCGCTCGACTTTTGGACTCGTATAATATTCTCTGATGAGAGTAAGTTTAATATCTACCACTCCGACGGCAGGTTGTTGGTGTGGAGAACTCAAAATAGTGAGCTTCATCCCAAAAACATTCAACATACAGTAAAACACGGAGGTGGCTGTGTAATGGTCTGGGGTTGCATGGCTGCCAACGGTGTAGGAGAACTTGTTTTCATTGACGAACCTATGGACAAACTAGGTTACTTGTCGATTTTGAAAGAAAATTTGAAAAAAAGTGCACAAAAATTGGGTCTTGATGGTCATTATTTGTTCCAGCAAGATAATGACCCAAAGCATACAGCTCATGATGTTCGTATGTGGCTCCTTTTCAACACTCCTGGTCAATTAAAAACACCACCGCAATCCCCAGACCTAAATCCCATCGAACATCTTTGGGATCATCTGGATAAAAAAATAAGGAACCATCACATTACTAATAAAAGTCAACTGAAGACGGTGTTATTAGAAGAATTGGACAACATTACTCCGGACGTTACCCGTAAGTTGGTACAGTCTATGCCCAATAGGTTAACAGAAGTTATAAAACAAAAAGGATACGCAACTAGATATTAAAAGCCTATGTTCTAATGGAATCATCAGAGAGAAAAGTATTACAATTGAACGTCCGATTACTTTTGTCCACTTGATGCAATGTGAATTTGAATTAGTTGTTAATTTTCTTGTGAAAATCTTTTTATTTCTGTTTTATTTTTTTGTGCAATTAATTGCGAATACAAGTGACTTTTATATAAGGGAAAAATTTTTATTTCATTTCAAAGCTTATGCTCGTAAAAGTATTTTATTGCTTGTTTCTTGTATTGTCCGATCACTTTTGGCCACCTCTGTATATATATATATATATATATATATATATATATATATATATATATATATATATATATATATATATGTATTGTTACATGTACAAATAATTCTGCGAGCTACTGTCGCAATTGTTTTCACAACAATAAAGAACACGAATTCACTCGAAACCCCGAGAACCCAACAAGCATGATCAACATCTGCAAGTGACGTCACTCCATTCATTAATTTTCTCGAATCTACCAGCTAGAACATTCGCCAATAAACGAGAAATGGGCGAATAGGTAGAGACCCTATATAAAGGCGAGCTGAATGAATGGGGGGATCATCATTCATTCGACCGCGATAAGAACTGCGTTTGTGTGTGGGAAGCGAAATTATTCGAGTAGTAGAAAAGTGATTTTTGTAATAGTGAAGTGATTTAGAAGACAATTGCGATAGTAAATTTATGGACAAGTGTTAGATAATTTTAATAGTGACAATTAAAATTAGTGAAAGTGTTAACTGATTATTGTGCATTTTATTTAATTAAATAAACACTTTTAACTTAAATTAAAAGACATTGCGTTTTCACTTTCCCGGAACATTAAAATTATTGGCCGCGAACCAAATAACACGCGACAATGGTGTCAAGAAGTGCGAAAGAAAAATTTTGAAAGTGAAAATTTGAACATTTTTATAGTGCACAATAGTAAAATTTAAAGAAACATTAAAAATGCCACGAAGCTTAAACTTAAAAATAAATGAATTGACCATATCGGAGCTCAAGGAGGAGTTGGAACAGCGGAATCTGGCCACACAAGGTACAAAGGCCATACTGATTGCACGCTTGCGTGACGCGATCGAGTCGGAAGGCGTGAATCTGGATTCGGGTGAGCTCTCAGATGCGGAAAAAGGCGCAGAAGGTGGAGAAGTGGACACACCAAAATCAAAGGAGTCAGAAAATGCGCTGATGCAAATGTTGATGCTAATGTCATCCAGTCTGACTGCGAAGCTTGATGAACAATCAGCGAAGTTAAATGAACAATCATCTAAGTTAAATGAACAATCATCGAAGTTAAATGAACAATCAGTGAAGCTGGACCAACAAGCGATCGAAATCAAGGCAGACATCACACAGAAGCTGGAGAAACAGTCAACCGAAATAAAAGCGGAGCTCGGCCATCTGAACAAACAAATAAAAGGCGTCGAGGAAAAGGTTGACCAGGTCGAGGAAAAGGTTTACCAGGTCGAGGAAAAGGTCAGCCAGGTCGAGGGAAAGGTCAGCCAGGTCGAAGAGAGAATAAACCATGAGATGGAAAAAGTGAAAAAAGAATTAGAAGCAGCGAAGGCAGTAGTAACCGCCTCACCAGCCCCAATTATAACCGCAGCGCAAAGCTCATCCAGAAATGTGCAAGCACCAATATTCGATGGGCAAACGGTCTGGAGTATTTACAAAATCCAGTTTGAATCCGCCGCTAGGATAAATCACTGGAATGAGCAGGAACGAGCAACTGCGTTAATTCTGGCTCTAAGAGGCCCAGCTGCCGAGCTTTTGCAGACTATCCCCGTTGGGCTGCATTCAAACCCGGCTGCTATAATGAATGCGCTGGACATGCGTTATGGAGACGATCATCTGAAGCAGATTTACCGGGCGCAGCTACGGCATCGGATGCAGAAGTCTGGCGAAACCTTGCAGCAGCTAGCACAAGACATTGAGCGATTGGCGCTTTTGGCTTACCCAGCGTACGACCCAGAACATCGAGATGACGTAGCAGCAGAAGCATTCATCAGCGCCTTAAAGGACAAGGAATTGCAACAAGCCGTGCGGTTAGCTCAAAAGCAAACAGTCAAGGAAGCATTGGCTTATAGTTTAAATTTTGAGGCAGCCAAAAATGTGACCCACACCACTGTCCGGGATCGCGAGGTAGTGACAGATAAATCCAGGTGTGAGCGCGTGGGAAATGAGCGAGAGCTGCAAGTGAATGGTGCGCCTAGATGCTGGAATTGCGGGGAAAAAGGGCACCTGCAAAGAGACTGCAAGAAGGGGAGAAGGCCGAGCTATTGTCCAGGGTGGTGGAGATCCAGACCGTGTCAGGAGCCTGGAATAGAGGCCCATCAAACTGCAAGGGCCAACTTCGTGGGGCGAACGTTGGCCACGAGTATCGACATCCCCAGCACCGTGCCAAGGCAACATCGTGGAGAAGCAGACAGATGCCTTCCTGGTCAAGTTGATGAAGAACAATGCACCATAACAAACGACACTGGTGCAACCCGATCGACGATCCGACCAGACCTAGTGAGGCCCCAACTGCTCCACAAGGGCAGAGTTCATGGAATTGCTGACGCCCTATCTCGTCATCCATGTCCAGCTAACTGCAAACATTGCCAACGGATTGAGGAAAAGGAGCCGCCCGTTGATCTGCGAGTGATAACGGCCGAATTCGATGAAGGTTGGTCATCGGAGGAGATTCGAAATGCCCAGTTAGCCGATGAAGATATCGGACCATTGCTCGTATGGAAGGAGACGACTGGGCGACCGGAGTGGAAGGACGTTTCGATGCATGGCGCAACCCTGAAAAGCTATTGGGCACAATGGAACTCCCTACAGGTGGAGGGTGGCGTACTCAAGCGGAAATGGGAAACGGCGGATGGCAGCTCATATAGGATGCAAACTATACTACCCAAAAGCCGAATCCACGATGTGGTTAAGGAAATGCATGAAGGATCCTCGGGAGGCCACCTTGGTGTTAACAAGACCTTAGCGAAATTGCGGGAACGGTTCTACTGGCTCCACGCTCGAGAAGACGTAGAGGACTGGTGTCGCAGATGCACAATTTGCGCTTCCGTCAAAGGCCCAAAGCGACGACTGAGAGGACAAATGCAAACCTATAACGTAGGCGTGCCATTCGAAAGGATTGCTGTTGACATCGCAGGACCCTTTCCTGAATCCGATTGGGGAAATCGATATACGCTGGTTGTAGCCGATTATTTCAGCAAGTGGCCCGAGGTCTACCCCATTCCCAACCAGGAAGCAACTACCGTATCTGAACAGCTAGTGTTAAATTGGGTCCTAGTGTTAAATTGGGTCAGTAGGTACGGCGTACCTTGCGAATTACATTCGGATCAAGGCCGAAACTTTGAGTCACTAGTTTTTGGCGAAATGTGCGAGCTGCTCGGAATACGGAAAACGAGGACAACACCGCTGCATCCCCAATCCGATGGAATGGTCGAACGTTTCAACGGCACGCTCAATAAACACCTTGCCAAAATGATTGACGAGAACCAAAGGGACTGGGACCGACATATCCCACTATTTTTGATGGCGTATAGAGCCGCTGAACATGCATCGACGGGCCAAGCCCCAGCCAAAGTCATTTTTGGAAAGACTATTCGTCTGCCAGCTGATATAAAGTTTGGAACACCCCCCGAGAAACCCCAAACGATCTCGGAGTACGCAAGTGATCTAAGACAACGGTTGAACCAGATACATCGGACAGTGCGAAAACACCTCGAATCGGCTACTGACCGCATGAAGACCAGGTATGATCTAAAGGCTAATTCTACTGGCTTCCAGCAGGATGACTTGGTGTGGCTTTATAACCCGCAACGGCGAAAGGGTAGGTCTCCAAAGTTGCAACATAATTGGGAGGGACCATACCGAGTTACAAAGCGAATCAACGACGTCGTATACCGAATACAGGAGCATCGTAAGCCGAGAGCTAAAATGAAAGTCGTGCATCTGGACCGTCTTGCCCCATATTACACCCAGGGAGAATTGACTACAACTGGCGAAACATCTTTTCGGGGCGAAAAGAACTGAGGTGGGGGCAGTGTTACATGTACAAATAATTCTGCGAGCTACTGTCGCAATTGTTTTCACAACAATGAAGAACACGAATTCACTCGAAACCCCGAGAACCCAACAAGCATGATCAACATCTGCAAGTGACGTCACTCCATTCATTAATTTTCTCGAATCTACCAGCTAGAACATTCGCCAATAAACGAGAAATGGGCGAATAGGTAGAGACCCTATATAAAGGCGAGCTGAATGAATGGGGGGATCATCATTCATTCGACCGCGATAAGAACTGCGTTTGTGTGTGGGAAGCGAAATTATTCGAGTAGTAGAAAAGTG
>OZ017741.1:116818024-116828024 GCA_963969285.1 Odontomyia ornata
CGCTGATGAAACCAAGATTAAGGAAAGATGGGCATCATATTTCAAGAACCTCCATAATCCTCCGCACAGCTCTAGAACATCGGAGCCTATAGATGTCTGCGGAGAACTTCCATTGGCCCCACCAACTCTGGATGAAGTTTGTGCCATCATCAAAGCCCAAAAGAATAATGAATCGCCGGGCATCGATGAGATTCCAGTGGAACTCATCAAATATGATGGCAGTAGTGTTCATCAAGCTATTCACAAAGTCATCCAGTACATTTGGCAACAAGAACATATGCCGGTAGAGTGGAGCCAATCAATTATATTCCCTATCCACAAAAAAGGTGACAAGCTACAGTGCGAAAATTATTGAGGCATATCACTACGTTGTACGGCGTACAAAATATTTTCTAAAATCTTAGAAAATACAGGTCTTATCACAGATTTGTATACTTGGAGCTTTGTTTTCCTGTGTATGCAGCTGGTCTTCTAGATCGTCAATACTGAATAAAATATTTTATTTGCGAGCTGTATTCTCCGGTGTATTTCGTCTCTTTCATTGCCTGTTTTCGTTATTTTGGCGCCTAAATACACAAATTCGCTAAAATTTTCGATACTGTAGTCGCCAAGTGTGATATTTTGTGTATTTGGGGTATTTTTCCTCGACTGCGTCGTGAGCTTTGTTTTATTTTCGTTGATTTGTAGCCCTACTAGTTTTGCTTCGCTATCGAGTTTGAGGAAGAGTTCTTTGACAGTTGTTAGTGACCGTGACAGAATGTTGATGTCGTCCGCATAGGCCACTAGTTGGCTCGACTTGTATAGTAACGTACCTCGCGTATCGACAGGTAGCTGCCGTATGACATACTCCAGAGCCAAATTGAATAACAATGGGGCCAGCCCATCTCCCTGCTGTAGTCCAATATTTGTGTCAAAGGCATCGGTGAGTTGGTTATTGATGCGGACTTGGGATCTTGTAGACGTCATTGTCATTTTGGTAAGACGGACTAATTTGGCTGGGATGCCAAAACCAAGCATTATTTGGTACAGTACGTTCAAGCAAGCATACTGTCGTATGCTTGCTTGAAGTCAACGAAAATTTGGTGTACGTCTATGTTAAACTCCCAGCATTTTTCAAGTACCTGCTTGACAGTGAACAGTTGGTCTTTTGTTGATCTACCTGCCCTAAAACCACGTTGAATCTCCCCAATAATACTGCTGGCGTATGATCCGATTTTATTTTCTAAGATTTTAGAAAATATTTTGTACGCCATACAAAGTAGTGACATGCCTCTATAATTTTCGCACTGTAGCTTGTCACTTTTTTGTGGATAGGGAATATTATTGATTGGCTCCACTCTTTCGGCATATGTTCTTGTTGCCAAATGTACTGGATGACTTTGTGAATAGCTTGGTGAACACTACTGCCACCATATTTGATGAGCTCCACTGGAATCTCATCGATGCCCGGCGCTTTCCTGTGTTATGCTATGGGTGTAAAATATGGACCGTAACCCAAGCATTCGCAAATTTATTGAACGCCTTTAAGCGACGGGTCCCGAGGCGAATAATCCGAGGGAAGCTAGACGGGAACCAATGGGATACAATCATGAGCTGTATGAAATTTTTGACGAATCGGAGGTCTAAACGACTCTAAGACTGCGGAAGCTGCAATGGGCTGGACACATGAATCGTATAGACGAAGAACGGATACCCAAGAAGGTATTCGTTCGGGGAACTGAAGGCTGGGGGCCTGTGGGGAAACCGAGGAAACGTTGGTCTGAATTGGTTGACGAAGACAGTTCATCGCTGCTCGGATTTCGAGATTGGAAGACGCGGTCACTGGACCGAGACAGTTGGAGGCTATGTTTGCCGGAAGCGAAGGCCCGAGGGGGGCTGTAGTGCTAAGAAAAGGAATATATATATATATATATATATATATATATATATATATATATATATATATATATATATATATCTATATATATATATATATATATATATATATATATATATATATATATATATATATATATATATATATTTACATGTATATTATATATATTCATATATATGTATGTATTTACGTATAAATATGTTAATATATATCTATATCCGAGTAGATATATATATATATATATATATATATATATATATATATATATATATATATATATATATATGTATATATATATATATATATATACCAGTAGATAAATGTATATATATATATATATATATATATATATATATATATATATATATATATATATATATATATATATATATATATATTGCTACATGTACAAATAATGAAAATCATGCACTTGGATCGTCTTGCCCCATATTACATCCAGGGAGAATAGACTACTACTGGCGACACATCTTTTCGGGGCGAAAAGAACTGAGGTAGGGGCAGTGTTACATGTACAAATAATTCTGCGAGCTACTGTCGCAATTGTTTTCACAACCATTAAGAACATCAACAAAATGAATTTACTCGAAACCAAGAGAACCCACCAAGCATGACCAACATTTGAAAGTGAGTCACTGCTCCATTCATTCAGCTGCTCGAATATACCAGATACCTCGCGGCAGAACATTCGCCAATGTACGAGAGGTGCGTTGAACGGCTGGAGACCCTATATAAGGACGAGCTGAATGAATGGGGGGATCATTCATTAGGACCGCGATAATAAAAACTGCGAAAGTGTGGAGTAAGAATTGAAAAGCGATATTGATCGAGTAATAGTAAAGTGATTTTCGTTGATTGTGAAGTGATTTTAGTGGACAAATAAAGTAAAAATTGATAGACTACTTGTAAAATAGTGAAAATTAAAATTGTGAAATAGTTAAATGAGTGATTGTGCAATTTTTTTAGTAATTAAATAAACTCTTTCAATTCAATTTAAAAGGCTTTGCGTTTTCACTTTCCCGGAACATTAAAATTATTGGCCGCGAACCATAACACGCGACATATATATATAAATGGTGGGCAATATAAGTGTTGGTTAACAGATTTTTTGGTGCCAGCTTTGCAAGAACTTCAAGGCAATACCTCGAGGATGTGGTTTCATCAGGATGGGGCCACATGTCATACGGCTAGGGTATCCATAGAGCTGCTGAAAAATGTTTTTCCCGGAAAACTACTCTCGAAAAGGGGGGATATTGAATGGCCCCCACGTAGCCCCGATCTCTCTCCATGCGATTATTTTCTATGGGGCTACCTCAAATCGGTAGTTTACGAGAATAACCCGACCAATTTAGAGCAGCTGAAGAGGAATATTATTCAGGAAAGTAACAAAATACCGAGAACAACTTTTCAACGAGTTTTCCAAAATTTGCGACTCGGTTCCAAGAGTGCCAAGCAGCCGAGGGAAGCCATTTGGACAACATTATTTTTAAGTCTTAAAAATTCCTTAGGGTTCTACTTTTTAACAATACAAATATATTTGTGTTATGTTTCGTAGTTTTTTTTAAATCGAATATTTAAACCGCCAACACCCTTATGGCCCATCCTGTATATATATATATATATATATATATATATATATATATATATATATATATATATATATATATATATATTTATATATATTGTTACATGTACAAATAATTCTGCGAGCTACTGTCGCAATTGTTTTCACAACAATTGAGAACATCAACAAAACGAATTTACTCGAACCCACGAGAACCCAACAAGCATGAACAACATCTGAAAGTGAGTCACTGCTCCATTCATTCACTGCTGGAATGTTCCCGCCAATTCACCAATGTACGAGAACTGAGTTGAATGATTAGAGACCCTATATAAAGGCGAGCTGAATGAATGGGGGAATCATTCATTCGACCGCGATAAGAACTGCGATAGTGTGTGGGAAGCGATATTGTTCGAGTAATAGAAAAGTGATTTTCGTAATAGTGAAGTGATTAAGAAGACAATTGCGATAAGAAATTTATGGACAAGTGTTAGATTTTTAATAGTGAAAATTAAAATTAGTGAAAGTGTTAAACTGATTATTGTGCATTTTTGTAATTAAATAAACTCTTTTAACTTAAATTAAAAGACATTGCGTTTTCGCTTTCCCGGAACATTCAAATTATTGGCCGCGAACCATAACACGCGACAATGGTGTCGAGAAGTGAGATTAAAATTTTGAAAGTGAAAATTTGAACATTTTTATAGTGCACAATAGTAAAATTTAGAAACATTAAAAATGCCACGAAGCCTCAACTTAAAAATTAATGAACTGACCATGTCGGAGCTTAAGGAAGAGTTGGAACAGCGAAACCTGGCTACGCAAGGTACAAAGGCCACACTGATTGCACGCTTGCGTGACGCAATTGAATCGGAAGCCGCGTATCTGGATTCGGGTGAGCCCTCAGATGCAGAAAAAGGCGCAGAAGGTGGTAAAGCAGAAACATCAAAACCAAAGGAACCAGAAAATGCGCTGATGCAAATGTTAATGCTGATGCAGCAAGAGCAGCGACAACAGTCATCCAATTTAACTACGAAGTTAAATGAACAATCAGCGAAGCTGGACCAACAAGCGATCGAAATCAAGGCAGACATCAAGACAGACATCACACAGAAGCTGGAGAAACAGTCAACCGAAATAAAAGCGGAGCTCGGTCATCTGAACAAACAAATTAAAGGCGTCGAGGAAAAGGTTGACCGGGTCGAGGAAAAGGTTTACCAGGTCGAGGAAAAGATCAGCCAGGTCGAAGAGAGAATGAACCATAAGATGGAAAAAGTGAAAAAAAAATTGGAAGCAGCGAAGGCAGTAGTAACGACTTCACCAGCCCCGCTTATAACCGCAGCGCAAAGCACATCCAGAAATGTGCAAGCACCAATATTCGATGGGCCAATGGTCTGGACTATTTACAAAATCCAGTTAGAAGCAGCCGCTAGGATAAATCACTGGAATGAGCAGGAGCGAGCAACTGCATTAATTCTTGCTCTAAGGGGCCCAGCTGACGAGCTTTTGCAGAATATCCCCGTTGAGCTGCATTCAAACCCGAATGCTATAATCAATGCGCTGGACATGCGTTATGGAGACGATCATCTGAAGCAGATTTATCGGGCACAGCTACGGCATCGGATGCAGAAGTCTGGCGAAACCTTACAGCAGCTAGCCCAAGACATTGAGCGACTGGCACTTTTGGCTTACTTAGCGTACGACCCAGAACATCGTGATGACGTACCAACAGAAGCATTCATCAGCGCCTTAAAGGACAAGGAATTGCAACAAGCCGTGCGGTTAGCTCAAAAACAAACGGTTAAGGACGCATTGATTTATAGTCTTAACTTCGAGGCAACACAAAATGTGACTCGTACCTCTGCCCGGGTCCGTGAGGTAGTGGCAGACGAATGCAGGTGTGAGCGCGTGGAAAATGAGTGAGAGCCGCAGGCAAATGGAGCGCCTAGATGCTGGGATTGCGGTGAGAAGGGGCACCTGCAGAGAGACTGCAAGAAGCGAAGAAGACGGAGCTATTGTCCAGGATGGTGGAGATCCAGACCGTGTCAGGAGCCTAGAATGGAGGCCCATCAAACTGCAAGGGCCAATTTCGTGGGGCAAACGTTAGCTAGGAGGATCGACATCCCCAGTACCCCCATCACCGTGCCAAGGCAACATCGTGGAGAAGCAGACAGATGCCTTCCTGGTCAAGTTGATGAAGAACATTGCACCATAACAAACGACACTGGTGCAACCCGATCGACTATCCGACCAGACCTAGTGAGGCCCCAACTACTTCACAAGGGCAGAGTCCATGGAAATGCTGACGCCCTATCTCGTCATCCATGTCCAGCTAACTGCAAGCATTGCCGGCGGATTGAGGAAAAGGAGCCGACCGTTGATCTGCGAGTGATAACGGCCGGATTCGATGAAGGTTGGTCAGCGGAGGAGATTCGAAATGCCCAGTTAGCCGATGAAGACATCGGACCATTGCTCGTATGTAAGGAGACAACTGGGCGACCTGAGTGGAAGGACTTTTCAATGCATGGCGCAACCCTGAAAAGCTATTGGGCACAATGGAACTCCCTTCAGGTAGAGGGTGGCGTACTCAAGCGGAAATGGGAAACGGCGGATGGCAGCTCCTATAGGATGCAAACTATACTACCCAAAAGCCGAATCCACGATGTGGTTAAGGAAATGCATGAAGGATCCTCGGGAGGCCACCTTGGTGTTAACAAGACCTTAGCGAAATTGCGGGAAAAGTTTTACTGGCTCCACGCTCGAGAAGACTTAGAGGACTGGTGTCGCAGATGCACAATTTGCGCTTCCGTCAAAGGCCCAAAGCGACGACTGAGAGGACAAATGCAAACCGATAACGTGGGGGTACCGTTTGAAAGGATTGCTGTTGACATCGCTGGACCCTTTCCTGAATCCGAATGGGGAATTCGGTACACGCTGGTTGTAGCCGATTATTTCAGCAAGTCGCCTGAGGTCTACCCCATTCCCAACCAGGAAGCAACTACCGTAGCCGAACAGCTAGTGTGAAATTGGGTCAGTAGGTACGGCGTACCTTGTGAACTACATTCAGATCAAGGTCGAAACTTCTGGCATTCTTGAACTGGAGGAGCTTTTTGGCCGCATAACGCACTACAGGCGGAGGTGGCTTGCAGCCGAGAAGCACCAAAAAGACACGCTCTCCCTCGAGGCATCAGTGGGTCCTAGCAGCAGCAAAAGAATGGCCGGTAGCCCAATTGAAGGCGACTGTGAGAAAAGGAGGAAGGATGACCATAAACGAAGTTGACACTCCAGGCGAGGAGTTTCATGTGGTGCGAAACAAGGCAGCGAAAAAAGCGGCCAAAAAGCTACTCCTAGAAAAAAAAGACAAAGAGCTCAACCACGAAGAGAACAAGGAGCCCCCCGCTATACCGCAGAAAACAAAAAGCAAACCGCGGCACAAACCCTTGCGAGAGGCACTGCTTATTAAACCCACTAAGGGCCGAACCTACGCAGATGTCCTCCGTGAAATTAAAGGAGCGGTCAAGCCAGACGACACCAAAACTGCCATCAAAGCAGTTCGACCAACCCGGACCGGCGGCTTGCTGGTGGAATTCGGACCAGAGGCCACAAACAAAGATGCATTCCGTGACGCGGTTCAAAAGGTTCTTGGAGATGCGGCAACGGTTGCCTCGCTCGAACCAATGGCCACCCTGGAAATCAGGGACCTCGACTGCGTCACGGACAAAGCTGAAGTAGAGGATGCCATTAGGAGGGAGTTCCCCAGCTTAAGTGAAGTCAAGGCAAGATTGACGCGTGAAAACACAAGGGGGCAACGCATGGCTATTGTCGAACTAGCTGATAAAGACGCCCAGCAAATCCTGGCGAAGGGCAAATTAAGATAGGTTGGGTGATCTGCAGGATACGGAGAAGAGCGATCCCTATCCGCTGCTTCAGATGCCTCGAATACGGACACACCGCGTATGGCTGTAGGGGACCCGACAGGAGATCTCTGTGCTACAAATGTGGTGAAACGGGGCACAAAAGGAAGGAGTGCACGAACGAGGCAAAATGCATTCTTTGCAAGGAAGCTAAGCTAGCACCCGGCGACCTCAAACATGAGCCGGGGACAGGGAGATGCCGGGTTTTCAAGGAGGCCCTAACTAAAGCCAAATCGATACTCAAATGATCCGTATCCTGCAGGTCAATTTGCACCGAAGCACAAACGCCCAGGACCTACTTGAGCAGTTTGCGAGGGATAAGAAAGCTGACCTCCTGTTGCTGAGCGAGCAACATCATAACAAGGACTCGCAAGCGTGGTACCCTGACAAAACTGGTACCTCGGCCATCTGGGTTCGAGACAGCGCCCGCCTTCAGGTGCAGGGCCATGGACGCGGGGATGGTTTTGTGTGGGTGCGGTGTTCAGGGATAACATATTTCAGTGTTTATCTGACGCCTAACGAGGCAATGCGATCCTTTCGAACCAAACTCGATGCCCTGGAGGACGCTGTCTCGAACACAGAGGGCCACATGCTGGTCGGGGGAGACTTCAACGCTAGAGCCATCGAATGGGGTATGCCACAATCCGACCCAAGGGGAAAGCAAATCTTGGACATGGCGGCCAGAACAGCGCTTTTTGTCCTAAATACTGGTAACACCCCTACTTTCCGCCGCTGGGGTTGCGTAGGAACCATACCCGATGTGACACTCGCTTCGGAGTCCCTGGTACCTAGAGTACACAACTGGCGAGTACTAGAGGACTACTCGGCTAGTGATCACCAGTATATAGCTGTTGAGATTCACGACGGTGCCACTCTGCGTGCATATGCCCAAACTTCAATCCTCGGATGGAGGACTGGGAGGATGGACGTCGAGAAGTTCACTGACGCGCTTACGGCAGGCGCACCGTTGCTGGGAGCTCCGCCAGGGAGTGGAGGGCCTACAGCCAAGGACTTGGTGAACTCAACTATGAGTACCATCATAGCTGCTTGCGAGTCTTCCATGCCCCGCCGGAGACCCCGACATGGTAAGCCTCCAGTATACTGGTGGTCAAACGAGATTGCCGAACAAAGAAGCGAGTGTCACAAACTTCGGCGAGAGGCCCAGCGGGCGCGAACACGGGAGGAGGCAGACACTAGGCTAGCAGCATACAGGTCCGGCAGGAAATATCTTCGCAGGCTTATTAACAAGAGCAAGGCCCGATGCTGGCAAGACCTCGTGGACGATGTAAATAGGGATCCGTGGGGCCTTGGCTACAAGCTAGTCATGGGGAAACTTGGTGCCCTACGGAAGCCTTGTATACATGACGCGGAAAAGATGGACGCGATAGTGCGGGGACTCTTCCCCGCCCATCCCGTCCGTGTTGACGCTGTCCATGGTGAAACAGCAGTCGAGTGCCCACTCTTCACACAGCTGGAACTGGAGGAGGCAGTCCTCTCCCTGAAGGCAAGGAAGGCTCCAGGTCCAGATGGTGTTCCAGCTGAGGTTTTGCAGCTCGTCTATCACCATTGTCCTGACTTGCTGCTCAGCACATTCAACGCTTGCCTACGGGACGGGGTTTTCCCGGTACGATGGAAGGTGGCGAGGCTCGTGCTGGTCAGCAAGGGGAAGGGAAATCCCGAATCGCCGTCTGCATACCGCCCGTTATGCATGCTAGACACGGCTGGGAAAGTGCTAGAGAAACTCATCAAGGGAAGACTCACTGACGCGATTCGTGCTGCTGGGGACCTATCTCCTCGGCAGTACGGCTTTAGAGCAGGACGTTCTACCATTGATGCGATTGCAGAGGTGGTGAACGCGGTCCAAAAGGCAGAGGCATATAGTCGCACCAAGCGACGGATCGTCCTGTTGGTGACACTCGACGTCAGGAATGCCTTCAACTCCGCTAGATGGGTGGATATTCTGGATACGCTGGAAAACTCTTTTCAAGTTCCAGAATATCTAATGCGGCTTTTGAGGAACTAACTTAAGGACCGAAGCCTGCTCTACGACACGACACAGGGCCAACGAAGGATGGCGGTTACATCGGGTGTTGCCCAGGGATCTATCCTTGGTCCGGACCTGTGGAACGTGTCTTACGACGGGCTACTGAGACTTGAGATGCCAGATGAGTCGCGCTTGGTCGGCTATGCGGATGATGTTGCGGCTCTGGTCGCCGGACGCACCGTTGAACAAGCGCAACTTAGGCTAGGTATGCTAATGCGCCGAGTGAGGGACTGGATGACTACTCGCGGGCTCAGTCTAGCACTGGAGAAAACCGAAGTGGTCATCTTGACAAAAAAGAGAATCCCTAGAGTAAGGATGATCAGTATTGGAGATATACAGATCGAATCGAAGCCAGCGGTGAAGTACCTGGGGCTACTGATCGACTCGAAGATGAGTTTCTCTGAGCAAATCAGGGCAACGGCTGAGAAGGCTGCTTCGGGAATATCGGCCCTGAGTCGACTTATGGCCAACGTAGGGGGACCCAGCCCATCAAGAAGACGCCTCTTGATGAGTGCTGTAGGGTCAGTGCTACTGTACGGAGCAGAGGTATGGGGCGACGCTCTCAGCAAGGAGGTATACCGAAA
>OZ017741.1:116833024-116838024 GCA_963969285.1 Odontomyia ornata
ATTGTTTTTAATTAGCTTGAATTCTTGGACTAATTGTTGAGGTGAGAGCAGCATTGGGCTTATTTTTCCATGATGAGTATCGGTAAGCACATCAATAATCGCAGATTGAATTCGGTTTAATTCGAAGTTGGCAATCACGAGTTGGAAAGAAAGGATTGTTGATGCCTGCATTATGCTTGATTGATAATTATCAGACCGGTTGTGACTAATTTGATTCAAAATATATTTCAAGGTTTCATCGACTTGTGCGAACTTTTTCTCTGTGTTACGTTGATTAGATCTCATTATATTGATGGTGGAATCTACTATGGAAGTCTGATTCCTTACTAGCGTTAACATGTGTTTTTCATTGGACTTAATGTTTTCAATTGTTGCTGCCATCTCAACTGCGTATTCTGAGTCCAACACTCCAAAAAGTGAGTGAGCCACATTACCAATGATGTGGAAGGCTCCCCGACGTTTGCGTCTAACGGAGAGCATGCTATTATCCAGCTGCAAATCTTGCTGCATCCGTTCAAATTGAGTGATTATATGATCGCAGCCAACATTGTTTTCTGTCTTATTCCAAAGAGCCTTCAGTGAATTGACTCCCATCTCGAAGGAGTTAATATCTTGCCAATAAGTTGATAGATTGTAGTAAACCATTATCTTCCATTCACTGGTTATATGGGCTACTGTTTGTTGACAACCAACTGTTTGTTGACAACCATCGGTTCTGAACGCACCATTGTTGCCAGGCAAACGACAAACAAGCCAGCAATTAGTGATCCCCTGGCCCGGGCCAGTATTATCCTTAATTGTGCTGGATGTTGATGGTTGCTGTTGATCGATTTCACAAGATGTAGTTGGTTTGCGCTTTCTTTCATCCTTTTCATCTGGATCTGAATCCTTCTGCTCCTTGGTATTTGGTTGCTGACGGCTGAAGGGATCATCTGTCGGAAGGGGTGCAAGCCTATGTATGGGTCTACTCCTAATGCCATTGGCGGTTTTTACGTCAACCACTCGTACTGCACCATCATTGCCGTGATAAATTTTCACAATTCTACCTAATGGTCATTGCATACGAGGTATGTTATCTTCTTGTAGAATAACCATCGTATCTCATTTAACATTTGGAACCCTATCCTTCCAACGCTGACGACATTGCAGTTCATTGAGGTATTCTCGTGACCACCTTTTCCAAAATTCATGTTTCAAGTCAGATACTTGCTTCTATCTCTCAGCTAAGCTGCTACTGGACCCTTCCGTAGCTTTCCTATCGACTTGCGCAACCAACGGTTCTCCAATCAAGAAATGTCCTGGAGTAAGTGCGGTAAGGTCGTTTGGACTGGATGACAAGGGGGAAATGGGTCTAGAATTTAACATGGCTTCGATTCCGATAATCAAGGTTTCCATTTCTTCATATGTTAATGACGCCTTTGACGTACTTCTTACTAGTAGATGTTTTGCAGATTTTACTGCCGCTTCCCAAATGCGGAGCTCTAGCTGGGATAAAATGAAATTGGATGCCTTTGGAGCTACACATGTTTTTAATGGCATCCTGGGCGTTACCGGAATAAATACTTGGCTCTAGTTCCTTCAATTGATTTTTAGCACCAACAAAATTAGTTGCATTGTCACAGTACAGTTTTTCACAATGACCTCGCCTTCCGATGAATCTTTTCAATGCTCCAATAAATGTTTCTGTGGTCAAATCTGTCGCTAGTTCCATGTGAACAGCCTTTGTTGCGAAGCAACAGAAAACAACAATGTATGCCTTTTGAGGCCTTTTTCCACGTATTTTGAAATGCACCCATACTGGGCCACAAAAATCTACTCCTGTGTTCAGAAACGGGCGAGCTGGCTGCACTCGAGTATGTGGAAGATTTCCCATGACTTGGTTCATTAATTTTGGCTTGGCTCTGCAACATGTTACGCATTTTTGTACAATTGACCGTGCCATGATTTTCCCTTTTATGGTCCAAAACCGTTGGCGACTGATTGATAATAAGGTCTGGGGTCCGCAGTGAAAGTTTTCTTCGTGAATCATTCTGAATAGTAGTTTGACTATTGGGTTGTTATACGGAAGGAGCATTGGATGTTTTGCATCGTAGCCCAATAGCGATGATTCAAGTCTACCTCCAACTCTTATGATTCCCCTTTCATCGAGAAACGGAGCCAGGTTTGATACCGAACTTGTTTTGGCCACTTGATTACCCTTCTTATGATGTTTGATTTCATCTTGAAAATCCGATCGTTGAATCTGTTGGACTATAACAGTCAATGCATTGCTTAACTCTTCCGTGTCCAATACAACGTCCTCAGGCCGAGCAACCCCTTCATGAACCTTGCAGTTCTTCGAGAATCGTAACACATATGCTATTATGTGTTGTAATGTTTTGAATTTATTTCCGTGGTTAATTGAATATATGATTCCATCTGTTTCAGTGATTGCATTCACTGTTACTGTAGGTTGTTTCTGCTTCCTTTCCATGTCTCCTGTTATATTGAGTTCATGAAGTGGTGGCGACGGCCAACCTACATCGTCACCATGCAGAAAAAATGGTCCATAGAACCACAAGCTACGTGATTGGAAATTCCTTGGAGAGACACCTCGGGATAGCAAATCAGCTGGATTATCTTCTGATTTAACATGTTTCCATTGTTCAGGTAATGAGTTCTCCTGAATTGTAGCCACTCGGTTTGCTACAAACGTGTGGTACGAGGATGACGTCCAGTTTATCCATGCCAACACTATTTCTGAGTCAGTCCAGAAATATGTTTTGATGTCCTTGTAATTCAGTTCGTCTACAATCATGAAATTCCAAAGCAAAAAAAAGTTAATTCAGCGAAAAATAAAATTCAAGTAAAATCTCAAGCTAACTCAAAGTATCACATTGTAACAGATTAATTTACTCAACACAGCCAATTTCAAGTGAATTAAGATCCACTCAGAAACTATTTCCAGACATAAACATTTAAATGCTCGCTTGCATATTCTTTCAAGTGAAACGTGATTCACTGGAATTGGTTGTGATAAGAATTGAAGATATACATACGCGAGAAGAGATTATGATTAATAAGCATAAAATTATTATAAATTCTACAGACAGTCGTGAAATAAAGTTAGTTGTTCATTGCAACTCATGGGGTTTTTCTGTCGTCAAGAACTAGAGGTTCAAGTACCTCTTAGTTTTCATTAAATAGTAAAAAGGGAACAAGTTCAAGTGCTTGGTTCCAAATCAGTCTTAGCAAGTTCAAGTGCTTGACTAAGACAATTCATACTAACTCTCATCGTAGTTCACAGGTTAAAGTGCCTGTGAACTAATAGGAAAATCAGTCTTAGCAAGTTCAAGTACTTGACTAAGACAATTCAAACTAATAGGAAATATTCTTAATATCGCCTAGTCCATGTGCTAGCGTGATATATGTGTGATTTTTTCACACATCAAATGAGAATATTTTATATTAACTAGACCAAGTTCAAGTGCTTGAGATCTAGTTTGGCGTGAAATATTCTATCCAAGTTCCAAGTGCTTGGATAAGATATTTTACTTTACTTTAGAGTCTGCATGATATCACCCAGTCCATGTGCTGGAGTGATATGTGATTATCCACATTCAATATCGTCGGTAGTTACAGGTTAAGGTGCCTGTTATCTAATTTCAACGTTTTTATCTGCGGTTATAGTTACAGGTTAAGGTGCCTGATAACTTAGTTTCGCGATATCACCTAGTTAATGTTCTAGGGTGATAATCATTTTATACATTTTCTGGTGACCCCGAAGTGATCCCCTACTGACTGTTGTCTCTATAATAGAGTTTGAGTCTTTTGTATTGACCTTTTAAATGCCCCTGACATGAAAAAGTTATTAAAGTGAAAGATTAAAGGATAAAAACATTTTCGATGAAGCATTGGCTAAGGGAGTAGGAAAGGATGTAGATTATCTATCGAAGCCAGCAAGCTCAAAGCCAACGATCAATACCGAGGAAAATGAAGTGACTCAGATGATTCGCAAACAAAGGGCCATGATGGGCTCCCTGCAGCGTTTATTGTCCCGACTATCTAAAGGCGTCGAGGATCATGCTAAAGAGTATCTTGAAGTTCAGCGAAAAACATTATCCCGGTTGTGGCAACAAGTTGAGGATTTGAACTACGCCATTTATGAACTTGCTGAAGATCCCGAGAATTATGGCTATAACACGACTGAATATAGTAGCATTGAAGATGCGGCAAGAGAGCAGCTGGCATTGCTAGGCGAACAGACGCAAGGTTACGAAATTAAAGCAACACCGCCAACAACAGTAAACTTGCCAAAAATCACAATTACAAAGTTTGATGGGGACTATTTGAAATGGCCACAGTTCTCGGACATGTTCTCCGAAATGATCGACAAGCAGCCTCTTTCGAAGATACAAAAAATGTGGTATTTGAAATCGAATGTGACGGGAGAAGCCGAAAGACTGATTGGCCATTTAAAAATGACAGAGGGAAATTATGATACGGCTTGGACTACAATGAAGGAAAGATACAACAACAAACGAGTCCTGACATCTGCCCTCATAAAAAAGATGCTGAGTCAACCTAATTTGCCTTCCGAGGGTCAGTCTGCAGCGGCCATACGAACGTTCCATGACACCTTGCACGAAGGTTTACTTGCCCTACAAAATATTGGAGTACATACTGCTAGTTGGGATCCGTTGATTTTACACGTATTATCAAAGAAACTCGATCGCCAAACCCATATACTCTACGAACAATCAATACAACAGCCTAGAGAAAATCAAACAATTTCCTCCTTTTTAAGCTTCTTGGAATATAGGTTTCAGTCATTGGAAGCCATTGGCAAAAAGGAAAAACCTTCAAACGTAAAAACATCGGCTTCAGCAGCAGGTAAACCTGAGATGATATGCAAATTATGTAAGGCTCCAAACCATGGCCTGTATGCACGTAAGAAGTTTCTGGAGATGGCGGCTTCGGAACGTTTACACTTCGTACAGAAGAACAATTTCTGCATCAAT
>OZ017741.1:116843024-116873024 GCA_963969285.1 Odontomyia ornata
CCCATTTAAAGCCGAGCTGAATGAATGGAATGGGGTAATATTAAAACCGCGATAGTACAAACTGCGATAGTGTAGAGCGCGGGTTGAAGGCGATATTGATTGATAGTAAAGTAAAGGCTTTTCGCGATGTATTTGAAGACATTGGAAACATAAATTGATAGAACGTGAAAAGTAAATGTGTAAAATAGGGAATTAATTATTGTGCATTCTTACTAACCAAACTCTTTTTACTTAATTTAAAAGACAGTGCGTTTTCACTTTCCCCGAACATTGAAATTATTGGCCGCGAACCGTAACACGCGACAGTGGCGTCAGAAGTGGGATGAAAATTTTGAAAGTGAAAAGTTTTAAACATATTTAAGTGCACAATGGTGAAATGTAACGTGGAAACTGGGGGGCGAAAAAACAATAAAAATGCCACGAAACTGACATTTAGAAATTAATGAATTGACCATTTCGGAGCTTATGGAGGTGTTGGAACAGCGAAATCTGGCTACACAAGGTACAAAGGCCATACTGGTTGCACGCTTGCGTGACGCGACCGAGCCGGAAGGCGTGTGTCTGGATTCGGTTGAGCCCTGAGATGCGAAAAAAGGTGCAGAAGGTGGAAAAGAAACACCAACATAAAAGGAACCAGAAAATGCACTGATGCAAATGTTGATGCTGATGCAGCAAGAGCAGCGACAACAGTCATCCAGTTTAAATACTATGCTAAATGAACAATCAGCGAAGCTAGACGAACAAGCATTCGAAATCAAGGCAGACATCACACATAAGCTGGAGGAGCAATCAACGAAGTTAGACCAACAGGCAATTGAAATCAAGGTTGACTTGCAAAAACAGTCAACCGAAATAAAAGCGGAGCCCGGTAGTCTAAACAACCAAATTACATGCGTCGAGGAAAGGGTTTACCAGGTCGAGGACGCGTTTAGCCAGGTCGAGGAGAGAATCATCCATGAGATGGAAAAAATGAAAATGAATGAATTGAAAGCAACGAAGCAGTAGTAACCACCTCACAGCATCAAAATTCGACGGGCAAACGGTCTGGAGTATTTACAAAATCCAGTTTGAAGACGCCACTAGGGCAAATCACTGGAATGAGCATGAACGAGCAAATGCAAATAAAAAGACCAGGAATTGCAACAAGCCGTGAGTTTAGCTCAAAAGCAACGGTTAAGGACGCATTGGCTTACAGTCTGAACTTTGTGGCAGTGAAACATGTGACTCGTATCACTGCCCAGGTTCGCGACGAGCGCAGGTGTGAGCGCGTGGAAATGCGCCTAGATGCTGGAATTGCGTTGAGAAGGGGCATCTGCAAACAGACTGCAAGAAGCAAAGGAAACCGAGGTATTGTTCAGGGTGGAGAAGATCCAGACCGAGTCAGGAACCCAGAATGGAAGCCCTTCAAACAGAGGGGTCGGGAAACATGGTAACAGCTAACTTCGCGGGGCAGAGGTTGGCTAGCAGGATCGAAGTCCCCAGCGCTACCATCACCGTGTCAAGAGTACATCGTGGACTTATGCCTTCCGGGTCAAGTTGACGGAGAACATTACATCGACACTAGCGCGACCTGATCGATTATCCGATCAGACCTAGTGAGGCAATAACTACTTCACAAGGGCAGGATTTTCTCACTACGGACAGCTACACGAGAAACTGCACCTGTCCATGGAGAGGTTCACCTCCAGATATAGTTGGGAGACCTTGCGTTCCACCATAATTTTCTGGTCGCGAACATTATGGATGAGTGCATTCTCGGAATAGAGTTCCTGCGACCACATGGAATCATGTTGGATTTGGAGAAACGGGTATTGAAATGGCGGAATGTCGAAGTATTGATTGAGGATCCCAGCGTCCCAATTCCCAAGATGAATGTGGTAGTTTATGACGATTTGATTTTAGGATGAAGCCTTGTAAGATCGATAAGGAACGGATACGTGCCGGTTAGAGTCCTTAACAACGCAAACTCAACCATAAGCATCAAAGCGGGAGAAGTCATCGGCAGCTGCCAGCCTGTTTCCACCATCACCTCTTTGGAAGCCACTCACGACCATCATTGGAAAAGGAGGCAAGACGCAGATAAAGCCCGGGAATCCACGTCTGCAATATTGAAGCAGGTAAAATTGCCAGCGCAGCTATTCAAGCAAGCCTCTGATCTAGTCACCAAGTACAGTGACATCTTCTCAACAAGCCCTGATGACCAAGGCCGAACGAGTCTGGTAACTCACGTCATAGATACGCAGGGAGCCAAGCCGATTCGACAAGCACCGAGATGTCTTCCTATAGCCAAAAAAGGAGAAGTGAACGCACTGATCTCGGACATGGAAAAACAAGTCGTTATCGAACCTTCTGTCAGTCCATGGTCCGCGCCAGTAGTTCTAGTAAAGAAAAAGGATGGTAGCACTCGTTTTTGTGTCGACTATAGGCAGCTGAATGACGTCACTAAGAAAGATAGTGACCCGGTTCCGCGCATCGACGCCATCATGGACACTTTAGCCGACGCAAAATGGTTTTCTACACTCGATCTCAAGAGTGGCTACTGCAGGTAGATGTCTACAAGAAGGACCGAGAGAAGACGCATTTTTAGTTGAAACTTAGTCTTCAGCAGAAGGGGTCAAAACAGACCCTGAGAAAATTGAAGCCGTGAAAAGCTGGCCAACATCAAATAACAAGCGCCAACTGCGAAGGTTTCTGGGTCTGGCGACCTACTATCGAAGATTCGTCAAAGACTGCCAAAATAGCTGTCTCCATCAGTTAATCGAGAAAAATCGTCCTTATGTCTGGAATGAACAATGTCAGGTAGCCTTTGAGACCTTGAAGGAAAAGCTGCGTGAATCACCCGTGCTAGCATATCCAAAACCCGGATAAATTTTTGTAGTTGACACCGATGCGAGCAACGGCTATCTCGTCGTCCATGTCCAGCTTACTGCAAGCATTGCCGACGGATTGAGGAAAAGGGGCCGGGAGTTGATCTGCGAGTGATAACGACCGCATTCGATGAAGGTTGGTGATTGGAGGAGATTCGAAATGCCCAGCTAGCCGATGAAGATATCGGACCATTGCTCGTATGGAAGGAGACAACTGGGCGACCTGAGTGGAAAACGTAACGTAACATCATGATCAATAAACGAATGTACTCGAAAGCACTAGAGTCGACCATGAACAATATCTGAACGTGGCGTCACTGCGGGAATTCAAGATTATTCGAATATTCTTGGTAGTTCTCGTCAGAACATTCTCCAATATACGAGAAATGGATTGAATGACTAGAGCCCCTATATAAAGCCGAGCTGAATGAATGGAATGGGGTAATAGTAAAACCGCGATAATAAAAACTGCGATAGTGTAGAGCGCGAGTTGAAGGCGATATTGATTGATAGTGAAGTAAAGGTTTTTCGTGATGTATTTGAAGACATTGGAAACATAAGTTGATAGGACGTGAAAAGTAAATGTGTAAAATAGGGAATTAATTATTGTGCATACTTAGTAAATAAACTCTTTTTACTTAATTAAAAGACAGTGCGTTTTCACTTTTCCGGAACATTGAAATTATTGGCCGCGAACCGTAACACGTGACAGTGGTGTTAGAAGTGGGATGAAAGTTTTGACCTCGGAGTACGCAAGTGAGCTAAGGCAACGGTAGAACCAGATACATTGGACAGTAAAAAAACACCTCGAATCGGCTACTGACTGCATGAGGACCAGGTATGATCTAAAAGGAAATTCTACTGGCTTCTAGCAAGATGACTTGGTGTGGCTATATAACCCACAACGGTGGAAGGGTAGGTCTCCGAAGTTGCAACTTAATTGGGAGGGACCATACCGCGTTACAAAGCGAATCAACGACGTCGTATATCGCATACAGAAACACCGTAAACCGAGAGCCAAAATGAAAATCGTGCACCTGGACCGTGTTGCCCCATATTACATCCAGGGAGACTTAACTACCACTGGCGACACATCTTTTCGGGGCGAAAAGAACTGAAATGGGGGCAGTGTTACATGTCTAAACAATTTTGCGGGCTACTATCGCAGTTGTTGTCGCAAATATTAATAACATCATGATCAATAAACGAATGTATTCAAAAGCACAAGAATCGACCAAGTAGATCCATGATCGATATCTCAAAATGGCGTCAATGCGGGTATTCAGAATTACTCGAATATTTCAGGTAGTTCGCCAATGTACGAAAAATGGATTGAATGACTAGAGACCTTATATAAAGCCGAGCTGAAGGAATGGAATAGGGTAATAGTAAAACCGCGATAGTAAAAACTGTGATAGTGTAGAGCGCCAGTTGAAGACGATATTGATTGAGACATTGAGACATTGGAAACATAAATTGGTAGGACGTGAAAAGTAAATGTGTAAAATAGGGAATTAATATATATATATATATATATATATATATATATATATATATATATATATATATATATATATATATATATATATATATATATATATATATATATATATATATATATATAAACTCTTTTTACTTAATTTAAGAGACAGTGCGTTTTCTCTTTTCCGGAACATGAAAATTATTGGCCGCGAACCGTACCATGCGACAATATATATACTCGTATCTGAGCTACAATTGGCTACAATTGAAGCCAGTTGTAACTCAGATCATTACTTGGTCAAATTTACCTATCGATGTCGTATGTCAAAGGCATATTCGGCGAAGACCAGCCCTCTGCAAAAATTTGACATCGAACGGCTCCAAACGGCGTCTGTGGCCAAAAATTTCACGGAGACCCTCGACAACCAGCTGGCTCCCATCTTATTAGACGCATTGTTCAAGACGGGCAACGAGCTCTGGATGGAAGTAAAACCGGCTATTAAGACCGTAGCAGAACAGACGACCGGACATCAAGCCCGGCGCGAGAAGAATGATTGGTTTACGTAGGTAGGAAAACCAGGACGAAGAGAGAACACTATGAAAATTTCAGAAGAGTAGCTAATCAGATAATTAGAGTTAGGAATAGAAAATACTTGACGACCAATCAAAAAGTATAGATGTAAGTTTAGTGAGCAACAACACAAGACAAGCATACAATGTAGTGAAAAGCCTGAAATGTGCTTATCAGTGTTACCATAGGAATTTCTCTAACGATTAGAAAATATTATTGATCGTCTGGAAAAAGTGGAACATTTTCGTAGAATCACAGAAGAGTTCAAAGAAGTAATTCAAAGGTTTCGTGAAATCTCTTTAATCCAGGAAACTAGTTCTCAAGACCTATCGCAATCGTTCAAACCAGCCCTTACGTCTCAAGACTTTAAATTATCTTTGGAAACTCATAGCAGTCTCCAAACACCACCTTCTCTGCGGCACAACTGAATGGTAAACGATAAAACCTCAGAAAATTCCATAATAAAAACCAGCAATATGGCCGACTACTCGAAAGCCGCGAAGTAATGGGACAAATGATCCCTATGTTTTCGGGGACCCCAAGTCCAACACTCGTTCTTGAGCTTCAGATTTTTATCGGTTGTGCTAAACAATTGTGGAATTTTTTGAATACCCAGGAACACGAAGTATTCATGCAGTCGTATGCCCTATTCACGCCAATTCAACCCCCATATTCTTTCAATCCAAACTCAATTTCATTTCAACCAGCCGCCTATACATTCAACCCTTTGGTTACGCTTTTTCAACCCCAAGCTCCAAACACAGCCAATATGAGCTCACACGAGCTCGACACGGATGCTGAAGTTAATATCATCAAAAGGACGTAAATAAAATGACATGTCCAATAAATCCAAAACAAAAAATTACTCTACAAAGTCCTTTTGGAGAGGGTAAAACCCTTGCAACCACGCAAGGCAATTTTACTCTCGCCTTAAAACTACCATGCACTTTTCAAGTGGTAGAAAAAGTGCCTGGAGTACCAAACGATGGATTATTAGGAAACGACTTCCTATCAAGAAACTGTGACATACGGGGTCCAAGTCAGTCAGGTTCTCTAGTTGTCACGTCGAATGGCACTGAAGCAAGTCCCAGTAAGACGACGGTAAGTGTGACGGACCTAGAAGACCAGCATAAGGATGTGAGCTGTAACTCTGACCAGAAAGGGATACTCACGGAGGGTATTGCAAATGGGGTGTATAGGGTAACTTTAGAGAAGGCCATTACTGTACGCCCTCGAACCCAAAATACAGTGAATATCCCGCTACGATGGCTGAGGATATGCTTTGTTTGGCACAAGAGATTGATGAAGGAGTTTTCCTTGCTAACTGCCTCATAATCCCATCAAAATATTTGTCGGTATTCGCAATTCAAGCAATTCTCCAATAACACTAGCAGATGTTGAGCTGAAACTTAAAATTAAGGAATACCATATTGGCCAATTAAACGAAACTAATAATAACGATGAGCAGCCAACAAATATCGCTAGAAATGCAACATTTGAACACGTGAATTGCATAAAGTCACAAAATAATAAAACCCGCAACCAACAAAGCTATATAAATAAAAACGACTCAGTTAAAATAATGCGGAATGCAAAATTAAAACAAGCATTTTCATTATAGGAGCATATAAACCTTGAAGAAAAGGCTGCCATAATAAAACTTTGACAAGACTATAATGACATTTTTCATTTACCGGGAGACAAACTGACTTATACAAAAGCATTTCCCATGAGATTCCCCTATTTACCGACCAAGCTTCTATCAATCAGAAGATGTATCGACTGAGTCAGCCCCAAAGGCAGGTAATTAATGAGCAACTTAAAGAAATGTTGGACAGTGAGATTGTCCAACCTAGCAAGAGTCCCTGGAACTTCCCGCTTCTAGTGGTACCCAAAAAAACTGGACCCGTTGGAGAGAAAAAATGGCGAGTAGTGGTAGACTTCCGGAAACTGAATGAAAAAACTATTGGAGATGCTTTTCCTTTACCCCCAGTAGAAGATAAGAAAAAATTCTGGATCAACTTGGGCATTCTCATTATTTTAGCACATTGGATCTAGCCAGTGGTTACCACCAGGTACTTGTTAAACCGAAAGACCGGTGCAAAACGGCGTTCAACACTAATTATGGACACTATGACAAGCGAATGCCATTTGGCTTGAAGGGAGCTCCCGCAACATTCCAAAGACATATTTTAAGAGGTCTTCAAAGATTTCACTGCTTCATTTATCTAGATGATATTTCGCGATTTGCCCATACCTACAACAGTTAAAAGGCACAAATTTGTCCTTGCTTTTTCTAAAATATCAATATCACTTACTAATTTACTCCGAAAAGATGTACGTTTCACTTGGACGGAGAAATGTATGGAGGCTTTCTAACGATTAAAAAATTCTTTGATTGAACCACCCCTTTTGGCACACCCCGACTTTAGCAAACCATTTAATCTTTCAACTGGTATAAGTAATGAGGCGTTGGGTGCTGTTCTATCGCAAGGAGAAATAGGGAAGGATCAACCCATAGCATATGCTAGCAGAACTCTCAACAAGGCGGAACGCAATTATTCTACCATCGAAAAATAGCTCCTAGCAATAGTATGGGCTACTAAAAACGTCCGACGCTATTTGCAAGGCCGACGTTTTAAAGTCTATACTGACCATAAGCCCTTTAAAGAAATTTTCAATGTAAAAGACCCTACAACCCGTTTAGTCAGATTTGATCACAAACTATCAGAATTTGACTATGAGATAGAGTACAAACCTGGTAAATACTATACAATACCAATGCCCATGCTCTAAGTAGAATATCAAAACCCAATCCCAACAACACTAGTAAAGCGTCCCAAATCAATGTTATTACTCGGGCTCAGTTATAAAAGCAATTAGAAACAAACGACAAATCTTTGCCAGTGGAAAAACCACTTGAAAACCAACAAATCCCGAAAAAGGAACATCCAAATCCATAAACTCTCAACGAACTGAGCAAGTACCATTATTTTCAGATAACAACCATCACCGAAAATTGGCGGGTGGCGGGTGATTCAAAATTCTACGGCGAACTCGTCTTACATAACCATTCTGAACACCCCAGAAGAAATTCATGCAATAATATATGATTTTCATCACTTCCCATCCAACCACCTTAGAGTGCAGTGCGTTTCGCGAGTGATTGTGCAGGAAATTTAACCTAAAAAAGAAAAAATCAAATAATAACCATACATAGAGTAAAATCAAATTTTTCAGTTCGACTGGTTTAAATAATTTCCAATAAGGTTGGCAATTACCCCAACCAACTAAAGCTAAGCTAAGCTTTTACTTAAATAATGTCATAATGGAAGAACCTAACAACAAAAAGAAGGTACTGCCCGACCCAGGGGAAAGGAAAGATGCTAAAATTAGAAAAATTATAGAGGAGACTGATGCAAAGAGAATAAAAAGAAACAACAAAGGTGATAGCAAATGCAAGGTCAATAACACAAAGCATAATGATAACGGTGAACTTAGCGAACCAATGGACACGATCGAAACGGTAAAAACTAGTGAATTCGCTAACAGCGACAAAACAAAACCAACAGAAGCCACGCGAATGGAAGACATCGAAAACTTCATGGCGGATACTCTGGACAAAACAGTCAAACCCAAAAACCCATAACGCAAATGCTGAAAGATCATATGGATGCATTAAAGGAAAGCGAAAAACAAACCTCAGAATAAGCGGAAGCCGGACCTACCATCAATAAATATGACAAAAATGACACGAGAAAGAAATTCTTTATGCTAATGGACCTATCCAAAGAAAAGGCAAATGATAAAATGAGACTTACCCCAATGGCCTTCTACTCGATGAATAAAAATATGAACATCAAGAATATTAAGGACATCAAGCAAATAGGATACAATAGGATAAAACTGATGTTCAAAAAACCCAAAGAAGTTAATGAAGTAGTCATGAACGACAATATCAAGAACTCTGGAGTGAGAGCGTTCATACCGAACAACTTCATAATGAGAAATGGCATAATAAAAGGAGTATTATTAAGCATCTCAGAAGAAGAAATAGCAAAGAACGGAATCCCAAGCAACTCCCTGGGGATACTGTAGATGGTAGTCCTTTTTCCGCTAAAATGTATTTAAAACCATAATAAAAGGTACACCGAGTGAAGCCAGGAAATTCTGTTTTTGTTTTTGTCAATAAATGTCTAATACGTCTTACTCCTTCTTTTAACAATAGTTATATAGCGCAAACTTCTAGTTTTTAACACTTTTTACACAAATCTCTAACGACGTAGTCTTAAGAAACAACTTTACTGTGACATAGTTTATAAACTCTAAAATATTTTTATTTTTTCTTCATTTGACAATAAAAATTTTTCTACTACTATTTCTTTTTGTGAGGGTTTTATGAAAATGTGGAATTTAATTTATAAGTAATGTAGAGTACGCTACAATACTCCCTTCCCAGCGTTGGGGTCACCAGATGTAGACGGTAGTCCTTATTCCGCTAAAATGTATTTAAAACCTTAATAAAAGGTACACCGAGTGAAACCAGGAAATTCTGTTTTTTGTTTTTGTCAATAAATGTCTAATACGTCTTACACCTTCTTTTGACTAGTTTTATTTTCATAAGTAATTCTCATGCAATAGTTATGTAGCGCAACCTTCTAGTTTTTAACACTTTTTACTTCTTACACAAATCTCTAACGACGTAGTCTTAACAAACAATTTTACTGTTTGACATAGTGTTATGAACTCTAAAATATTTTTATTTTTTCTTCATTTGACAACTCAAATTTTTCTACGACTACTATTTCTGTTTGTGTGGATTTTATGAAAATGTGGAATTTAATTTATAAGTTATGTAGAATACGCTACAGATACAACAAAAAAATAAGGATAATGAATGTGTACAGGATCAAAAGGAGAGATCCAGAAAATAAAGAGAGATTCATTCCAACTCAGAGTAAAGGTATCATTTTCGGGAGAGGAGCTTCCTGATGAAATAAGGCTAGATTACCTAAATATACCAGTAGAGTATTATTACCCAAGACCCAAACAATGCACAAAATGCCTCAGGCTAGGGCATACTCAATTTATTTTGTAAGGAGCTCCAAGGTGAAAACAGAAGATGTTCAAAATGTGGAGACAAAGAATGCTTGGATAAGGAATGCAAAGTCACAAAATGCTTTTTATATGGAGACATAAACCACAGTGCTATGGATAAAAAATGCCCCAAATGGATGAATTATGATATGGAGGTAAAAGTCTGCTCAATAAGAAATATAACCCTCAAAAAAGCAAGAAATATCCTGAATGACGACATCCAATTTGAACTGCTGAAAGACAACGAATCCATGGATTCAGCGTTCCCACTCCTATCAAAATCAACAAACAATAGAACAATATAATAAATAAATTAATGCTAAATAAACCGTACACAAAAACAACAAGAACACGTAACACAAGAACAACCAATCACACAACAAACATCCTAATGAGTAGTCGACTACTACTACAGTCAAACAACACGCTAATGGAGAAAAACACCCTAGCAGAAAGCATCTTCAAATCAGCAAATCAAGTCACACCAATAGAAAAACTAGTCAATCTACTAAACAATAACTGTAAAAACCAAAGCAACACTAAATACTTACAAATACAATCAAATTTAATTAAGGAAACAACCCAAACACTAATAAACCACTGTCAAAAAAGACAACACAAAAATCTTACAATAAACAGACTGGCTGACAAATAACAACACTTAAAAACATGAAAGATTACAAAAATATCAAATTTCTCCAATATAACATCCAAAGCATTTCCAAAAATAAAGACACACTAGAGTACATTATGTACAAAAACAAAATAAACATTGCACTTCTACAAGAAACACTTCTAACAAAAAAATCACCCATCTTAAGAATCAAAAACTACCAACTAATCAACAAAATAAGAACAGAAAAAGAAAGAAGGGGAATCTCCATAGTAATTAATAACAAAATAAAATTCAAAGTAATACCGCTCAACAACAAAGACATTGAAGCAATAGTAATTACCACAACAAATCTAACATTTGCGCGTGCTATTTTCCTCCCGACCTGAGCACCACAACTTTCAAAGAACAAATTCACTAAATAATAAAAGTGGTTACCGACAAAAACCTATTCATAATTGGAGGAGACTTCAATGCAAGGCACAGAGACTGGGGAGACAAAAAAAACAATGCAAAAGGAAACATCCTAAAATCCGTATTAAACAAAAATAAATTAGCAACCCTCAACACAGGCACGTTCACCTTTTTTAGGAAAACCAATCAACAGACCACACAAATGTCAGCCCCAGACATCACCCTAACAAACAATTTAAACTACTGGAATCAATGGAATACAAAAAATAGAAAGTAGGCAAGAGCAAGCATGTCTCTATTGAATTTACACTGCAAGTCGAAAATTGGAACAAAAACAAAAGACGAATACCGAACAGAAATTAAATCATGGAGGATATCAACACGATCAATTTCACTAACAACCTTGCAGAAAACATGAAGAAGATCAATGAATTAACCAAAACCAACCAAGTAAACACGAAGAACCTCAAACACAATCCGAAACCATGGTGGTCAAAAGAGATAAACATTCTATGGAGGGAAAAAACAAAAGCTTGGACAAAGTTCCGAAAAATGAAAAGCAACGAAAACGAATCATAATTTCTAGAGATACGAGGGTCATTCAACAAGTACTTAGCTTACAGAAGAAAAACGGAAATTTTGGAAAGGTGCCAATTCATTTTTCCACATAATCTCCTTCGAGCTCGATACACTTGGCCCAGCGATGCTCTAACTTTTTCAACCCGTCCAAAAAATAAATTTTCTCGAGGGGTGCAAAATAGGCCTCCGTGGCGGCGATGACCTCCTCATTCGACCCAAATATATTGCGAGTGATTTTTCAGATTTGGAAACAAAAAAATCTGAAGAGTACGGTGGATGGGGCAGCAATTTGTAGCGCAATTCGACCAATTTGGCTATGGCGACGGCGGAGGTATGAGCCGGCGCGTTGTCGTGGTGGAAAAGCACTTTTTTCTTCGCCAAGTGGAGCCGCTTTTTCTTCAATTCGACGTCAAATCGGCCCAATAATCGATGTGGATCACATCTTGTGAATCCCAGAAAACGGTGGCCATCACCTTTTTCGGCCGATCGAACAGTCTTCGCCTTCTTCGGAGCACGTTCGCCGGGTGAAGTCCCCTGTTTCGACTGTTCCTTGGTCTCTGGTGTATACCAATGAATCCATGTTTCGTCGACAGTCACGAAACGACGCAAGAACTCCGCCGGATTGAGCTGAAACAGCGCCAAACACGTCGCCGATTCGGTCTCACGGTTGCGTTTGTTTTCCGGTATGAGCAAACGCGGCACCCATCGCGCCGACAGCTTTCTCATGCCCAGTTCTTCGTGTAGAATATGATGCACCGTTCCTTATGCGATGCCCACAGTCTCAGCTATCTCGCGAACCTTCAATCGACGGTCTGCCAACACGAGATCGTGGATTTTTTTAACGTTTTCCCACGTAGCAGCCGTTTTCGGGGCACCTGGGCGTGGCTCATCAAAAACCGACGTGTGGCCACGAACAAACTCGTTGAACCAATTTTTGACGGTCGCCATCGAAGAAGAAGAGTCACCGTACATAGCATCCAAGCGCTCTTTGATTTCGCTGCGCGTTTTCCCTTCCAAAAACAAGAATCTAATCACTGAACGATATTGTTCTTTTTCCATTTTTGAGCAACCGACGGACACGCTCGCTTCCAAAGGCTATCAAAACAAAACTAACGAAGGGAATTGACTGAAACTTTGACAGTAGGCTACTAAAAGAATATACTACACAATGGCAGTGCCACCGGGCGGTGAGGCTAAGTACTTGTTGAATGACCCTCGTATAAAATAAATGGAGAGAAACTGTAACTAAAGCAAAAAGAGAACTGTGGGACCAAACAATTAATAACACAATCCAAAGTGGAGACATATAACAGTTTTGGAATTTGGTCAATGCAGTCAACAACAACAACAACAACCCGAAATCGCAATGGGGCCCCATAAACAATAAAGATTTGCTCAAAATAATAAAAAATAAACATCAAGCGCTCAATTCCAACTGGACTTCTTACATGCTCAATAACATAGAACCAGCTGAACCTTTGAAATACATCAACTACTCATAGTACTATTTAACGTAAAAAAAATCATGCAATTGATTACAATATTATAAACTCCTTAAATCATTACAATAAACCAGCTCTACTAAATTCTATAAACGACAGCTTCAAAAATAACAACATACATAAGTTATAGACCTATTTCTCTCATAAGCATTCCGCTAAAAATAATTAACTGCCTAATCAAAAATAGGATCGCTAGTGACATTGAATACCAAAACATACGGAGTAATATCTGTTTTGCTCTCAGAAAAGGAAAGTCGGCATTCTCATGCATAAACACTGACAAGAAAGCGAAAAACATCATGATTATCAACTGTGATATTTCTAGTGTGCATAAGAGCGTAAACATTCCGGAACTTTTCAAAGTCATGTCCAACTTCAACATCAAGAATGATTATATCTCGTAAATCTTAAACTTCCTGATGTTCAGGAAATTACATCTACGTAAGGACTCGACCGAAATAAACAATGGACTTCCGCAAGGGGACGTACTAAGTTCGCTCCTCTTTAACCTCTACACATCTAGCCTCCATAAAATCACAGACAGTCAAACTACACTCATTCAATTCGCGGATGACTTTCTAATTATAAGCAAAGGAAAAACAGACCAAATAACCTCAGTAATCTACAAACTAAATTCAACAAATTTGCAGAACTATGTAACAGTCTAAACCTTCCACTGAACTTGGAAAAGTCGCAAGCCGTAGAATTCTGCACTAACAAAACTCATCCCGAAAAAATAAAATATGGAAACAGCCAACTAGATTGAGTAAAAAATTTCACCTTCCTAGGCAGAAATTTTAATAGTCAAAATCACTTCAACGAATTCTACTTTTTTTTTTGTTCTTGTGGTAGGGAGGTGAATGCTATTTCTGCACAGAGTGTGGGACTCTCATGCGTGACTGGACTACCCACTAAACACCTCCCCTGTCAACCTGAGAACCCAGCCTGGAACCGTTTGACACATTACTTCGCGCCAGGTATCGTTTTGTTACGGCGTGTAGCGCCTTCAAGCTGGGGAGTCCCTTTCCTAGAGGGAGGGGAGAGGGGAAGAGGAAATGCCAGAAGAGCGATCCCCCAGCCCCAGCGCCCCCGGCTGCTGTGAGTCCCTTTTATATTTTAGGATTGCCCGAGCATAATGTGCCACCTGGTTCCATTTGTCAACCGATTCGAGCATCACCGCAACTATATTATCCGGGGTGAGCTCTCCCGTCTCCCTGTAGAGTTACCTTCGCAGCCTGACCCATTTTGTACACGCAAAAAATGTGTGACAGGCATTGCCCTCCTCTCCTGGGCAAAACTGACAATCGGGAGACCGTGACTTACCGATCTTGTGCAGGTAAGACTGAAAACACCCGTGCCCGCTCAAAAGCTGGGTCAGATAGAAGTCAGTCTCACCATGCCTTCGATTTAGCCACGGTCTCACATCCGGGATGAGGCGCGCAGTCCACCTTCCCTTCGTACAATTCACCCAAGACTGCTGCCAATCGTTGAGCGAGCGCTGTCTCTCCTCGCGGACAACTATCTCCCTCGCATCCTCGCTTCGGCGCAGGTAAATAGCGCGGCGCTCTCTAGCAAGGAGGGCGACAGGTATCACGACTGCAATCACTCTCACCGCCGAGTCGGAGACTGTTGGGTACGAAGATGCAATTCTCAGTGCTCCTCTTCTCTGTACCTGTGCCAAACGTTTTCGGTATACCTCCTTGCTGAGAGCGTCGCCCCATACCTCTGCTCCGTACAGTAGCACTGACCCTACAGCACTCATCAAGAGGCGTCTTCTTGATGGGCTGGGTTCCCCTACGTTGGCCATAATTCGACTCAGGGCCGATATTCCCGAAGAAGCCTTCTCAGCCGTTGCCCTGATTTGCTCAGAGAAACTCATCTTCGAGTCGATCAGTAGCCCCAGGTACTTCACCGCTGGCTTCGATTCGATTTGTATATCTTCAATACTGATCATCCTTACTCTAGGGATTCTCTTTTTTGTCAAGATGACCACTTCGGTTTTCTCAAGTGCTAAACTCAGCCCGCGAGCAGTCATCCATTCTCTCACTCGGCGCATTAGCATGCCTAGCCTAAGTTTTGCTTGTTCAACGGTGCGTCCAGCGACCAGAGCTGCAACATCATCCGCATAGCCGACCAAGCGCAACTCATCTGGCATCTCAAGTCTCAGTAGCCCGTCGTAAGACACGTTCCACAGGTCCGGACCAAGGATAGATCCCTGGGCAACACCCGATGTAATTTCCATCGTTCGTTGGCCCTGTGTCGTGTCGTAGAGCAGGCTTCGGTCCTTAAGTTAGTTCCTCAAAAGCCGCATTAGATATTCTGGAACTTGAAAAGAGTTTTCCAGCGTGTCCAGAATATCCACCCATCTAGCGGAGTTGAAGGCATTCCTGACGTCGAGTGTCACCAACAGGACGATCCGTCGCTTGTGGCGACTATATGCCTCTGCCTTTTGGACCGCGTTCACCACCTCTGCAATCGCATCAATGGTAGAACGTCCTGCTCTAAAGCCGTACTGCCGAGGAGATAGGTCCCCAGCAGCACGAATCGCGTCAGTGAGTCTTCCCTTGATGAGTTTCTCTAGCACTTTCCCAGCCGTGTCTAGCATGCATAACGGGCGGTATGCAGACGGCGACTCGGGGTTTCCCTTCCCCTTGCTGACCAGCACGAGCCTCGCCACCTTCCATGGTACCGGGAAAACCCCGTCCCGTAGGCAAGCGTTGAATGTGCTGAGCAGCAAGTCAGGACAATGGTGATAGACGAGCCGAAACACCTCAGCTGGAACACCATCTGGACCTGGAGCCTTCCTCGGTTTCAAGGAGAGGACTTCCTCCTTCAGTTCCAGCTGTGTGAAGAGTGGGCACTCTACTGCTGTTTCACCATGGACAGCGTCAACACGGACGGGATGGGCGGGGAAGAGTCCCCGCACTATCACGTCCATGTTTTCCGCGTCATGTATACAAGGCTTCCGTAGGGCACCAAGTTTCCCCATGACCAGCTTGTAGCCAAGGCCCCACGGATCCTTGTTCACATTGTCCACTAGGTCTTGCCAGCAGCGAGCCTTGCTACTGTTGATCAGTTTGCGAAGGCATTTCCTGGCCGACTTATATGCTGCCACCTGGTTACATGCCTCGTCACGGTTCTGCGCCCGTTGAGCCTGACGCCGACACTCCCTCCGCTTTTCAGCGATTTCAGTAGACCACCAGTACACTGGGGGCTTGCCGTGCCGGGGTCTTCGAACGGGCATAGAAGCGCAGCAAGCCGTCGTTTTTATTCAGTTGTAGAAGGCCGAGAGCACGGACGTCGGGAGACAGCATCACTTATCTCAAGCAGAATGCACTGATGATCACTGGCTGAGTAGTCCCCTAATACTTTCCAGTTTTGTATTCTTCGTACTAAGGACTCCGAGGCGAATGTCACGTCCGGTATGGTTCCATCACAGCCAATACGGCGGAAAGTCGTCGTGTTTCCGGAGTTTAGTACGACGAGGGCCGTCCTGGCCGCTATTTCCAGGATTCGTTTTGCCCGCGGATCCGTCTGAGGCATGCCTCATTCGATTGCTTTAGCGTTGAAGTCGCCCCCAACGAGCACTTTACCCTCTGCGTTCGAGACAGCGCCCTCCAGAAGCCTGAAGCTTGGCTTGGAAAGATGATGTCGACTCGTTAGGCGTTAGGTACACACTAAAGAAGGTGATCCCTGAGCACCGAACCCACACGAAACCATCCCCCCGTCCACAACTCTCCGCTTGAAAGTCACTGTTCCGAACCCAGATGGCGGCAGTACCAGTTTCAACAGAGTACAATAATGCAGGACTTTTATTATGGTGTTGCTCACTCAGCAGCAAGAAGTCGGCATTTATGTCCCTCGCAAACTGCTCAAGCAGATTTTGGGCGGTTGAACTGCGGTGTAGGTTTAGCTGCAGGATGCGGGTCATCGGAGTTCTGATTTTGCCTTGGCTAGGGCTTCCTGGAACACCCGGCATTTTCCTGATCCCAAGACGTGTCCAAAATCCGGTTTTGGATCAGCATCCTTGCAAAGAATACAGTATGCCTCCTTTGTACACTCTTTTCTTTTATGTCCCATTTCACCGCATTTGTAACATAGGAAACTCCTATCGAGTCCTTTGCATACTTGTGTGGTGTGACCATAACCAAGGCATTTGAAACATTGAAGAGGCGTTGCTCTTCGGCGTATCCTACAGACAACCCACCCTATTCGTACTTTGCCCTTGTTCAGGAATTGTTCGGCGTCCTTTTCGGTCAAGTCGACTATGGCCATGCGTTCTCCCCTGTTGTTTTCTGGTGTCAGTCTCGCTTTGATCCTTCCCACGCTAGGGAACTTCCTTTTGATGGCCTCTCGGCCAGATCCGTCACGAAGTCAATGTCTCGTATTTCGATCGTTGCCATCGGCTCGAGCGGGGCTATAGTTGCGCTTTTGCCGAGGACTTTCTTTACTGCGTCACAGAATGCTTCTTTATTGCCGGCCTCTGCTCCGAATTCGACCAGTATGTGGCCCGACCGCGTTGGTCGTACTACTTTAATGGTAGTATTGGTGTCTTCGGGCCTTACGTTTCCCCTGATGTCTCGCAGTACCTCCGCGTAGGATCGGCCATCTTGGGGCTTTACAAGCAGTGCCTGCTGCCGGGGTCTTCGTCGGGGCTGCTGCCGGGGTCTTCGTCGGGGCTTCTGCCTCTCCTGTTTTGCATCAGGTCCTTTTTGTAATTGGGCGTCCGTACGAACTTTACTTTCTGGCTTTTTTTTTAAGGAGTTTCTTTGCGGCTTTCTTCGCTCCTTTTGTAAGCACTGTCTGGAACCCCTGATCTAGTGCTCCACGCCCTTCAAGTGCCTCTTCCTTCCTTCTTTTATCCCGATCTCCTTCGATTAGGCTAGACGCCATTCTTTTATTGCCGTTTAATGATGGAGCTATCTGCGTGTCGCCTTTAGATTTCGCCCCAAGCGCCTCTTTAGCCTTCTCTTCGTCTTCGGCCCTTAACCAGCTTCTCCGATAGTGCCCTATGCGATCTAGGAGCTCCTCTAGTTCAAGGAGCCCTTCCTTTGCTGCTTTGCTGATTTTTGGGTAGTCGCATGCAGCTTGTAGTCTTTTGAGAACATCTCCCGCTTTTCGGAGTAGTCTTTCTTCTTCGTATCGCTGGGCCGCAATTGTACCTTGCAACCATCCTTGGGAGAGGTTATCGCGTTCCGTTTCCAAGTGCAGTACTTCCGCCTCATTTTCAACTTTGGCGATGCATTCACGCGGTTTCTGGTCACTCTTTGCTTTTAGTGCCGTAATCCCCTCGTTGGCTTCTGGATTTTTCGTTGCAATGTCGGGATTTGCGACCCTTGCATCGGTCGCTTCGGTAACGATCGCAGCAGTGACAATCGAATTTTCGGTGCTCTTTATGTTATCTCCCACCGCTCGCACACCTGATGTTTCCTGCAGAGTTTCCCGTTTCTACTTAATAGGACGCTTGGGCGTTCGCATCATTTTTTTGCTGCGCCCGTACGCCGCAGGAATCTCAGTCTGTATTCTCCGTTTTTCGTCCGTCTTCACTGTCATTGTGTTAGTCTTCGTTTTTGTCGTTGTTAGTACCGCTCGCGATGTACTGTTGACGTCGTGGCTGCAACCGCTGGTTGCGTCATCGTTATTATTCTTCGTTTCTTTTTCTGGGTATTTGTGGTCTTTTAAATAAACAGCAACGAATTCTACATTAAGTCCCTAAGTAAAGCAAACAGAACAATCAACATAGCTTTCAAGATCAGCTCCCCCAAACATGGCCTTACCCCAAAAAAGGCATTAAACACCTTCAAGTCTCTAATAAGACCGGTAATAGAAAGCAATGTAACTAACATTGTTCATTCTACAAATTACTTTCCAAACAAAATAGACAGTCTGAAAGCCAAAGCCATAAAACGATGTCTCGGGGTCCCTACAACTGCGCCAAATATACTAGCGCTTGCTCTAGCCAAAGAATTACCAGCCAGATTACGAGCTGAACAACTCCTGGCCAAAGAAATAGGTAAAAACCTATACCGACAAGATTTCAAAGAAATTATCTCGGAAAATCAAAAAAACTCGAACTATGCCACAGTATACAAAAAACATGTCGACATCTACAACAATAACTGTTGCACTACCAAACCCGCACATCATAAAATTTCAATCTAATAGTTTCATGTACAACATCCCCAAGCAAAAGCAAATAAACAGAATGCTCCTCAACAGAGCCTACAACCACAATTGATTAATAAAAGCAAAAATAAACGATCTTGAACACAGAATTCTAAACTGTGAACACTTTGAAGGAAAAAGTATCAAATCTTTCAAAATAACTACCCCATAGAAAATTTTTTTAATAAAAACAATGAAAAAGCACTTAATTAATTGCCTTTCTTGAAGAAGCAAACTTAGAACTTTAACTTCATGCGAATAGTCCTCTTAATTTCCAAAACTAACTTTCAATATTCCAAGAAAACACCCGATCTAATAATCTACTAACCATTCCAAACGAATAGTAACACAGTAAAATCACAATCGCAAAGGAAAACTAGGAAAAAGCACTATACTACCATAAGTCCCTAGAGGACATTAATCGACACATCGATGGCTTGTGCGCTTAAGCCATAGCCAATATACACCTAACATAGGTTAGGCAGAAGGAAAAAAATATGATTTTCATTTGGTGGACATCAAAAAGCCACAAAAATATACAACAAAATTCGGAAACAATATAGATGGAACTTAAACCTATATAAAAAGGTGCTAAAAGTGCCAAACTATGAAAACTTTCCCGCAAAACCGGATGCCCATGGTTATCACAGACATCGCCGAAAAACCTTTTGACAAAATTTATCTAGACATAGTTGGACCCCTGTTGGAGACACCATCAGGAAACAAATATATTCTGACCTTCCAAGATAACTTGACCAAATTCGTGGATTGGTACGCAATACCTAACACGGAAGCAGAAACAATCGCCAACATTTTCTTCAAAGAAATTATATCCCGATCCAGAATACCAAAACAGGTCGAAACAGACCAAAGAGCCAATTTTATTAGCGAACGATTTAAAAGAGTCTGTAAACTTTTGCATATAAAAAAAATCCAAACCACAGCCTACCACCCACAATCAAATGGTGCTTTAGAACGAGCCCATAGGCCCTTAATTGAGTATCTTCGCACTACCGTTGATGATAATCCCTAAAATTGGGACCAGTTTTGACGTACAGCCGCCTCCGTTTACAATAACAGCGAGCATGACAGCACAAAGCTTACACCTATGGACTGCCTTTATGTGTTCACGGCAGACATCCCTTCTAATCTCAAAAAGGAGCTTATCCCAAGCTATAATCGTGAAAACTACTATTTTCAATTGAGATATAAACTACAGAAAAGTACTCCATAGCACATAAAAACATATTACACAAAAAACTTAAGTCAAAAGCCTACTATGATAACAAGTCCAAAAATATATCTTTTCACATTGGTGATAAAATCTTGCTAAAAAATGAAAATAAAAAACAAACTGGTACAAGTATGGGTAGGCCCATATACAGTGGAACGGGTAACCTCCCCGGTAAATACAACTATTGCGATAGGGAAGGGGCTGGTTACTGTTCACAAGAATCGATTAAAACCATATTTTGAGTAAACGATATCAACATATTTTCCCCAAATCCCATTAGACATGGACTGCTTACGAATTATCTTCCTTCTAACCATTGCCGCGAGAATATCCGATGCAGAAATTGTCCCATACATTATTACCCCGATTGACAAAACAGGAGTCCTATTTGAGAACATTGGTAATCTTCTGCCGTACCGTAGTCATAATAACCGAAATAAACACAACACAACACAAGAGTTTCCAGAAATTGACCCCCAATTACTCAACCTCGATCTATCAAGCTTGACTTACACCCATAGCAACGACTCATTACAACTAGTCTTAGACCATAATAGAAATAAAATTTTCGAAACAAGTACAAAGTTCTCTAAATGAAATATATGCACAATTAAACCAAATCAAGTATACAGGCACCACTAAAACCTATAATCACTTAACAACAACCTCCGTCAGCCTCACTACTCTTCGTCTTTTGATAATCATGGTATATCTGGCGTTTCGATACTTTGAGTATCGTTGCAAAGGGAACTCTGGCAGGGAAATAAATCCTATTATCAGCCTTGATCTCCAGGAATTAAAAACACAATGGGCTACTGGCTCCCCAATAGAGGAAAAACCTCCCGCAACCCACAACCAGCACGATCATTACAGCTGGTTTAAGAAATTAAGAAATTCAAACATAAATTCAAAAAAAATCTTGTTTTGAAAACAAAATAATTGTCGGCAAGCCATTAATGTGAATGCTCATTAGCCACAAAAATTGTAATGGCTTTAAACCAATTGTACAAAACAAACACTATAGAAGAAAAATAAATACTATAAAATACTATTGCTAAAATGAAAATAGGAACTAAATGTAAACAGTTTCAAAAATTAAGAAATTCAAACATATATTCAAAAAAAAAAACTTGTTTTGAAAACAAAATAATTGTCGGCAAGCCATTAATGTGAATGCTCATTAGCCACAAAAATTGTAATGGCTTTAAACCAATTGTACAAAACAAAAACTATAGAAGAAAAATAAATACTATAAAATACTATTGATAGAATGAAAAAAAGAACTAAATATAAACAGTTTCAAGTTAAAGATTTTATTTTACTAATGTATCCCATACAATTGACTTATTCTTAACTTATTAAGACCAATAAGTTTATTCGATAGTTGTAGTTGTAAAATGAGCATATTTTCTTTCAACACGCAACAAAACAAGTAATGTTTACATCAATATTGTAGCTTTAATACTATGTATATATTACATATAATTGTTTTTCTTTATTAGAATGTATGCGGTACAGAGGCCATATAATATAGTAGGTATTCTGACAAAGTCATTTCACCATCGTTTGAACATTACTTAAAACTATGTGTAGTATCGTATTTCTATGTGAATATTACAATCAACTAGAGGAAAATTGCGGCAAAAACCTCTACTGAACTTATTACTAGCTTAACGTAACGTAACTATCTACTTATAACTAGCTAAAATCTATGAGGCCAAGTTACGGCCAAAGAGATAGGTGCTAGCAACTGCTGATTTTCAATTCGCCAGGACACGTATTAGCGGATTGGGCGAGTCATTTGCTTTCACGATTAATTTATCACGGCGCGATGCAGCGAGCTTATAAATTGGACTAACGCCAGCAAGGCTGTGTAGTTTTTTAGAAGAGAAGTAAAACGGTGTATTAAGTACCATTTTCAGGTATCTATTTTGGGTGATCTAAAGCTTTGTTACTAGATATTTAGCACATTGGATCCAGGTAGGTGATGCGTATAGGATGATCAGTTGGATTGCCATTTTGACGATGAGGACTTTGTTTCTAGTGTTGAGACGCGAGAGCACGGCCTTAATCGCTTTGGAGCTAATATGCTCAATATGGCTCTTTCTATAGTAAGTCCAAGATAATTGAGATCCTCACTCCAGGGAATAGTTTGCCCTAAAAAATTTATTGGTCGCTTGGGTAGGTGAGCAGGCTCACGCTTCCTGTGAAGAATATTGACTTCGTTTTTGCAACAGTAATTTTAATTTTCCATCTATCATAATATTGATAAGTAAGTTCTAACGCCGTTTCAAGGCTGGTAAGAATGGAAGTTGGATCTGCGCCTATGCTGTATATGCAAATGTCGTCTGCAAAAGCTGCAACTTGGCAGTTTAGTAAAGAAGGGAAGTCAGGCGTATAGATGTTATATAATGATGGGCTTAGGCGGGAGCCTTGCGGAACACCGGCAGTTATACTTTTCCCTGGGGAAATGCTTTCCCCTACTTTGACCTGCAACTTCCTATCAGTTAAAAATGCTTGTAAAAGGTTCAACAAGTATGAGGGTGTGTTATATTTTTGATTATAGACCAGAGCATCATGCCAGACTGTATCGAAGGCTTTTTCTATGTCCAATGTCACTAAACCTACAGACAATTTATTGTACATCGCTGCTTTGACGTCCTTCGTAACACGGAAAAGCTGATGCTCTGTCGAATATCTGTTTCTGAAGCCGAATTGGAAATCAGGTAGGATATTATTGTTAGTCATTAAATCATTTAATCTTTTTAGGACTATTTTTTCAAATAGCTTATCTAAAGCTGGTAGGGCTGTAGTTGTCGAGAGAGTGCGGATCTCTTCCAGGCTTCAGGATAGGTATAACTAGAGCTTGTTCCCGGGTGGATGGAAAGAATGAGAGCCTAAGGCAAGCGTTGAATAGGAGGCATATGAAGACTATTCCTTTTTTGGGTAAATTTTTGAGTACTATATTCGGCAGGCCATCGATACCTGAAGCTTTGCCGTTTTTAACTTTTTTAAAGTAAACCTTTAACTTCCTGGTTTTTATAAATGCACCAGGAGGTAAAGATGTTTGTTTAGGTTGTTGTTCCAAAGCTTTAGCCACCATCATTTCTGCTAGATTGTTGTAGAACCTATTAGAGATATTATGGAACTGAATAAATTTATCTGCAAGTATATCTGATTTTCCTTGATTGGAGTAAATATGCTCTTCGTTGTTATTTGTTATCGAATATGGTATCATTTTCGCTTAAAAATTCTATTTAAAAACCAGACTTTCCGCAAGTTGTAGTCTAGATTTGATAGCGTGTTGTTCTATTTGAGATTCCGGAGCTCTTTAATTTTGTTCTTAATTGCTAGAGTGAGGATATTAACACCAATTTCGAGAGACCTAATGCGGGTTTTTTGCCATTTACGCCGCAAAGAATTTCGCTTTCTTATTAGATTGTAGGTTTCTTCATCAAATTCTAAATTATAGGAAGCTTTTGATCGTATTGGGACACTAAACTCGATAGCTTGCCAGATAGTGTTTGTGAATTCTTCAATTTGCTCCTCACATACTGAGAGAGCATTGACTGATTCTATCGTTCTTGATGGTAAGGTCACTCTTTCATTAATAAAACTCCGGAGTTCAGACCATTTTGCTTTTTTATAGCATTAGTATGTTTTTGGTGTTTGTTTTCTTTCTTCTTCTTTGTAGTAATACAGCCCCTCTCGGGCCTTCGCTTAGAGATAGTTAGATTATCTTATTTTCATGACCGTATTGATTTTTTCGGAAGTTGATTTGGTCAGTACCATGCTTCCGTGTGCTTGCTCAGCTATGATATGATCTGGTTAGATCAGTACATATCACCACTGAGTGAACACTCGTAGTTTTTCCGAAGAATCCCTTGAACTAAATCACATTGCTCCCAACGAGATTTGAACCTGTGACCTTCGGCTTATGCGTTCATGCCCTAACCACTAGACCACACAGACTACTGGTGTTTGTTTTATGATTCTGAAAATAATTCATAGGAGATAACACGCAACTTTCTATATAAGGTACTCTTCCGTATGAGTGTTCTCTGTAGAGACATAAAAACCATTGCTTAGGGAATATGTTACATATTTCGCTATTATAACTTCGTTTCTAAGGAAAATAGTACAGGTACATGAGGAGATGAGAGGGTTTGCAAGACACTCAGCTCGGAGGGAGTAATATTTTGGTCACTAAGAACCAGATCCAGAGTGGAACCAACTCCACGAGGAGAGTAGAAGGTGGGTTCTTTAGGGAAATGTACGTAGACACTGAGGTTAAATAAAATGTGCCCCATTTTGTCGTGTGCAATTCCAGTGCCAATGTCTAGCGTTCAGGTCTCCACAAAGTAGAAACCTTTGATTAGCCTTTCTAAACCATTTCAGATCTCTTCTGAAAAGTTCGACTTTTTCCTTGCTCAATTTCGTCCCTGGAAAGTAAACACCGTATAATTTTATATTTGGTTCTTCGATAATAACGCCGATGTTGGACTTCTAGGCAATACAGAATGTTTAATTTTTCTATTAACGGCTATGGCTACGCCTCCGCCAGTTTTATCAACGCGATCATATCTGTATATATGAAAATAGGAATGTTTAAACCATCATTTGGCCTTAACCAAGTCTCTGTTATGACAAATATGTCGATATTACTTTGAACAGCGAAATTCAACGCTTCAGTATGCTTATTTTTAATGCTTTGTGCATTCCGAACTAGTACATTTAATTGTTTATCCATATAGAAATTTTATGGATAGCTCTACAATGACATTAAACTGTTCTTGCTTTGTTCTACATTTACTTAAATTAGTAATTAGTTCATGAGAAATGGTCAGAAGAGATTCGGGTGAAAGAGGTTGTCGCATAAACTATTTGGATTGTGGTTTTTGCTTGATAGCTATACTGTAAGACATAGGTGGAGTGGTTGTCGACTGAGCTGAATTTCCCGACTTTTTTCCCATTAATGTTGCATTGCTGTTGTCTCGGCTTAGGGTTGGCGTATGTGTTGAAACTTTTGTCAGCAAAGGGAAATATGTGCTCGTAATATCGAAGCTGCTTGTAGTTCTCTGAGCAGGGATTGGGGAACTTTTCGAATTTTTTCCCCGACTATTCAGCTTTTGTTTCACCTGTATATAGTCTATTGGCGAAGTGTGCTTCTTTGCTATTACTACAACGAATTTCATTACGTTGTTCTTCTTTTAGCGTGCATTTGATATAATCATACTCACCACTACATATAGTGCATCTTGTGGGAAGATGTCAGTAAGATGTCCCATGCCCAAAGCGCATACAATTCCTACATTGTGTAGGGCCTTTTCGGCTGCTTGTGTAGAAGCTCCATCGTACAATAGTGTGCATGATCGTCTTGATTTTGTTTAACTCCGTCATTTTCGTATCCTTTTGCAGATATAAGAGAGAGTAAGTAGTTTCGCGATCTCTTAATTTGGGATTGAATAATTTAAAATCAATAGCATTAATATTATGTTCTGTTTTGAGAAGCTTTTCAGCTCTTCTGGGGAAATTTTATGCAACCCTGTTCAAACTACTTTTAGCGGTCGTAAATATGCCCATTGGAATGAGAAATAATTCACTTTCTTAGCCTTTAAATGTCTTTCTATAGTCTCGTAATCTTCCAGATTGGTAAGGAAAAGCATCATACCAATTGCTATTATTTTAATTGAAAAATTCGTTATTTTCAATTCTTTCAGAATGGCGTCTATCGTGTCGGGAGGCAAATCCGTAAATGTTATTGGAGAGACTCACACCTTAGTTTTTACTTCAGCGTTAATCGCTTTCATTGCCATCCGGAAGGTCAGCTAATGGCAAGAATCTGTTGGAGTTCGATGAGCTGGATGCGGGAATTCGCGCCATTTTAAATTTGTCACGGAGAAAATTACCCGCCGGGGAAGATTCCCGGCTTCTTTTCCTGCTTTGAGCTGGATAGGAGATTTCAGATGCACAAGAACTCAACATGTAACTTGAATTAACACCAAAAGAACGTATCAAATAAAGAAAAAGTTACTGTGAATGGTTACTGTGAAACTCGGAATAATAAACACTACGTAGTCACTATGTAAATCAAACGTCTGCTTAGCTCAAAGGTCTATGCAAAACTGTAGCTTTAATATAAATGCACATGAAATATTTGTAAGACAAGTAGATATTCTCTAAGATAAATATAAAAAAAAATTATATGTATCCTATGAGTAAATGTTTCTTTTTAATAGTCGTGCAATTAAAACTCGTCACGTAAAATTCATAAATAAATCATACGAAATGACTTTCACTGAGTAACAAACTTAAAGTATTAATTAAGTAACAAATTTTTGATCACTAGGTAATAATAATATACAAATCATAATCACTAAAAATTAACATTCTAAAGAAAGTATTTAAGAAACAAAATATTCGAATAGAATCTAGCTTAAGCAACAATAGCAAATAAACCCCAAAAAGAGCAAATGACTATAGCATAGAATTCAAGTTGATTTTCGTATTTTGCCTATAAAATACAAGCACTACACAAAATGTAAGGAATAATGTATGAGAATAAGCTAGCTCATTCAACCCGTTTGTAATCGAAGAGAAATTTCATCCTACGACATTCGCTGCTATCGGCTAATTCGCTATCAAAATCGCAACTCGCCTTTCAGCATAACATTTGCCGCTGCCGACTTCGTTGGATAAAATCCGATAGCATCTTGTCTCTCCTAGAAAGATCCGAACTTTGCAATATGGGAAGGAATTGTTACGATAGGCATTTCTCTAACGATTAGAAAACATTATTGATCCACTACAACAGTACTTTTCGAATATAAAAGAAAATAGTACAGTGGAAACAACAACCTCGTTTCATAGAAAATGTAACAGTGGAAACAACAATCTCGTTTCATAGAAAATGTAACAGTGGAAACAACAACCAGGTACAAGTTTTCGTAGAAAATGTAACAGTGGAAACAACAACCACGTATAAGATTTCATAGAAAATGTAACAGTGGAAACAACAACCTTATACAAGTTTTCATAGAAAATGTAACAGTGGAAGCAACAACCTTCTACAAGTTTTCATAGAAAATATAACAGTGGAAACAACAACCTCGTACCACTGTACCACTTATTTAGAAACTTTGATCGTAAATATCCAAGACATCTACGAACTAAGATAAGGTTGATGCACATTAAAATTTGATGGTAAGTATGGCCTCTGCCATTGGACCAAGTATGGCAGAGACCATTGTAGCGGACCCCCAAGCCGCCCCAAACCAATCAGCATCGCTGAATACCGGGCCCGGCAGAAGCAGCCGCTCGATACCAAGGTGGTAGAGGGCATGGTGGCTGGCAGGTGCAGTTACGACAACGCACCTGCGAAGCAAAACGACTCGCCAAAGTCGCAACAACTGCAGCGGGGCGCGACAAGTTCTGGCGCCTGGTCAGTGAACTGCAGCAAGAGTACCGGCGTCGAAAAGAGATTTAATGACAGACCGGGAAGATCAAGGCGTTCCAACCACGACACGCTGGACAGGTGGCCGCCGACCAACGAAGCAACATTCAAAATAAAGCAGGACGACAGCAGAAACCTACAACATCACAGTCCACTAGTTATTAAGTTGAAATGTAGTAAAAATAAATTGTGAACATAAAACAGATAACATTTAATTAAAAAAAAAATGATTACCATAACAAGACCATATCTTTAACTGAAGTGCAAAGAAGAGTGCGAGTAGGGAATTGATAAAGGTAAGTGTGTTGGAGTGAACAAAAAAGGCTTTATGGCTCGAATAATAGGGACATAAAAAATAAGAAAATAACATCAGCCCAAAACCACGCTCTGTCGTGATAACAACGGCAATATCATCGCTGATGAAACCAAGATTAAGAAAAGATGGGCATCATATTTCAAAAATCTCCTTAATACTCCGCACAGCTCCAGAATATCGGAGCCTATAGATGTCTGCAGAGGCTTCCATTTATCCCACCAAATCTGGATGAAGTTTGTTCCATCATCAAAGCCCTAAAGAATAATAAACCGCCGGGCTTCCAGTGGAGCTCATCAAATATGGTGGCAGTAGTGTTCATAAAGCTATTCACAGCGTCAGCCAGCACATTTGGCAACAAGAACATATACCGAAAGAGTGGAGCCAATCAATTATATTCCCTATCCATAAAAAAGGTGACAAGTTACAGTGCGAAAATTAAAGAGGCATATCACTACTTTGTACGGCGTAAAAAACATTTTCTAAAATCCTAGAAAATAAAATCGGATCATACGCCAACAGTATTATTGGGGAGTATCAAGGTGGTTTTAGAGCAGGTAGATCGACAATAGACTGATTCTTCACAGTTAAGCAGGTACTTGAGAAATGCTGGGAGTTCAACATAGACGTACACCAAATTTTCGTTGACTTCAAGCAAGCATACGACAGTATTGATCGTAACGTACTATACCAAATAATGCTTTGCTTTGGCGTCCTAGCCAAATTAGTCCGTCTTACCGAGATAACAATGACATCGACGACCTCCCAAGTCCGCATCAATAATCAACTCACGGATGCAGGGAGATGGGTTGGCCCCATTGTTATTCAATTTGGCTCTGGAGTTCGTCATAAGGAAGCTACCTGTCGATACGCGAGGTATATTAGTATACAAGTCGATCCAAGTAGTAGCCTATGTAATGAGACTGATTTTATTGCCGTGCTTATGGTAAACCTGCGACCTTGAAATTCCCTTCCCCTTCCCCGGCATCCATCCCCTCTTCATTGATATATTTACCATCGCTCTAGCTTGTTTAGTTCGCCTTCTGTGTCGTGTTGAGTAGACGTGTGTTGATGGTGCTCGTCAGGAAAATGGAGAAACGAAATCAAGAGCAACACGTCGCGATAAAATTTTGCGCCAGATTGGGCGAAACAGCTTCGGAAACGTTCGCTTAGATTGTAAAAGTGCATGGTGATAGTGCTCTTAGTCGTGCCCAAGTGTTTCGATGGCACAAAGAGTTTAAGGAGGGGCGTGAAAGCGTGGAAGACGAGGCACGGAGCGGGAGACCAGTCGAGGTGCGGACTGATGCGAATGCGCAGCGTGTGCGTGCCCTAATCCGTGAAGATCGGCGTTTAACAGTTCGAATGCTGGCCTCGGAACTGGGTATGAACCGTGAAACAGACAAATTTTGGGATGAAAACGCTGTGCGCGAAGATGGTTCCAAAGAACAACACCACACCGCCCTCAGCGTGTCCTAGTACTTGGCCTCTAAAGGGATCGCCGTGTTGCAACAGCCGCTTTATTCGCCCGATATGTCACCCTGTGACTTTTTTTGTTCCCTAGAACAAAATCGGTGGTAAAAGGAACCCATTTTGAGTCGATTACGGACATCCAGGCGTCCTTGACGAAGGTACTGGTGGACATCCCAGTCGAAGCGATCCAGAAATGTTACGAAGCATGGAAAATGCGCTGGAATCGTTGTATACTGCCAT
>OZ017741.1:116875524-116935524 GCA_963969285.1 Odontomyia ornata
GCGATCTTTGACAGAAGCAGTAGCTAATTTTCCGCTAGAAACAGTGCGTACTGCTATCGATGACTGGCCCAACAGATTAAAGAGCTGTGTAAAGGCTAAAGGCGGCCACTTTGAATAATTTGTTGCTTATTTTACTTCCATTAGTATGCCAAAATAAAATATATTTTCCTTTGTCAACAACTCTTTTTCATTTATACAAAAATTGCCCATATACGTGTGACAGAACTTATGGCACGACTAAGTATATATATATATATATATATATATATATATATATATATATATATATATATATATATATATATATGTACGTATATATATATATATATATATATATATATATATATATATATATATATATATATATATATATATATGTATATATGTATATATGTACGTATATATATATATATATATATATATATATATATATATATATATATATATATATATATATATATATATATATATATATATATATACATGTATTTTACGTCTTATTCCAAGAAGTTGGGCTTTTGAAGAAGAACATGTATAATCATCTTCGGTTTGATACTGAAGATGACTCAATCCTATACATATATATATATATATATATATATATATATATATATATGGGTATATATATAAACATATATATATATATATATTGTTGCGAATTCCGGCGTACCAACTTTCTCCCATTCGCAACTTCAAATTGCTGCCGTAATATTTCCACCTTCCTTTGGGCATTCCTACCTTTTCCTCCATAAATTTATTTATTTTTTTTACATGTTTCCATTTTCCCTTTAATTTTTACTCCCCCATCATCACAATACTACCCTTTTTCCTTATTAACAACTACAAAAAAATAATACCTACTAATAATTTCAATTTTCCCCACTAATAACGTTCCATTTATTAATTCCCACTAACAAAATTTCATTCTATTCATTTTCCCTAACAAAACCTAATTCCTTCCTTAACACTAACTAATTCCATTCCCACTAACCAATTTTATTTTTTTATACTAACAAAAATGAATTGACTAACAAAATTCAATCCCATGCCCAAATGAATCATTGAAGTTGCTTATGAGATGAATGGGAGATCGACCATCCACGGCACCATTGGCTGCGTCGTGAGTCCTCGATCTTGGGTCTGCTGGAACCCTGAGTTCAAGTTCTCCCGGGCGCACGGAAGCACTCTTTTTTTTGGGGTATCGGCAAAATCAATAGTTTGCGTAATGTACTCGTATGTGTGACACTTTACATTCAATCAAGCGATTCTTGGGGATGTAAATTGCCATATATGCAAGTCAATGGAAACTATTGGGATTGTCGATACGGGAACAAAAAATGTGTGGGTAGCGGAATCGAAGTGTAATGAACTTCGATTACGTTACCCAGATGCGGCAGCGGTAATTGAGAAAAGGGATTGCGCAATCGGAATTGGATAAAGGTGAAATGCGGGATAGGTTGTGAGGAATGAGGCAGTCAGTATTGGACGTGGAAAAAGAAGGTTGACCGCTTTGGGGAGTGAATTTTTTCGGTTTTGCAAGTCCGTTGGAAGTTAAAAAGTGGAAGTTCTTTGTCCGGAGGAAGAAGAGTTTTTAGTGAATTAGAAGTGGATCTTAAAATTGCGTTTTGGAGATTGAATGTGGGGTTGGGATTTCCAGTGTTGGTGTTGGGTGAAGTTTGGGGGAAAATAGTTGAATTTGTATGATAGAACAGAAAGTAGAAAGCTAAGTGACAAAGTGAAACTTTAACGAAGACGCAAACTACTTCAAATTGTGTGGTGAATTAACTGAGAGTTAAAGATAATCGAAAGAATTAAGAAGAAGTGAAAAGAAAATCAGGAAGAACGAAAAGACTTTGAATTTAAACAAATTCTAACATAAAGTGGAAAGAAATAACAATATAGTGCCAGTGTGAAAATTGCAAAAGGTGGCCGTTTTACCATCCCGCTTGAATTTTTATTGTTTTTTTTTTTCCTTTTTGGTTTTCAGAGCCCCCGCTTCTTTCTTGGCCTTTCCCCGAGCGCTCGGAGTCTTGCAGGAAAGTAAGTGAGTTTAAATTTATTTTCTTACTTTTTGCATGGTTTTAAATTATTTGATTTTATTTAGTTTTGTATATTTAAATTAACATTGATTTTCTCTTTATTGGCTTAAATCCAATTTCGAAGGGGCGGATTTGATTAAAATTAGTTTTTTTCTCTTATTTTTGTAAAATTTGTGAATGGTTTTGTGATATAATTTTTGGATTTCTGTAAATAAAACGGCCATGACACATTAAAAACCTCATTTTCATTTCTCAAAATGACCTCCCCCTTTCCCGTCCTTTTCCCTATGTGCTAGTATTTATATGTAAGGTGGCTCAGCACGAGCAGAGGGTGTCCCGGAAGACCCACGACACGACTGAGCGCTAGCCGGCCTCAGCATGCCACCCCGGGCTACAAACCCCTCTGCTAATTTTTAATGTCTGCAACTGCGGTGACTTCCGTGGTTGCTACATCTGGCGCCCAAACTTTAGGCTTTCTAATATGTTTATTTGATTTTGATTGCTTGCTTTTATTATAGTTTAAATTTTACAATTTTTGGTTTGTTGGGCTTGAGTACCTGGAGTGCCTGACTTGAATAGTGGTCTGAGCATTCCAGGGAAATTATTTTTTTTTGTTTTGGTAGAAATTTTTGATGACTTGTTTGAATGATGAAAAGTGATCGAGTAATAGTTGAAAAGTTTTAGTTTCGATTTTGATATTAATTTATAGATTTTTGATCACGGGGTGCGCCGCAGTTGCAGTGGCGCCTACCGTGCTGTTTTGTGTTTGATAGTCTCCACCGGCTATGATAGTGGGCATGCTTTAGCAGTGTGGATGTTGGTTGGGATCAACCGAATTTCAAGTCGTTGGCTATATCTCCCTGCACGGGATAGTTGGACTTAGATCCATCTCTTGGAATTAGCCATCGCTTTCGGCCCTTCCATCATCTATCTGGTGGTAGCTTTGGGATATGTGCGGCTCTTGTCCGAGCCATTATGAAGTCCGTAGTATTTCATAATGGTCTCGTAGTCAGCTTTTGAGGTGACAATTGGAGCGGAGTCCGCCTACAAATTCCCTTGTTATACCAGGCACTGTTGTGGTTTGTCTGCTTCGTGTTATGTCTAAATTTTAATCACCATCCCATATAATTACCTGTTCTTTTCCTTTTCCATTAATGGGGAGGATCATTTTGAGAAATGAAATCTTTTTATGAATTGTATCTCCATTTCACTTGCTATTACAAGAATCAATATTTTCGATCGTTTCCAACACTATTCCTCTTCACTGCTAATAAATCGCAATAATAACCACCTCCATTAATTGTTATTATTGCCATAGTCTGTCTGTCAGTCTGTGGACTCATTTTTATTTAGTATTATCTATAGTTTGCGTTAATATTCTTTTCACCTTTTTATTTAGGTAGTAGATTTAGGTTTTTTTAATATTATAAGAACCGAATAACCATGCGTCGGCGAACGGCTAGTTGGGACCCAACCTATACCCAACTTGATAGAGAGTTGGAACGGCTTAGCCTATCGTCCAGCCTGCGAGAAGCACAAGACGCACTTCCTCAAGCTGGTGCGCCAAGCGCGGCAGCTACTCCGCCGATACGGGCACCCGGTAGTTCCCTTGCTTCTTCTACACGGCAGGCGGTGCAAGAAACATCACCTCACGCTACCTTCCGCGAGTCCCGACGTAATGAATTTGCCACGCCGGATCGACTTCCCATCACCAAATGGGGTATCACTTTCGATGGTGGGGTAAATGGCGTGTCCGCCCAGCAATTTATATTTCGCGTGGGCAGCCTGGCCAGCGATTACAACCTGTCAGACCGAGATTTGATGAGGGATCTACATGTGCTTCTGAAAGGAGCAGCACAACAGTGGTACTGGCAGGTTCGTGACATTTTTCGGGAGAATCTGACCTGGCCAAGATTGAAATGCGAGGTGATGGAGCGGTTTTCACCACATCACACTGATGACGATATTCGTCGTACAATGCACGGTCGTCTTCAGCGTCCCGAGGAAAGATTCATCGAATTCTATGAATCCCTGGAAGCACTGTCATTACAACTCCAAGTGCCTATTCTTGATTTCGATCTGCAATGCATCGTATCCAAAAATATGAGCCCACGGCTTCAGGATCACCTGGCAGGTCTGACCTTTCCGTCCACTAGGGAGTTGGTCAGAAGATGCTGTCGCACCGAGGATACGTGGAGGGACGTAGAGTCCCGGCGCAGGCTGTTCGAAAGACGTGCGGTGGGAGGTGTGCATTCCGTACGACTTCCGGAAAACCTGATGGACTGGGACATATACGATAAACCGTATTCTCCGAATTGTGACCAAAATGTCGGTAACGAGGAACCCTTAAATTGGCGAAATGTTCGTAATTCGACAGCATGCGATCTACCAACTCAGCTTGCGCAACCCAATCAATGCCTTCCCCTTGAGACTCCTCAGGTTCAAGCGGTAGCATCCCAACCGAAAATTGGTTTGTCTTCGGACCATCAACAACGAAGACAATTTAGGATATGCTGGAATTGTAAGGATTTAGGCCATAATTTTTTTGATTGTGCTTCCCCCATCAGACACGTTTTTTGTTTTGGTTGTGGGAAGGAAGGAGTTACCAAGCCTCACTGCAATGCTTGCAATTCCAAAACAACCCCGGTGCATAAGGAAATATCGTTTCCTCGGGCAAATCCCACCCAGCCATATGAGCGTGTAGATGTGGCCACGAATGTGGATCCGGAGCTCAGACGTCTTCAGTGACTGACACCTACGTCTATTAATACCCGCATTGTTTTCCCTCTTGCCAACTCTTCTCCCCGCTCCCAACGCCCTGGCACACTTTGTCAGCTAATTTCAACCCACCGCCCACCTGTCCCAGGTAGCTTCCCTGATATCTCCGGAAGTAATGGAAAGGCGGGCGATGATCGTGAGTCACCCGCTAGTTTTAGAGCACGACCTTTTCGGGATCGCTTTCGGAGATCCTGGAGATATTTCTTCGCCAGGCGTCTCTTGAAGCGTGCCTGCGTGGAGTCAATTGTTGCAACTCCTGGCGACAATAGGCCCTACGCAGAGATTTCCGTCAAGGGTCGCAAATTGACGGGCTTGCTTGATAGCGGAGCCAGTGTTAGTATCCTCAGAGCCGGAGCCTTGGACCTGCTGTCGGATTTGGGTTTGCATATGCATACCATGCATGCTCATGTTCAGACTGCATCAGGGCACAAGGATCCAGTTCTGGGATACGTCACCACATTGGTTCAATTTAATAAAACCACTAAATTGATGAGATTCCTGGTTGTTCCTTCCTTGACACATGCAGTGTATCTTGGAATTGACTTCTGGGATCTCTTCAAAATAGCACCAATTCAGGTCAACGCTATCGAAGCCGCCTCGGAACCTCAGAGCCCTGAATTTCATCTACTGTCCCCAAAAGATCAGCAACGACTGGACTTCGTCAAACAACAGTTTCCGTCGTATAATGAGAAAGGCTTGGGTAGGACCAGTCTCGTGTCTCATCACATCGACACTGGTTCTGCTCGACCCATCAAGCAGCGGCATTATGCTGTCTCGCCTGTTATACAGAAACTATTGTATGACGAACTCGATCGTATGTTGTCTTTGGGGGTAATAGAGGAAAGTCAGAGTTCGTGGAGTTCGCCTGTGACCCTTGTCAGAAAACCCGGCAAGGTGCGTTTGTGTCTTGACGCTCGACGCCTCAACGAGGTGACTGTTAAGGACGCCTATCCGTTGCCACTGATTGAAGGTCTTTTGGCACGGTTGCAGAGTACCAGGTTCATTACCAGCTTGGACCTGAAGGATGCCTTTTGGCAAATACCATTGGATGAGGCAAGTAAGGAGAAAACGGCTTTTACTGTCCCTGGCAGGCCCTTGTATCATTTCAAGGTCATGCCGTTCGGTTTGTGTAATGCTCCCCAAACGATGTGTCGGTTGATGCATAAAGTAATACCGCATGAGCTGCAGGACAAGGTATTTGTTTACCTAGATGACCTGCTTGTTACAAGTTCAACATTTGATGAGCACTTGGAGCTCCTGAGTACTGTTGCAAAACTGCTCAGGGACGCCAACTTGACCATCAATGTTGAAAAAAGCAAGTTTGTCAAGAAGGAGATCAAATATCTTGGCTTCGTAGTGAGTGATGGTATCCTGCGCACCGACCCGGAGAAGGTTTCAGGTATAGTCTCCTATCCTGAACCCCGAACGGCCAAAGACGTGAGACGGTTCATGGGCATGGCAGGATGGTACAGGCGTTTTATTCCAAACTTCGCCTCGGTTACGGCCCCTCTAACGGATTTGCTAAAGGGCAAACGTGCCTTCAAGTGGTCTGCTTCCGCCAATAGTGCCTTCAATAAAGTGAAGCAATTGCTGATTTCTGCTCCAGTGCTGGCTAACCCTGACTTTACGAGGCACTTCTATATCCAGTGTGACGCAAGTACAGTGGGTATTGGAAGTGTTTTGTTCCAGAAGGACGATGAAGGTGGAGAACATCCAATTGCATATATGTCGATGAAGCTCAACGCTGCGCAACGTAACTATAGCATTACTGAGTTGGAATGCTTAGCTGCGGTGCAGAGTGTAAAGAGATTCAGGGCATATATCGAAGGGTTGCCCTTCACCATCATAACCGACCATGCCAGTCTTAAATGGCTGATGCAGCAGTCGGACCTTTCTGGTCGATTGGCTCGCTGGAGTCTGAAATTACAAGGGTTCAATTTCCAGATTGAACACCGGAAAGGTGCTCTTAACGTTGTACCGGATGCGTTATCGAGATCTTGCTCGCAGGACGAGCGGGTGGCCTCGCTCATTGCTTGCCTCCCGGAGCACACACATATTGATGGTTTGATACCTCAGTCTGCGTTTCAGGAGCCCGAGTACGAACATCTCAAGGAGCAAATCCTGAAGCAACCTGATAAGTTTCAGAATTTGCACCTTGCTGATGGCCGAGTGTACATCGGTTCTGGTTCTCCTGAAACGCTGACTACAGATATCCCCCGAACAAAATTATGGGTTCCTGAGGGCTACCAACAGGCTCTTATAGTGCGAGCTCATGATGATCCCCGGGGCTCTCATTGTGGAATTCGTAAGACCACGGAAGTCTTACAAAGATATTATTATTGGCCTCGTTTGCGTCAAGATGTTATTCAGCACATCCAGGGCTGTTCAACATGCAAACAGGTCAAGCCTTCGAATTCCACTTTGAGACCTCCTATGGGCGCATCACGAGACTCGACGAGACCTATGCAGCGCCTGTTTGTGGACTTCATGGGTCCATACCCTCGTTCAAAATCCGGGAACACTCAATTGTTTGTGGTCCTGGACCATTATAGCAAGTTCATATGGCTCAAACCCATGGCTAAAGCCACTGCGGAATCAGTCGTGCGATACTTGGAGCGCGAAATCTTTTTGACCTTCGGAGTTCCCGAATGGCTTCACTCGGACAATGGTGTGCAGTTCGTCTCCAAGGTATTCGCTAAGCTTATGAGTGACTATGGGGTGCAGCACTGCTTCACTCCATACCATTCCCCGCAAGCGAATGCCTCGGAGAGGTCAAACCAGTCGACATTGAACGCCATCAGAGCCTACATAGGGTCCGATCATAGCAGGTGGGACGAGAATCTTCCGGAATCGTGTTTTGCCTTCCGCAAGGTGATTCATGAATCCACAGGATTTTCGCCTTACTTCCTCATGTTCGGATACCACCCTATCCAGCATGGCACTGAGTACGCCCTCCTTAGAAGCTTGAACGCTTTTGAGGATGGAGAAGTACAGCTAAGTTCAAACAGTGATCGTCTGCGAGCTGTACAAGACCGTGTCCGAGCTAAGCTGACAGAAGCCTACCGGAAGGGAGCTCAAAGTTACAACCTTCGGGCTCGCCCCCGTGAGCTACTTCAAGGTCAGAAAGTTTTCGTGCGGAATTTCGCCGTGAGCAATGCAGCCGATCGTTTTGCGGCTAAATTCGCTCCACGATTTGTTCCTGCAGTGGTTCGCCGCCGTACTGGGCAAGTTACTTATGAACTTGAGGATGAATCCGGTAAGCTGCTTGGGACCTTTCACGCTAAAGACATCCGATCCGATTCATAGTTACCCCTGCCGACCTTCTTTGTTTGCCCGGCTGAATGAGACACTCAGGGTCTGGGTCGTCCCCACGATTGTTGCGAATTCCGGCGTACCAACTTTCTCCCATTCGCAACTTCAAATTGCTGCCGTAATATTTCCACCTTCCTTTGGGCATTCCTACCTTTTCCTCCATAAATTTATTTATTTTTTTTACATGTTTCCATTTTCCCTTTAATTTTTACTCCCCCATCATCACAATACTACCCTTTTTCCTTATTAACAACTACAAAAAAATAATACCTACTAATAATTTCAATTTTCCCCACTAATAACGTTCCATTTATTAATTCCCACTAACAAAATTTCATTCTATTCATTTTCCCTAACAAAACCTAATTCCTTCCTTAACACTAACTAATTCCATTCCCTCTAACCAATTTTATTTTTTTATACTAACAAAAATGAATTGACTAACAAAATTCAATCCCATGCCCAAATGAATCATTGAAGTTGCTTATGAGATGAATGGGAGATCGACCATCCACGGCACCATTGGCTGCGTCGTGAGTCCTCGATCTTGGGTCTGCTGGAACCCTGAGTTCAAGTTCTCCCGGGCGCACGGAAGCACTCTTTTTTTGGGGTATCGGCAAAATCAATAGTTTGCGTAATGTACTCGTATGTGTGACACTTTACATTCAATCAAGCGATTCTTGGGGATGTAAATTGCCATATATGCAAGTCAATGGAAACTATTGGGATTGTCGATACGGGAACAAAAAATGTGTGGGTAGCGGAATCGAAGTGTAATGAACTTCGATTACGTTACCCAGATGCGGCAGCGGTAATTGAGAAAAGGGATTGCGCAATCAGAATTGGATAAAGGTGAAATGCGGGATAGGTTGTGAGGAATGAGGCAGTCAGTATTGGACGTGGAAAAAGAAGGTTGACCGCTTTGGGGAGTGAATTTTTTCGGTTTTGCAAGTCCGTTGGAAGTTAAAAAGTGGAAGTTCTTTGTCCGGAGGAAGAAGAGTTTTTAGTGAATTAGAAGTGAATCTTAAAATTGCGTTTTGGAGATTGAATGTGGGGTTGGGATTTCCAGTGTTGGTGTTGGGTGAAGTTTGGGGGAAAATAGTTGAATTTGTATGATAGAACAGAAAGTAGAAAGCTAAGTGACAAAGTGAAACTTTAACGAAGACGCAAACTACTTCAAATTGTGTGGTGAATTAACTGAGAGTTAAAGATAATCGAAAGAATTAAGAAGAAGTGAAAAGAAAATCAGGAAGAACGAAAAGACTTTGAATTTAAACAAATTCTAACATAAAGTGGAAAGAAATAACAATATAGTGCCAGTGTGAAAATTGCAAAAGGTGGCCGTTTTACCATCCCGCTTGAATTTTTATTGTTTTTTTTTTTTCCTTTTTGGTTTTCAGAGCCCCCGCTTCTTTCTTGGCCTTTCCCCGAGCGCTCGGAGTCTTGCAGGAAAGTAAGTGAGTTTAAATTTATTTTCTTACTTTTTGCATGGTTTTAAATTATTTGATTTTATTTAGTTTTGTATATTTAAATTAACATTGATTTTCTCTTTATTGGCTTAAATCCAATTTCGAAGGGGCGGATTTGATTAAAATTAGTTTTTTTCTCTTATTTTTGTAAAATTTGTGAATGGTTTTGTGATATAATTTTTGGATTTCTGTAAATAAAACGGCCATGACACGTTAAAAACCTCATTTTCATTTCTCAAAATGACCTCCCCCTTTCCCGTCCTTTTCCCTATGTGCTAGTATTTATATGTAAGGTGGCTCAGCACGAGCAGAGGGTGTCCCGGAAGACCCACGACACGACTGAGCGCTAGCCGGCCTCAGCATGCCACCCCGGGCTACAAACCCCTCTGCTAATTTTTAATGTCTGCAACTGCGGTGACTTCCGTGGTTGCTACAATATATATATATATATATATATATATATATATATATATATATATATATACATATATATATATATATATATATATATATATATATATATATACATATATATATATATATATATATATATATATATATATATATGGGTATATATATAAACATATATATATATATATATATATATATATATATATATATATATATATATACATATATATATATATATATATATATATATATATATATATGGGTATATATATAAACATATATATATATATATATATATATATATATATATATATATATATATATATATATGGGTATATATACAAACATATATATATATATATATATATATATATATATATATATATATGGGTATATATATAAACATATATATATATATATATATATATATATATATATATATATATAAAGCCTAAGATTCAATTTACTTCTCAATTAAGGAATTTGAGCTTTTCGAGAAAAAATAGATATCTATATATATATTCCTAAAGTTTAATTTATTTCTTATTTAAGGAATGTGAGCTTTTACCGGAATGTCAAAATGTTCACGCCAATACTCGAAACGCGTTCAGAGCAAAAGTTTTAATAGCAGTAAAATTGCTGGAATGTATATTTTTAAATCCGATTCTAATGATGACTATACTCGGAATTGCTGGTGGTTTCGTTTTTTCAAATGGTCTCCCAGAACTTTTATCAGGAATGTTGGAGCTGCTTGGTAAATCATTTACGGCGACAGCATTATTTCTACTTGGACTTCGAATTGTAGGTAACGGAAGTGAGATTAAAGGGTCAACTTTTTTAATGCCGGTAATATTGATAATCGTGAAGCTGTATGTGGTGAAGTGCAGAAGTTAGAACGTAATATTAACTCTAGTAATATTTCAGTTTAGTTATGCCTTTGGTGACGAGGCAAACTGTGTATATAATGCAAGCCGGCGGGAATTTTACAGAAACAACTGAATTAAGCACATTTGGATTTCTTTATGGGACATTTCCAGCAGCACCTGGAGTTTTTGTTATAGCTGCGCAATATAACTCGGATGTAGACCTGGTAAGCCTTTTCAATCATAGATTAATTTTGGGATGCAAATAGCATCGCATTATCAAGCAAAGAAATATAGAAAGACTAATTTTTTCTATTCAATGAAATAATCTGCAATACTAAAATTCCGTTGTATATTTTATTTTTATGTTGTTAGACACATTGGATTCAAAACAATGTTTCTGATGAGATATATTGATAACGTTAATTATACTTCCATAGCATATGAATATCTCCCGCAGGGGGAATGCTGGTTGACAGGAATACTCTTGCAGGCTAGTATTCTTTGCGGAGTGCCGCCCCCACGTACCCAAGGAAATCCAGGTCATCGTGAGGCTCTTCCTAGGATAACAAAGTAATGACCCCGACTGAATCTGAACTACGCGTCGGACAACAAACAGGAATTGATGCTTTGAGCTGGTGGGCATGTTGTTTTGGACTTTGTTGCTGTGTACGGTAGCGCCGAGCTGACACTCGTGCTCCAATCCAACTAACATATTGTCTCCGCACCGGTAAAATCTTGGCAGACCTCGGAGTACGTCCGAAGTTCGCACCATTGGGTTATTGGTGTAGGTTCGGTTGAGACGGATTCCCGATAAGCGCTGATCTTGCTCTGACCACTTATCTTCATAAGGGCAAATTCATAAAGGCTTGCGCCAAACCTCGCATGGCCTCCCTTCTCTGCAAAGATACCCATGAGACCAAAAAGGGCGACTGTACACACGAACAGAGAAGCTTCGAGGGCAGCCCCAGTCAAGATAGAGTATTCTCAACTGAAAAACATAAAAATAAATCAACAAAAATCCAAAAAATAGCATCAACACGACGGAACCAGCGGTTACAGTCACAACGTGAACAGCACATCGATTACGGTACCAACGATGAAGAATGCAAAGATAGTAAAGACAGACGAAAAAGGGGGAACCACGGATAGCCTTGTCCAAACATAGATCCTTGCGGTGTTCATCTTGGACCGCTCGGAAGAAGAGCGACTCTATTGTAAAGCAGAATCGATTTTGGAATGCATCATTGCTACCTGCGATATACAACCGCACCTTTGCTAGACTATCCGAAGAGCTGAAGGAGCTTTTATCCCGAATAGATTGCTACAGGCGCAGAAAGAAGAGCAAAAGATCAAGTTCTCTCGAGGCGGCAGTCTTCCCAATGCCTAATAGTAGCAAATGGTTAGCTTGCAGCCCAACTAGAGGGGATCGGGAAGAGCGGAGAATGGATGAGTAGGAGCCAACCAAGGTTCAGGTTCCTTTAGGGGAGAGGTTCCAAGCAGCCAAAAAAGCAGTCAAACCTGCTACCCCAGGAACAGAAAAAAGTAAGCGTAAACATAGATTCAGATTCCTTAGATGCGGCTCAACAGAAGACGAATAGGACGCAGCGCAAAGCTGTTGGGCGGGCAATACTGGTCAAAGCCACCAACAGTAGATCGTATACGGATGTTGTAGTGAGTAGCTATTTCAAAGTCCGTGAAGGACTGCAGAGACGGTCTGCTGCCTCGGCAGAGGAAGGTGAAGATATCCGCCGAGGATGCCCTTGTCTGGGGACGCGTGAATGCGCTGGCAGGCTAGCATTTCGGTGTCGTGGGGCGGGTTCATTCCCCCAGCACAAGGAACCACTACAAAAGAATTTCACATTCACGAATTTCTGGGGTCAAAAAAGAAAGGCGACCGAAGTCGCAAAAATTGTAGGCAGAGAGAAAATGACTTGTTCAGAGAACAAGTGAAACAAGTAAAAATGGGCGGACTTAGGGTAACTTCGTCGTTCCCCGACGAGGCTCATGGCCCACAAATAAGAGAGGGACAACCGGGTGGTGATGGTGCCCCCTCGCACCCGCCCAACCGGATCAAAATCCATAAATGTTGCAGTGGCCAGGTATTTCTCTTCTGAGTGGAAAACTCATACAACATAACTTGCATGAGCCTTCCCATCAGAGGAGAAGTACCCCGGTGACCAATTTACGTCATAGAGTTATGCAATTCGATCACATAACGATTCATAAAGTATGTCACACCCCGTCCCTATGAATTTTTGTTTTGTTTCCAAAGCCCATTATTGTATGTAGATGTAAAGTTAAGTGCATATAAGATTTGAAATATGTATAAAAAACATTATATGTATAAAAAAAATTTGAAACGTCTATCAAAAAGTTTGAAATCAATCAAAAGGGTACTTACCCTGCCTTTCCGACGACAAGCGCTCGTTGACGAGATGGGGTGAGTAAGTCCTGGCATTCAAACTGGGCATCTACGGGTATATTATTTAAATTATTGGGCATGGGACACTTACAAAAGAATTTATGATAATCATCGATTTCAAAATTATTGGCAGAGTAATTTAAATCAGAATCGCCAGATACAGTCCCTACACAGTTATCAGAATATTTATCGTTCGATTACGTTCTTTTTCCGACTTTTATTTCGAATGTTGCAGGAAGAATTTTTAACCACAATTTTTATTTTTCTCGTCACACATATGCTTCGACGCCCACGTCAACCTTTCCGTTTGCCTAGCTTAAAATCCTTCGCTTTTTCAAGATAATCCTTCGCTTTTCCAAAATCGTGAACTCTGCCACAAAAAAGATACTTGCTGATGTAAAAACAATCTCAGCTGCTGAGTTGGACACGAAGCTAGTAAATCAGATGATTAACTCTTAGTCTTTTGTTGTATCTAGTTTTGACGTTTTTGTGGTGTTTGGTTGAAATGCTGACAGTAATGAAGATTCAGTTCCCAGTTCCCTGATTTTCTCAGCAGTTTCCACACTTCTTCAAGTTACAGCTAAGCCAACTCGAACAAGATAAAACGTTACAATCCCCACAAGTTCTGTTATCCGCATCAAAATAAGGGAGGTGCTAGATTAAGGTCACCACACTGTTCACAAACGCAAACAAATAAAATCACTTATTTATAATTAGCGCATAAACATTCAGATCGCAGCACCAAACACAATTCAAGTTCGTAAATTCAATTTTGACTTCAAAGGGATTCCGCTCAAGGGGTAAGCGCGTTTTTTCACTTCACGGGAAAGCTCTTCGGAGGTTCTTTCGAGAAGCAAACCTTAGGGAGATTTTCGGCACTGCTAAATTGCAGAAGGAAATGTATTTTATTTTTCACACGCAATAACGCTCAACCTGCTCGATTGCTACAATGTTCTGCTAGATATTAAGGGAGCGGTAAAAACGGAAGAAATATAAACTGCCATAAAAATCGTTTGGACTAAAAGCTATTAACAACGATGCAATCCGCGACGCAGTCAAAAATTTCCTTGGAGAGAAGGTAACCGTAGCCTCGATCGAACCTAGGGCTGCTCTCGCAATAAGAGATATTGATTTTGTAACGAATTTACCCGGGATAAAAGGTGCCTTAAACCGAGGTACCCCTAACTTGAGCGGAGCAAAAATTAGGCTGACCATATAGTCAATTTCTTGAGGGCTATAATTCATAATTTTTTTTTTTGTAGACAATATTTCCTAGAAATTAAATACGAAAGTGTACAATTTCGAAGCTAATTATCTTTTTGGAATTGTTCTTCTCTCAGCTCGTTAAGGATATTCATCTTGTTTCTTCAAAGTTTTGTGGGATTGAAATAAAACATATTTCATTTACTAGAAATGTATTATATTGGAATAGAGATATATTACAATATATTGGAATGGAAATATTTTTGTCCTCTAAATTGATTAAAAAAATTTTCTGTACCTTTTTATAATTGGATATGATCCTTCATAAGGAGAAGCTAATGAAGATTTTTTATTTTCTACTTTTACGTAAACTCGATCACAATCATCTAAAGATTTGGGGATATTAATTTTGGCTTTTCGAATTTTCATTTCATTGGTTCTTAAATATTTCAAATTTTTTTTAAGTGATAAAATAAAATTTTCAGGTTGTAATTCATGTGTATTTACCACTTTTACGAGAAAATTAGCTTGAATTTTAAGCAGGAGTAGCATTGAATTAAGCGGGTGTAGCATTGAATTTCAGCAGGTGTAGCATTGAATGATTCTTTCCAAGATGATCTGATACCGAGTGAATGAATGGGGAGTTCATGAAACCAGTTAATATCATCACTGGTCTTAATAGCTGTTTTAAGGGTGCAATGAAAACATTCAATTATCCCATTAGCTTGTGGATGATATGCTGATGTATGAATTCTGTATGAGCCAAGAAAATTTAATAGTTCTTTGAATAATTTTGACTCAAATTGTGCACCTTGGTCAGTGGTAATTTCTAACGAAATGCCAAATCTCGAAAAATATTCTCTCCAAAATGTACTTATTATGCACGTAGTCGATTTATTTTTCATAGGATAAAATTCCAGCCAAGGAAAAAAACGATCGATAACTGTTAAAAGGTAGGAATAACCTTGCGGTGGTGGAATGGACCAACGAAATCTGAATGAATATGTTTAAATTTTTTGAATGGTATGGGGATTTGGTTAATCTCTGGTTTAATATGTTTATTAACTGGATTCTTTTGGCATGCATGGCAAGACATAGTCCAATTGTTAATATCATTATTCCCCTTGACCCAAAAATAATCTTTTGCTATTGATTTTCTGGTCTGAATGGATTTAAAAACTGTTTGCAGAGAAATATAATCTATATATCTCTCTTGACTGGGACTTCTTTCTGACTTAGATTTAAATATATTAATCAGGGGTTTGTAATTTGTCGGAATAATGAAATTCAACCTTCCATAAAATATCAACGTTTAATGGCTAAATATATAGCTAGTAACTCTCTATCAAATATAGAGTATTTTATTTGATTTGGATTCAACTTTTTACTTAAAAAGGTGCTAAAGTTTGCCAAGAATTATTAATGAACTGTTGGAATACTGCTCCCAGGCTCGAATTTGACGCATCTGTTGCAAATATGTTGGTAGAATTCCCTTAGGATAAGTAAACAATGTGGCATTAACTAAATTTTCTTTGGATTTCTCGAAAGCTTCTTGACAATTAACCAAATGAAATTCTTATAATTTTTTTCTTTTTTTGTATAAGTTTTATTTTTCTACTAGAGTAAATAGGTTCAATTATACCGGCTAAATTTGAAACGAATCGATGATAATAATTAGTTATTCCTAGGAATCTGTGAGTAGATTTAGTGGAGATAGGATTCCGAAAATTTAACGATGGATCAACTTTAGAAGTGATTGTTTAATACCTTCTGCCGAGATATCCTGATCTTTATTGCGAATTCCGGCCTACCGGCATTCTCCCATTCGCAACAAATTGCCGCCGTAACATCTCTACCTTCTTTTGGGCACATATACCTTTTACTCGGTATATTTATTTATTTTTATTAACATTTAACCATTTCCCTTTAATTTTATCTTCCCATCACAATTATTCTACCCTCTTACCCTATTTCTAATACAAAAAAAAACAATGATAATCTTATCTTTCTCACTAACAACATTTCATTCATTACTTCCTATTAACGAAATTTCATTCGATACCTTTTCCCTAACAAAACCCAATTTCTTCCTTCATACTAACTAATTTTATTCATTACCTCCCACTAACAAAATTTTATTTGTTATACTAACAAAATTCATCCACGCTTCCCCACTAACAAATTTCATTTCCATGCCCATTAAGAAAGGTGCATAGTTTAAGTTGCTAATTCAATGAATGGGAGATCAACAGAAGGTGGCTCCGGTGGTAACGTCGTGGATTCTCGACCGGGGGTCCACTGGACCCTGGTTCAAGTCCTCCCGAGCGCAGGAAAATACTCTTTTTGGGAAATCGGCAAAAGCAATTGTTTCCGAATATAATGACGATTTACATTTAACCAAACGCTATCATGGTTATGTAAATGGAAATTGTTGCGTTTGTCGATATGGAAAAGATATGTGGGTGGCGAGTATTGATCGTCGATTACGTTACCCAGATGCGGCAGCGGTAATTGGGAATGAAAGGATAGCGGGATTGAGTGAGTGAAATTTTTGATTTGGGAAGGCAATCTGATTTTGCTTTGAAAGGGGGAGTGAGTTTGTGCGGTGTTGGAAAAAGCAAGATTTTTAATTTGGAATTTGAGAAGGAATTGTGGTTTGGAAGTTGAGTGCTTTTAATTTGGAATTAAAAAGTGGGTTTGATTTGGAATTTGAGAACTGATTTTAATTTGAATGAGAAGTGATTTTAACTTGAATTTGAAAAGTGACTTTAATTTAGAAAGTGGAAGTGATTTTAATTTGGATTACGGGATGGAAATTTAAGAATTGGATGGTAGTGGGTTGTGTGATTTGGGATGTGTTAGGGGAAAAGATTTGGATTGGGAGTTGGTAGGGGGAGAGAACAAAAAAATGATAATAGTGCACATCTACGCCCAATTATTAGAAAGGTTATCAGCAATTTTATTTATTAATATTTCATTATTATATTTTTTCTTTTACATTCTGTGTTTGAATTGACTCTTACTGTGTTTATGCAATAATCTGGTTTTAGTTTGATCAATTTGAAATTCGAAAAGGGACCTTATTTAACGTAACTTTTTTGCCTTTTTGAATTGACTTGTTACATCGGTGTTTTGTAATTAAATTTTATTTAAAATACAAAACTATGAAGTGGTAAAAACAATAATCTTTCATTTCTTAAAATGACCTCCCCCTTTCCCGTCCTTATCCCTTCATGTTAGTGTTTAGTGTAGGGTGGCTCAGCACGAGCAGAGGGTGTCCCGGAAGACCCGCGAGACGACTGAGCGCTAGCCGGCTTCAGTAAGCCACCCCGGGTTACTCACCCCTCTGTTAAAACTTAATGTCTGCAACTGCAGTGACTTCCGCGGTTGCAACACCCTCTTTTTCTTCGTAGCACTACAGCCCCTCTCGGGCCTTCGCTTCCTGCAAATAGCGCCTCCAACTGTCTCGGTCCATTGACCGCGTCCTCCAAATTCGAAGTCTGAGCAGCGACGAACTGTCTTCGTCGACCGAGCCAGACCAGCGCTTCCTCGGGTTTCCCCACTGGTCTCCGGCCTTAAGTTCTCCCAACGAATACCTTTTTGGGTATCCGTTGTTCGTCCATACGATTCATGTGGCCCGCCCATTCCAGCTTCCGCAGTCTTATAATCGTTGAGACCCCCAGTTGTATCGAATTCGCCATTGCTCCCCGTCTAGCTTCGCTCCGATTATTCGCCTCAGGACCCGTCGCTCAAAGGCGTTCAATATATTTGCGAATGCTTGGGTTAGGGTCCATGTTTCATACCCATACCATAACACAGGTCTTATTACAGATTTATATACGTGGAGCTTTGTTTTCCTGTGTATGCAACTGGTTTTCAAGATTGTCAATACTGAATAAAATATTTCATTTGCGAGCTGTATTTTTTGGCGTGTTTCGTCTCTTTCATTGCTCGTTTTCGCTATTTTGGCGCCTAAATACACAAATCCGCCTACATTTTCGATACTGTATTCGTCAAGCGTGATATTTTGTGTGTTTGAGGTATTTTTTCTCGACTGGCATCATGAGCTTTGTTTTATTTTCATTGATTTGTAGCTCTACTAGTTTTGCTTCGCTGTCGAGTTTCAGAAAAAGTTCTTTAGTAGTTGTTAATGACCGGGAAAAAATGTTGATATCTTCCGCATAGGCTACTACTTGGCTCGACTTGTATAGTAATGTACCTCGTGTATCGATAGGTAGCTTCCTTATGACATATTCCAGAGCCAAATTGAATAGCAACGGGGCCAGCCCATTTTCCTGCTTTGGTCCGATATATCGATGAGTTGGTTATTGATGCGAACTTGGGAGGTCATCGACGTCATTGTCAATTCGGTAAGACGGACTTATTTGGTTACGATGCCAAAGCAAAGCATTATTTGGTACAGTACGTTACGATTAATACTGTTGTATGCTTGCGTAAGATCAACGAAAATTTGGAGTACGTCTATGTTGAACTCCCAGCATTTTTCAAGTACCTACTTGACTGTGAAGAATTGATCTATTTTCGATCTACCTGCTTTAAAACCACCTTGATACTCCCCAATAATATTGTTGGCATATGATCCAATTTTATTTTCCAAGATCTTTGAAAATATTTTGTACGCCGTACAAAGTAGTGATATGCCTCTATAATTTTCGCACTGTAGCTTGTCACCTTTTTTGTGGATAGGGAATATAATTGATTGGCTCCACTCTTTCGGCATATGTTCTTGTTGCCAAATGTGCTGGATGACTTTATGAATAGCTTTATGAATAGTACTGCCACAGTATTCGATGAGCTCCACTGGAATCTCATCGATGCCCGGCGCTTTATTATTCTTTTGGGCTTTGAGGATGGAACAAACTTCATAAGACCAGTCGAAGCTCTCTGCAGACATCTATAGGCTCCGATATTCTGGGTCTATGCGGGGGATTAAGGAGGTTCTTGAAATATGATGCCCATCTTTCCTTAATCATGGTTTCATCAGCGATGATATTTCCGATGTTATCTCGACAAAGCGTAACTTTGAGCTGATAACCACGTTTCAGGCTTTTCACTACTTTGTATGCTTATCTGGGTTGTTGTTCGCTAGGCTTAAATCTTAAATTAAAGTTCACCGAAAATATATTTTGAGAGTTTAATTTTAAGGTCATATTTACTTAAGCGAGAGAAAACTTCATTTCTATTTTGTTTATGCTCTTCAATTTATTTGCTAGGAAAAAATAATGTCATCAAGGTAAACATAAAAAAATCTAATTTGCTTAAAACTTCATGCATGCGAGTGAATTCAAATAATCTAAAAGATGTTCTCATGACAGTCTTCTATTTATTTTTTTTCTTTGCAGCACTACAGCCCCTCTCGGGCCTTCGCTTCCTGCAACAAGGCCTTCCAACTATCTCGGTCCATTGATCGCGCCCTCCAATATTGAAATCCGAGCAGCGACGAACTGTCTTCACTATTCAGTTCGTCACTGCTTGGATTTCAATATTGGAGGACGCGATCAATGGACCGAGACAGAACTGTCTTCTTCGACCGAGTCAGACCAGCATTTCCTCGGTTTCCCCACTGGCCTCCGCCTTCAATTCTCCCAGCGAATACCTTTTTGAGTAACTGTTCTTCGTCCATACGATTTACATGGCCAGCCCACTGCGCTTCCGCAGTCTTACAATCGTTGAGACCTCCGGTTCGTCAAAAATTTCATACAGCTCATGAATGTATAGAATTTGCCATTGGTCCCCGTCTAGTTTCGCTTCAATTATCCACCTCAAGACCCGTGCTTGAAGGCGTTGGATATATTTGCGAGTGCTTGGGTTAGGGTCCATGTTTCACACCCATAGCATAGCGCAGGTCTTATCACAGATTTGTATACTTGGAGCTTTGTTTCTCTGTGTATGCAGCTGGTCTTCAAAATTGTCAAAACTGAATAAAAAATGTTATTTGCCAGCTGCATTCTTCGGCGTTTTTCGTCGCTTCGTAAGCATTCCTAGTTATTTTGGCGCCTAAATTCCCAAATTCACCCACATTTTCGATATTATAGTCGCCAAGTGTGATATTTTGTATATTTGAGGTATTTTTTCTCGACTGCGTGTAGTAGCCGAGCAGCCGTCTAGGCAAACTGCTCGAAGGACCTTTGTGAAGAAATTACCATCTCATAAAAATAACCACGCTATAAGTACGGAGCAATTTGATACGCAATTAATTAACACTGTTATTACTAACTACCATTATCAATAAAAAGTTTTTCCAAAGATAACATTAAAAAATTACAAATAATTGCTATTGCAATTGCTCGATTGTGTCGACAAGAATCGTCCGTTACCGCCATGAAGAGGCACATCGATTACGGTATCAACAACGAAGAATGCAAAGTCAGACAATAAACGGAGAACTACGGATAGCCTTGTCCGAACAGAGATCCGTGCGGTGTTCGGGTGCAGCATAAAAACGATGCGAACGCCAGTGCGTCCTAAAAAGCAGATCGGGGAATTTTGTAAGACGCGCCATATACTTGTATTCGCGCGGTAGAAGAAAATGAAAAGAATATCGAGAAATCAATAATCGATCCTGCGATCGCTACTGAAGCGACTAAAGCGACGGCCTTAAAGACCGAAAAAAACCCTGCAGAGAAAACACCGAGCGATGCAATCATCTTGGACCGCTCGGAAGAAGAGCAACTCTACTGTAAAGCAGAATCGATTTTGGAATGCATCTTTGCTACCTGCGATATACAACCGCACCTTTGCTAGGCGATCCGAAATGGAGCTTTGGAACTAAAGGAGCTATTATCCCGAATATATCGTTACAGGCGCAGATGGCTCAAGGCAAAGGAAGAGCAAAAGATCACGCTCTCTGGAGGCGGCAGTCTTCCCAATGCATAATAACAGAAAATGGTTAGCTTGTAGCCCAACTAGAGGGGATCGGGAAGAGCGGAGAATGGACGAGGAGGAGCCAACCAAGGTTCAGGTTCCTTTAGCGAAGGGGTTCCAGGTAGCGCTATCTAAGGCAGCGAAAAATGAACGAACTAACGATTATATACTTCGTCTTTTGTTCCTTTGTTATTAAAAATTTATTCATTTATCGTAATAGCAGTGATTATGTATTTCACTCATTTAATAACCATTCGAGTCTTCTATTTTTTTTTTCTTATCAAATTCATAATTTCTTTTATTGTTTTACGGCTTTTAAAATTTTCTTTATTGTATGATAGTAAAACAAGTATGAGTAACTGACATCCTTCCTTTTTCAATACATTCAATCAACATTAACTACACTGCTGTTGCAGACAACTTAGGTCATGCAACTTGCATTAATTTTGCTACTTCTGAAGAGCAATGGCTGGATGAGGAACCGTGCATTCACCAACTGTCACTCGGCTAATACCATCGTGACATGGTGGGCAACTTGCTTTTGCTAGCAAAGCCTCGAGACTTGGTTCACCGTCTCCATTGCGTCGGTATTGAGAATATGAACACGCAGATTTACTTGTAGTTGTAGGTGGTTGATCGGAAGCCGCGTTTTAAACGGGAATGTGACTTGGTGGCAGAAAAATTGTATCCGGACTTGGTCTACTCGCGTAAGACCTGCGACCAAAATTCCTCTCCAAATTAACTAACTTGCAAGTAGCCACCTCGGAGTAGAATAAGAGTGCCCGGACTAATTGACCTGCTGGGGACAGTCCGCTGGCACGTACCGAGACTACGTCTTTAGCCAATGAGAGGTCGGTTTACACTGAAGATGACTCAAAGGAGTGGAACGCGTCTGCTAAACCATCAAAGCAAGGCCCAACGGCCTTTCAAGAAAAAAGAGGATTGGCCTGCAGGGATATCAAATAAACAAAATTATTGACTAGAAATAATATTGTTAACGTCCCGCTGAAATTCAACTTTTTGAAAAGAAATAATATTAATGTAGAAATTTCGTTGGAAAGCCTTTAAATAAGGATAAATAAACTGAGTTGCAAAGTGTCGTCTTTTATTTATACGTCTGATTAACCAAACAGTTGACAAACGAGTGACAAATGAATGAACGGATGATGAATTCTTGATCAGCTGTGTCTGCGATGATGTGTATATGTGTACGTGAGAGTGTTACTATTCAACATTCTCCCTTGATACAAACAGGCACATGAAAATACCTAAATTGTCTAGTCAATTTCAAATAGGCCAAGAAATTCGAAAATTTTGGTATGCGATCTACTCGATAATGATTTCTTCATGTGGTCGGCTAGCATTTCGTCTAATGGAGTGTGCAATATGCTTATCGCACGATTCTTTACGGCCTCGCCAACGAAGTTGAACTGTATCCTAACGTATTTTGTCAGATCGTGGAATTTGGTCGCCGTCACTAGCATGATTATCACAGTATAGCAATCCATGTGACAGTTGACAGATGCCCAACTCGTGTAAGAGACCTTCTAAGTATATCGACTCTTTTGTCGCCTCACATGTAACAGTATTTTATATTTGCGATTTCACGCTAATGGCAGCTCCTGCCAGAATAAACGCATATTCCGTATGTGATCTAGAGTCTGTTGGGACAAAAACAAGCAAACAGCAAGTTATCGTTTTGTTGTTGGGAGCTGGGAGCGAATCAAAACTTTAAGTAGCGAAAGTTTTTAATTCTTTTTGGTTTCTCAGTGCTCAAGATGGTCAATTTTCGAATTTTATTTTTCCAGAAACCCCAGTTCCGTTCCGACCAGATCGCCTGTCGTAAGCTAAAATAGTCCGTCACCGGATTCTGGACAGAGATTTCTCATTTAGACACTTGTCAACTTCCGATTGGAATTGCCAAAGTGCCGAATTCCTGCTCCCTCTCCGAGACTAAGTTATTACAGGTATACTCGAGTAACATTAGAAAACGAATAGAAATATTGTTCTACATGTGAAACAAGTACTAAGAGTATAAGGCCCTTTCAAAGGACACTTAAATATCTACTTTCATCCAATTTAATCATACTAATACAATTTTACTAGTGAAAATATTTAATTTACAGATCCTATCATTATTAGCAGACCCTACTATTATTATTATGAACTAGTTCGTTATAATGAGTACTCGAAACAAATAAGGATGAATTTGCCGTTTTTCAGTTTGATCGCTTTAAACTATGCTGAGACGCGATATTCCAAAGATTGGAACATCTTGTTCTTCGCTAACATTTCCATATTTAATTAAATCCTTTATCAAGTCATTCGTTTCCTGTCTGCTAACCATAAACATTCCAACACCACACAGTAAATTCTAGTAATGATTATCAATGTCCTAACTAGCAAACCATACATGACCAAAAATTGAATAAAAAATCTAAATCAACTCACTATATGAAAATTGACCACTTATAAACTACTGCCTGAACTAGTATAAAAAATGTTGATGTGATGTTTTTCTAAATGATATTATAATCATATAATCTGTTGTTGAAGGGATCCACAGCTAACATTTCGTTCTTCCCAATTTCCTGTTTCTATCTAAACATCAATAAGAATATCTACGCCAACAATACCTCACGTAAAATATATCGCTGTCAGCTGGCACTAAAATAATTATACGCACTGAACTTTTTAAGAAATGGAAACTTTTTAATATTTAAACCGATGTTTCTATAAAAATGAAGGTGGCGCGTGTTTTTTTTTGTTTTGATCGTTTTGAATGGTCGAGGGGTCGGATAGGGAATGGGAGAGTAAAGTTAGATTGTAGAAGAAGATTCTGGATGCTGTAGTAATCGAGCAGTCACACAAGCAAACTGCTCGAAAACTTTCATAACACTTATCCGAAATGTTAATTGCAGATTTGGAAAAAATTTCATTACTTCCATTCATAGTTATAAATTATAAAATATTTTTATCATTGTTATTTAATGCCAATTTTATATCATTTTCTCCTATATTAAATTTAAACTTCCGTTTTAATTATATATTTTATGCTATTTAACTTTTTATTATTATTTAAAGTCTTTTTCATTTTTTTTTTACTTCTGTTAGTTTCTAAAATTCAAATCTGCAAATTAAAATTTCGGACATGGGACACTGATTTCGTGCATTACATCCAAGTATTGCATTGGCGAATGCAATCTAATGTGTCTGAGCTAGAAGCTTGGAAATTTACTGTTGCGACACGGAGAACTAGAAGACGGACAGAAAAGACAGGGAGTCTGGTTTGAATCGCCACGGATGGCAAACGTGATTTTTCCGAATGAGTCGGCGAGTTGGACGGCTCCTTGGATGCGAGAAACGGAAGGACAGCGGCAAGAGGACGGTGTGGAAGTGTTTTGGGGATATATGGTCGTATATCTCCCGTAGACGTGTCGCAAGATACAATACCGTCGTGAGAAGTTATGCGTATATCTCCCATAGACGTGTCGTAAGATACAATACCGTCATGAAACATTATGCGTATATCTCCCGTAGCCGTGTCGCAATATACAATACTGTCGGGAGACGTTATGCGTTTTAAGTTTAATAATGTCGCATTTTACATAATAGCCTGTAACTCTATTTGCGTAGTTTGGTCCGCTGCAACGTTTGTTAAATCAAGTACAGAAATTATCAATATTGCTTCGAATCGAGCTAATGTAACAGCAATTGGATTTTGGTCGCCTTCGAGATAAATTATTTCTGTTATGCACCTGAGAGATGAGTTTAGTTGGCGAGTTTGTCGAGGCGATGGTTTGCTTAAGCTTTATTCGAACGGTTTATGATCCGTTTTTATCACAAATGATCCTCCTTCCCAATTTGCCCCGAAAATATTGCATCGCCGAATAAACTGCCTTCAATTTTTTTTTAAAGTGAGTTGAAATGAAGATATTATCTAGGTAGTTAAAAATCAATTAATTACATTTAACCCTTAGATCTACCTTTTTTGACGGGCATATAAACGGTGGCTAAAAAAAACAATGTATTTCACAGCGTAGTCTACTCGAATGCGACTGGCGATCGAAACTCCTCTCTGAACTAGCTGGCCGGCAAGTAGCCACCTCGGAGTAGATTACGAGCATCCAGATTGGTAGGCCTGAAGAGGCACGATTCGTTGGTATGTCTCTAGATCACGTCTTCGACCATTAAAACGGCGGTTTTAATTTCTTTCGGGAAATTTTTGTCAATCGAAGAAGTGATTAATCATTACACATGTTCCAGCATTGGCTGGATCTTTCGCATCAGAAAATACAAACTTTGTGTGATAATGGAATTCAGCTTTTTAATAAAAATCTTTATTATATGTTTGGATACAACATTAAATACTAGCTACAGTTGCAAAAAGCAATAAATTGACATATTTAGAAGCTAACGTACATACAAAAATATCAATCTTTAATGAATAAAACTAGAACACTCCTTTCTAAATTTAACTAGAGAATTTATCTATAACGTGAATTCCGTCCTTTAGTTTTACTATATATTTTCCTTTTTCTAAATTTTCAGTATGTCAGCCCGAATTCCCAATAAATGATGTATATATATATTTTATAATAAAAATTAATTCGATCGGGTGTGCAATGAGATACAAATTGATCTAAACCAAGCTTTCACCGTAAGGGAAATCTTAAAATATAGTTACCGGTACGAGATACAAATTCAACGGATAGTATTAATCAATAGTCCACCAGTCTTAAGGTCTTGATACAGTCATGACGCACCTAATGTTATGTACTAATGAAAAATGTTTGATTTTTACTAAGCGAGCGTAGTATTTCCGCCCATTAATAAATTATCGGGCCAAACTTCGATCGGCGGTTAGCACATTATCTCACTATAAATACGATGCAATTGATAACTTGCAAATTAGGCCACTTGTTTATTGAGGAAAGCTCCGGCTGCTACTTATTCTCTTTGTATCATCACCTGCCACGTGCTCGACATTTCCGCTCTTTCCACCAGGCAGTGCCGGTTTGTGACCTTATGTCTCAAACACCGGCACCGTATAATTGAGAAGCAAGCAGCAGCCCCGGTTGTGCTTATGGAACCGATGCAAAATCCTGCGGAGGAATCAAATTATACCCTCCCCCAAACACCACAATCACGTTACGTACCTTGATTCAATTTGAGGTTAGTGCTCCGCCGCTTCCCCGCAGATCCTGACAATTGCTCCACGAATTGCACTGACTGCGAAAAATTACATTCCCAATGTAACCCGCACCCGTTTTTAGCACCTTGCAGTTCCTTCCGTGAAACCTCATCCAGATCAAGGACAGAATGCAACCGCCCGAATCCCTTGCCGCGAGACATAATTCGAAACGCGGCCCTCGCACTAGAATTTCTCACTCAAGCTGAACGGGGTGTGTGTCGAAGTTACTCACTTATTGCAGGCTGCCTAATCGCCACCAGTGCGAAAATTTTCGCGATACATGCGGTGCCTTTGGATTCGATTTTGTGGCCGTTCTCGCGGCTGATGCGGTCAATCATTTGCTTCGCAGGCCCGATCCCGCTCCTTGCTTGTTTCCGACACTATAGCATTGTTCCCGAACCCGACTCGTTCTACACTCGCGTTATATTCGTTCCTCTTATACTCGCCTGTCAGCTGTTAAAAATCTCGCGAAGATATCTGTCATTCAGCGTGCGTGCGTTCAATAAGATCTCACCTTTAGGTGAGGTCACACTAACAGCCGAATTGCAAGTCTCTTCCCGAGATTATGCCGTCATGGTATTACAGGGCAGCTGGTTTTTCCCGGTACGGAACAAATAGCTGAAGAAAATTCATGACCAAGTGAAGGCAAATGGAAACACGTTCACGGTATCTGTGGGAAAGACGATCTGCTTACCGACACAGGTCCTTGGCATAGCAGATCCCTAGTTCTCAGCTGGACTTATCGGATACTAGATAACAAATCGGGCTTAATACTTGAGCCACACGACATTTTACAAACTTCTTGTCCAATTTGGCGTTGTAGTGCTGAGCTGCATTGCTTTGCCGGAAATTTCGTCTAAATATTTCGTCACCCACCTTGAAACCAGAAGGAACGGATCGCAAATTATAGCACTGCTCACCCATATGTCTGCCATCCTCAATTTTGTCTTGGAGTTGGTCACGTAGTACTCGGGTGAGATCCCAGTAGCGGTGTGGTATGAAAGATGCACGGCACAGGTGATAGCGGATATCCTACGGTCCCAAGCCTTCTGTTTCAATTAATACAAAAGATCACGGTTATTAGTAATGTCATCTAGATTACGAAGACTTAGTGACGCAGGTACGGTGGTATAACCTTATCAATAAGGCGTGTCATTGTCTGTGGTGCATTACACAGGCCAAAAAGTATGGTCAGTGCCTGGTCGCCCGGCACTGTGGAGGCGGTCTTCTCCTACGAACTAGGATCCAATGAGATCTGCTTGAAAGCGTCTTAGTGGTCTAGGCTGGTAATAAAGTGCGCTTTAGGTAACAGACTGAAGATACCCTCGAAAAACGGGTCGGGTATGCGTCTTTTGTGACGGCACTGTTGGGAAAAAAAATAAATAAATAATAAAAATAAATAATAACCACGAAGCTTACATTTGAAAATAAATGAATTTACCATGGCGGAGCTTGAGGGAGACGCAGAAACGCCAAAATCAAAGGAACCAGAAGATGCACTGATGCAAATGTTGATGCTGATGCAGCAAGAGTAGCGACAACAGTCGTCGAATTTAACTGCGAAGCTAAATGAACAATCAACGAAGCTAGATGAACAATCAGCGAAGCTGGACCAACAAGCGATTGACATCAAGGCAGACTTGCAAAAACAGTCAACGGAAATAAAAGCGGAGCTGTGTAGTCTGAACAACCAAATTAAATGCGTCGAGGAAAAAGTCTACCAGGTGGAGGAGAGAATCAACCATGAGATCAGCCAGGTCGAGGAGAGAATCAACCATGATATCAGCCAGGTCGAGGAGAGAAACAACCATGAGATGAAAAACATGAAAAAGGAATTGGAAGCAGCGAAGGCAGTAGCAACCACCTCACCAGCCCCGCTTATAACTGCAGCGCAAAGCACATCCAAAAATGTGCAAGCACCAATATTTGACGGGCAAACAGTCTGGAGTATTTACAAAATCCAGTTTGAAGCCGCCGCTAGGATAAATCACTGGAATGAGCAGGAACGAGCAACTGCATTAATTCATGCTCTAAGAGGCCCTGCTGCCGAGCTTTTGCAGACTATCCCCGTTGAGTTGCATTCAAACCCGGCTGCTATAATGAATGCGCTCGACATGCGCTATGGAGACATCATCTAAAGCGGATTTATCGGTCACAGCTACGGCATCGGATGCAGAAGTCTGGCGAAACCTTACAGCAGCTAGCCCAAGACATTGAGCGACTGGCACTTTTGGCTTATCCAGCTTACGACCCAGAACATCGAGATGACACAGCGACAGAAGCATTCATCCGTGCCTTAAAGGACCAGGAATTGCAACAAGCCGTGCGATAAGCCCAAAAGCAAACGGTTAAGGACGCATTGGTTTATAGTCTGAACTTTGAGGCAGCAAAAAATGCGACTAATAGCACAGTCTGGGTCCGTGAGGTAGTGGCAGACCAGTGCAGGTGTGAGCACGTGGAAAATGAGTGAGAGCTCCAGGTAAATGGTGCGCCTAGATGCTGGAATTGCGGAGAGAAGGGGCACCTGCAAAGAGACCGCAAGAAGCGAAGGAAACGGAGGTATTGTCCAGGGTGGTGGAGACCCAGACAGTGTCAGGAGCCTAGAATGGAAGCCCATCAAACTGGAAGGGCCAACTTCGTGGGGCGGACGTTGGCTAGGAGGATCGACGTCCCCAGCACCCCCATCACCGTGTCAAGACTACATCATGGAGAAGCAGACTTATGCCTTCTGGGTCAAGTTGATGAAGAACATTGCACCATAACAAGCGACACTGGTGCAACCCGATCGACTATCCGACCAGACCTAGGTAGGCCCCAACTACTTCATAAGAGCGGAGTTCATGGAAATGCTGACGTCCTATCTCGTCGTCCATGTCCAGCTTATTGCAAGCATTACCGGCGGATTGAGGAAAAGGAGCCGACCGTTGATCTGCAAGTGATAACGGCCGAATTTGATGAAGGTTGGTCATTGGAGGAGATTCGAGATGCCCAGCTAGCCGATGAAGACATCGCACCATTGCTTGTATGGAAGGAGACAATTGGGCGACCTGAGTGGAAGGACGTTTCAATGCATGGCGCCACCCTGAAAAGCTTTTGGGCACAATGAAACTCCATTCAGGTGGATGGTGGTGTACTCAAGCGGAAATGGGAAACGGCGGATGGCAGCTCCTATAGGATGCAAACTATTCTTCCCAAAAGCCGAGTCCACGATGTGGTTAAGGAGATGCACGAAGGATCCTCGGGAGGCCACCTTGGCGTTAACAAGACCTTAGCGAAATTGCGGGAAAGATTCTACTGGCTCCACACACGAGAAGACGTAGAGGACTGGTGTCGCAGATGCACAATTTGCGCTTCCGTCAAAGGCCCAAAGCAAAGCGTGAGAGGACAAATGCAAACCTATAACGTGGGGGTACCGTTTGAAAGGATTGCTGTTGACATCGCTGGACCCTTTCCTGAATCCGAATGGGGAAATCGATACACGCTGGTTGTGGCCGATTATTTCAGCAAGTGGCCCGAGGTCTACCCCATTCCCAACCAGGAAGCAACTACCGTAGCCGAACAGCTAGTGTTAAATTGGGTCTGTAGGTACGGCGTACCTTGTGTACTACATTCGGAACAAAGTCGAAACTTTGAGTCACTAGTTTTTGGCGAAATGTGCGAACTACTGGGAGTACAGAAAACGAGGACAACACCACTGCATCCCCAATCCGATGGAATGGTCGAACGTTTCAACGGCACGCTCAATAAACACCTGGCCAAGATGGTTGACGAGAACCAAAGGGACTGGGACCAACACATCCCACTATTTTTGCTGGCGTACAGAGCTGCTGAACATGCATCGACGAGCCAAGCCCCAGCCAAAGTCATTTTTGGAAATACTATTCGTCTGTCAGCTGATATAAAGTTCGTAACACCCCCTGAGAAACCCCAAACGATCTCGGAGTGCGCAAGTGAGCTAAGACAACGGTTGAATCAGATACATCGGACAGTGCGAAAATACCGTGAATCGGCTACTTACCGCATGTAGACCAGGTATGTAGTGAAGAAGGTAAATTCAAAAATTCCGTAAAGGACTGCAGCGATGGTCTGCTGCCTCAGCAGAAGAAGGTGTCAGTATCTGCTGAGAATGCTCTTGTCTGGGGACGCGTGAATGCGCTGGCAGGCTAGCATTGCGGTGTCGTGGGGCGGGTTCATTCCCCCAGCACAAGGACCCACTACAAAGAATTTCACATTCACGAATTTCTGGGGTCGAATAAAAGCAAGACGACCGAAGTCGCAAAAAGTGTAGGCAACTATACCAGGGACAACTGAGAGAAACTAGTAAAAAGAAGCGGAAGCAGGATAACCTCGTCCTTACCCGGAGAGGCTCATGGCCCACAAATGAGAGAGGGGCAACCGGGTGGTGATGGAGCCCCTGCGCACCCACCCAACCGGATTAAAATCCATAATTGTTGCAGTGGCCAGGTATTCCTCTTCTGAGTGGAAAACTCATACAACTTAACTTGCATAAGCCTTCCCATCAGAAGAGAAGTACCCCGGTGACTAATTAATGCCATAGAATTATGCAAGTCGATTACATAACCCTATGTCATAATGAGGCACTCTGCTTGGGCCACTCAACCCGCGCCGTCACCTGAAACAAAGAAGATTATTATGTACCCGGCGGCTGGCTCATGTTTTATGGGGAAAGCCTGCCACCGTACCGGGTCCTATACCCGGTCAGAACCAAAGGAAAGGAAAGACCGAAAGTTACGGGGTATTAATTCATTTTATTTTTTCCCCATATATATGACAAATATCCCTTTCCTTTTTCCTGTATTGAATTTATAATTGAACAATTTTTAAAAATGTATAATTTAATCGAAAATAATATTTTTTTTAAATATAATAATAACTTTAATAAACCTTCTTTTTCATGATAATTACAGATAGAATAAAAAAATAGAAAAAAAAATTTTAATTTAAAAAAAACAATTTTAGAAAAAGAAAGCAAATTCAAATCAAAGATATGAGAAAAAAAAGGCACTTACCCGCACGGTCCTCCGAGCGCTCGACGACGATGCGGGGGTGTATAAGTCCTCTAAAATTCCACTTTAATTGAATGATTAATTCTTGGCAATTATTAACTTCTATGAAGTTTTGCTTAAGTGTGAATAATTTCATTAAGTACAAATACAAAATTTCCTTTTTCACTTTGGGATGCAATAAATTTAGATATCTTTCGAAAATAGTGAGTTTCAGTGCACATATAAACTAAACAAGCTGTTAAACAAGCCAAACATACTTCGCAGTATGTGCTGCCAAATCCTTTCTCTGCTTCAGCAAAATAATCATTAAGTGCCGTTATTGCTGATTCGAAGATATACCTTTCAAAAGGACCATCAAGTTCACTTGCAAGCCTTGCATGAAATTTGACGGATGTTCCCTCACTGTAATCCCGTTTTCCTCGAGTTTTATTAAGTTTTCCTCCTAACTCCATCACTGTCACACCGAATCACGCCCTTCGTTTTGCCACCAATCTAACGTTCCATCTAGAAATCAATCACAGAGCACAATTCTGCCATTATTCTCGAAACACTGCGCTTTATATGCGTTCCTTTAGCAACCCGAACATTCGTTGATACATTTAAAGTTATAACTTTCAACGCAAAGAAACTATTTCTGGATAATTTGATTAAAACCACAATGCACATCCCCGATGTGAGTCATCCGTATTCGCGCTCGTTAAATTCACAAATCCTCCTTCGTCTCTGTTAATAAACAAATTGCTGTTTACAGTTAGCTTAGCGCTAGCTGTTTTTCCCAGGGCACTGCTTGTTGTTGGCTCTACATAACCCGCTTTTGTGTGTGTGTTTTGATTCACACACTCGGTTGTTGGGGTACGCTTACACTCACACTTTTTTTCCGAAGTATTTCAAGCAAATCTAACGATACAATTCGCTCGCCGTTATGTTCTTCCCTGCCAAATCAAAGAAATCTAATCGTCCGAAATTGTGCATAAAACATTGCAAGAAATAATTATCCAAGCCATCAGCTAATTTGTTCAAAATGCCCCAAAATCGCACACCTCTTTCTTATTTCCCTTATCGCAATCTGTGCGAAGTTTCGCGCGAAAAGCACAATGTCGAGCAATATGTCCCCACTGTAGACAGTGAAGACATTGCACTGAATCTACATAACTTCCACGAGAATTAATACAGCAGTTCGGATCAAAATATGGCTTCACTTGAACAGGGCGTCCAAATAAAAGTTGATTGTCGAGAGCGTTCACTGCAGCAACTGCATCGCGCGGCTTAACATATTTAACACAGCCAAATGGGTACGGATACTGAACGACCCATGCATTTTTGATGTCACCGTAACGCGATAATTTTCTTCTTAAATCCACTTGCGTCACATGGGGTTGAAATTTATTAATGAATATTGTGTCGTATGCGCCTTGGGCAGTTGAGAAAATATTAATAAGGTTTCAAACTTTACTCAGAGTTAGTTTAGTTTGGACTCAAAACTATTGAACAAATGAATTTTATTTTATTTCCCTTATGGAGCAGGGTCCCGTTTAGCAATATATATTAATTTATCACCGTCCCGCACACAAAACTTTTTTCCCACTCTGATCCCGAAATGGATTTTGGCGGTCACTTTCCTTTGTACTTCCGCTCCATCTTCTTCGGCGATTTAAAAATTTGCGCAAGCATGCACAATGCAAATCTTCAGCACATTCCATCAGACTACACACACAAACTATATGGCGCGGACATTCTATTTCCCGAAGCCTAACATTTACTTCTTCAATATCCAGAATTTGGACCAAAACGGTGGAGCGAAATACGGAGACACGTTAACACCTCTTATTTGATACTCCGTAGAACGCCGCGAGCTCGCCGAACATTCGAGTCTTCACCACGCACCCACGCTGGTGCACAATCCCGAGCAGACTCCCGTTCACGAGCTGCACACCATTCTCATTCCGATGAGCGGAATCGAAAATCCGTAATCTCCATGCTTTCTAGTCATAACCGGATTTTCTATATCGAAATGATTTCTGGTTGTGTAGTGTATAAGTTGATCTGGGATATATTATGCATGAATTTCTTTTAACCCTTTGCCGGCGCCGAATTCTAATCGAGCAGTTTTTGTTATGCTGAATATACAAAAAAATATTAAATCTATAAATTGACATAAATAAAATTTAAATTCTACATGAAATTATCAAATAATTTAAAGTAATAAAATAGTAGATTTAACTAACTGCTCGATTACTACTAGATGACTTGGTGTGGATATATAACCCGCAGTGACGCAAGGGTAGGTCTCCAAAGTTGCAGCATAATTGGGAAGGACCATACCGGGTTACAAAGCGAATCAACGACGTCGTATATCGCATACAGGAACTCCATAAGCCGAGAGCCAAAATGAAAATCGTGCACCTGGACCGTCTTGCCCCTATTACATCCAAAGAGAATTGACTACAACTGGCGACACATCTTTTCAGGGCGAAAAGAACTGAGGTGGGGGCAGTGTTACATGCACGAATAATTCTGCGAGCTACTGTTGCAATTGTTTTCACAACCATTAAGAACCTCATGATCAACAAAATGAATTTACTCGAAACCACGAGAACCCACCAAGCATGATCAAGATCTGAAAGTGACGTCACTCCATTCATTAAGCTGCTCGAATAAACTAGGTACCTCTCGGGAGAACATTCACCAATGTACGAGAAATGGGTTGAATGGCTAGAGACCCTATATAAAGGCGAGCTGAATGAATGGGGGGATCATTCATTACAACCGCGATAATAAAAACTGCGATATAGTGGAGCGCGAGGTAAAGGCGATATTGATTGAGTGATTTTGAAGTGATTTTAGAAGACAATTGCAATAGAAATTTATTGACAAGTGGAAGTTAGACATTTAATAGTGAAATTAATAATTGTGCATTCTTTTAAATAAACTCTTTTAAACTTAATTGAAGAAGACATTGCGTTTTCACTTTCCCGGAACATTAAAATTATTGGCCGCGAACCATAACACGCGACAATATATATATATATATATATATATATATATATATATATATATATATATATATATATTGTCGCGCGTTATCTATATATATATATATATATATATATATATATATATATATATATATATATATATATATATATATATATATATATATATATATATATATATATTGTCCGTCGTTAATTAAAATGGCGCATAAATACCTTTGTATACCGGCTACTTCAGTGCCGTCCGAAAGGCTGTTTTCTAAAGCGGGCATTTTATGTAATGATCGAAGAAACCGACTTGCACCAAAAAAGCTCAATGAAATACTTGTCCTGAATGCACTGTATTAAATATAATGTTTAAGAACTCCAGAACAGTACCCATGTATATACTATACAATAATATTGCCATAGAGTACTTAAAAATATCTACAGGATTTCAAAATTATACCGTTCCTATTTAGAATATGAAATATCTTTAATTTATTTTGGGTTAGTGTACTTCTGAGTACTATCCAGGATTTAACAATATCTACTAACTGATGTAGATATTGTTAAATCCTGGAGGTTCGTAAGAATGTACTTTTTGATGCTATTCTTATTTATGTAAAACACTAATTCTTAAATTACTTTTTATGGAATTGTTTGCAGCTACATATAAATGAGTTGCATATTTTGAATAATAATTTTTCTGAAAAATTATTAGAGAAGAAAAATGTTAGAAGAAGGTGGTTTCGACGTGTGCACTAATTCTCCTCAGGCCATCACTCTTAGATACACACCGGTGATGGCGACCACCATGCTCAGAGGTGAGGGAGTTAATTTTTAATTTTTCTACTTATGCAAACTCAATATGTTTTTGTATCTGCAAGTTATATTCAAGGTAAATTTCTCTTGTAAGTACTTGTATTAGCTAAACTTTTTAATTGGATCATTTCACCCTTTTCACATCAACTTAATGTAAATCTATACGACAAATTTGCTCTACATTTGAAGCTTATCTAACGTCGCGCGGATATCGATCACTCTTTCGGATGGCTCCGATAGCTTTTTAAATTACTTTTTATGGAATTGTTTGCAGCTACATATAAATGAGTTGCATATTTTGAATAATAATTGTAGTGAATAGGAGTTTCAATAAAGTCCGTAAAGGACTGCAGCGATGTTCTGCTGCCTCGGCAGAGGAAGGTGTCGGTTTCTGCCGAGAATGCCCTCGTCCGGAGACGCGTGAATGCGCTGGCAGGCTAGCATTGCGGTGTCGTGGGGCGGGTTCGTTTCCCCGGCACGAGGACTCACTACAAAACAATTTCGCATTCACGAATTGCCTTCAGAGATCAAAAGAAAACGACCGAAGTCGCAAAGTTGTAGATAACCTCACCAAAGGAATTATAACTTGTTACGAGAACAAGTGAAACCTGACAAGAAAGGCGAACTTGGGGTGACCTCGTCTTTACCCAAATAAATTCAGGGCCCACAAATGAAAGAGGGGCAACCGGGTTGTGGTGGAGCCCCTTCATACCCACCCAACCGGAATAAATCCATTGTTAACTTGTTGAAGTGGCCAGGTTTTCCTCTTCTGAGTGGAAAACTCATACAACTTGAATTATATGAACTTTCCCATCAGAAGGGGAGTACCCCGGTGACCAATTTATGTCATAGAACTATACAATTGAATTGCATAACTCTATGCCATAAAAAGGCACTTTGCTTGGGCCACTCAACCCATGAAGTCACCTGAAACAAAAGAAGGAATTAATTTGTACCCGGCGGCTGGCTCATATTTTGGGGTGGAAGCCTGCCACCGTACCGGGTCCTATACTCGGTTAGAAAAACCGGAAGGGAAAGACCGATTTTTTTGGCTTAATTCATCATTTTTTTATTCTTTTTTTACTTCAAGTAATATTATATATTCTCGTGTAGATTTTACTCCTATTTTACTTTTTATACCATTTATTATATTACTTTGCCCTTAAATGATTTACGTTATCAGTTTTTTGTTTTTATTGTAAATTGAACAAACAAAAAAAATAATTTTACAGGGGGCTCTAGACTAGATTATTAGCTAAAGATTTTATATCAAGGCTAGAATTCATGTCAATCATTTAGAAAAGGACAAGACAAACTTTCAAATACAAACAAATGAGAATGAACACATCTAAAAACGATGTCTTGTCGATAGTTTTATCATAACTATTTGTTTTCGAAACTTTTGTAAGAAGCAACAACAATAACAAAAAATGTCGAATTATAATTATGAATTCGACAATATTTTAAAGCATTGAAACGAGAGACATACAAAATGCAGATATGGTGGATTGAAAGTTTGTCTTTGTTTTACTTAGACTTTCAAGAGTATGGCCTGAAAAAAAATTTTACGAATTCTTCTTGGAATTAATTATTATATAAGTCAAAAAGGACTCACTGCATGTTCCGTCGAGCGCTCGATGGGTGCTGGTACTCCTTGTTCATTTAAGGCTAATAAATACTCATTTAACAATTATTCAAAACACTATAAAAGTTCTTTGGGCGAATGCCATACAAAATTTAGTAAAAAAAATCAATTGAAACGGCGCTAGTGTGAATCCGTTCTCAAGAATTGTTCGTAATTCTTCTCATCCATAAGTTTTTTTGATAGCGGAGGTCTCATATACGGCCGTTCGTATTCATTTGGGATAACTAAAACCTTGGCTTTGGGATCCCGGGACTTGATAGCACGGAATGCAGAAACACTGGCTGTTCCGCCACTAACTAGTAAATAAAGAACTTCTTTTGGTAAGTCTGCTGAGCTTGGAGGTACTTTAACGGGCATCAGAAGTCCTGCTGCTAAACCGCTCTTGCCATCTGACTTACTCTTAGATCCCTGATTACTCAAATAATATGCCGCTGCTGCAACTCCACCCAATGCCAATAGTCCAATTAGCAATTGTAAATTCTTATCTTCGCCTGGAGGTTTTGAATCGCCACCGGGTGGGCCTACTGGAGGTTTTGGGGCAGGTTTACAATATTTTAGCTGGTTTGGTTCCCTTCGCGCCAGATCTGGTCACTTTTGACGCTTATCACACTACTCTCGTTATTGTTCAAATCCTCCGTGTGTCTGAACGATCCTAGCTGTTGATTGTTGTTGTGATGCGCGAAGTGGTGATGATGATGGAAGTGTTGTTGATGGAAAGAAGTGTAGGAGCCTGTTTGCAAGCCAATGGTGTCGCGGTTATTCTCATCGCTATCCCCCGTCAGGAAGTCATCGTTGATGGGCTCTTGCTTCACAACAATCAACGAGGCTAGGCGATTTCGCATGTCCTTGATGATATGTCACAATGCAAAGTGGAAGTAGTGACTCATTGAGCAAATTTAAAAAAAAAAAGAACAAAACTAACAATTTACAATTGAATAAGCATCAACGAACATAAACTAAGCAAAAGTTCTTTTAAATCATCACAAAAGTCCTTTGCAGGCGGTGAATTTGTATTTAGTATTCAACAATTGAGTTCTGTAGGCGCGAACAAATACAAATCGAGTGCAGCAAGAACTGAACATAAAACAAATCATTTCAAACGTCCTTGACCGTTTACATAGTCACAACGGCGAGGAAAGTGCAACAACTGAACCGGAAACGAAAAATGTGCAGCAAACTGAACAGAATGTCCTTCAGAGCGGCCAAATGAAAAGCAAGAAGCACAACAGCAACATGAATAAAAACTATCTCTTACGCACAACACTGTTACTCAACATACGAGCAAGTTGCTTAGCAAACACTGAATGGGCACCTGTAGAAGGCTCTGAAACCCTCGGGTGCGAGTCTTCTTGGTCCTCCAGTACGAACTTCAATGCACTCAGTGTCCAATCCCGGCTAGAATCCAATGTAACGAATTGCTGCTTCCACGCGCACTGAAACACATTACAGGACCCTTGCGGAGGAGCTGCAAGGATCGCGTGGCACTTGACCAAATTGCTCAAATCGACCACTGACTGCGAACATTAAGGAACCGGGAACAGCGGAATCTCGCTCGCAACGGTTAACACTTCACTGCCAATCACTTGCAATTTCAACGGATGGCTAGGCGCGAATTCCCCCTATCCCGACGTATCTGTTCAATTCGCTTTCACTCTTTTTCTCCTCCTGACATTATTATTTGCTGACTGACCAGCGCTCGCGCTGTTTCTTCAATATTTGTGTTTCCCTTAGCTGATGTTTCGAACTATCCAGAAAACTCGTTTTCCTGGACATATTCATCCATTTTCTCCGGATTCGTTACGATTCCTTGCTTATCTTGGTCGCGCCGAAGCATAAATTATTCCAAATTTTACTAACTTCGAGAACGTCAGTCATCTTACCTTGTTTGCTAATAAGATGCATGGAATCGGACCACCACCAGGTAATTGCACTTTTGAATCTAAATCCTTCTTCCACTCACTAACAGCATCGAATGTACCGCTTCTTGTCACATCGAAGACGATAAAGGATGTTTTTCCCGTTCCTAGCTCTCCTATCACGAGGATTTTGTACAACTGCTCACGTTTTTCTCGTCTTTTCCCAACTTGCAAAAAAAAATGGCGGGGCCGAGCCATCGAGCAACGAAACAGCAATGGAAAATCGCGCAAAGTTTCGTTTAATAGTGCCATCTATGGGTGAACCCGCGATGGTGATAATGCACACTCATTTCGGTTGTTTTTAAATTCTATGTCGTCTTTTGTAGATTCGCTTAAGTTATCAATTGAAAGCAATTTTCGTTTATAATGATTAGGCGTAATTAAGTGGGAAAAATCGGAAGAATTAGACAAATTTTAAGGGGTTTAAATGATACAATGATTTTAGCGTTCATATAATTTAAAAAGGTTAACCGTTTCGTTCTAAGCATTTGTATCCCGCGTTACACCGCAATTTGTTAAATTATATTCAAAAGATATTGTAGTAAAATCACTACACATTAAAATATTAAACAGTTTTAGAATTTTGTTTCCCGGGAGTTAAGTACAAAAGACATTTTCTGGACCTATTTTCCATGCAAAGAAAAAAAAAACGAGTGTTGCGATGGGGAAGGTGACTGAATCGACTGAATCCTTGTTAAATTGCGTTCGTGCTGTGTGCCTGTGTCAGCGCTGGCTTTTAGAGCCATAGCTCCTAGATTACTACAGGATTGGGATCGGCGATTGTCTGCCATCACATGCGCCCTGCGATCCTCGTATCATTCCGTCACCGGTGTCGCCCCTTACTTTGCCGCCTTTGGACAGCACATGATTTGCCACGGTAAATCATACCGGCTGTTACGGCAATTAAAGTGTTTGGGAGACCCCGTCGTTGCGCTGGAGCCCCACGAACGGTTAGGAGACCTCCGCCAACAAATCGGACGGAAGATTAAGGCCGCAGGAAGTGCAAACGAAGCGCAGTACAATCTCCGGTCACGATCTGCTAATTTCAAAGAAGGAGATGAAGTTTTCCGGCGAAATTTCCGCCAAAGTGACGCCACGGGGCATTACAACGCCAAGCTGGACAGGCGATTCTTGAAAAGCCGCATAAAGAAGGTAATGGGACCTAACCGTTACTTGATAACGGATCCATCGGGAAAAGAAGTGGGGATATACCACGCGAAAGACCTGCGCCGATAGATAATTAGCCACGTCTGTTTGTCCGTCCGCATATATTTTCAAAAAACGCACAAGGGGTGTATACTTTCGGCCAAACATAGACATAAGTCAGTCCGTCCGTCTGTCAATTGTGTTCTTCTTTTATTGTCCGTCATCTCTAGTCCCGACGCCGAAGCCAACCCATGATACACAGAAATATCCTTCAGCTCCTTTTTCGCAATCCGCATTGCCTTGGGATCACGAGAAAATTAGCTACTTATGCAAACTCAATATGTTTTTGTATCTGCAAGTTATATTCAAGGTAAATTTCTCTTGTAAGTACTTGTATTAGCTAAACTTTTTAATTGGATCATTTCACCCTTTTCACATCAACTTAATGTAAATCTATACGACAAATTTGCTCTACATTTGAAGCTTATCTAACGTCGCGCGGATATCGATCACTCTTTCGGATGGCTCCGATAGCTTTTTAAATTACTTTTTATGGAATTGTTTGCAGCTACATATAAATGAGTTGCATATTTTGAATAATAATTGTAGTGAATAGGAGTTTCAATAAAGTCCGTAAAGGACTGCAGCGATGTTCTGCTGCCTCAGCAGAGGAAGGTGTCGGTTTCTGCCGAGAATGCCCTCGTCCGGAGACGCGTGAATGCGCTGGCAGGCTAGCATTGCGGTGTCGTGAGGCGGGTTCGTTTCCCCGGCACGAGGACTCACTACAAAACAATTTCGCATTCACGAATTGCCTTCAGAGATGAAAAGAAAACGACCGAAGTCGCAAAGTTGTAGATAACCTCACCGAAGGAATTATAACTTGTTACGAGAACAAGTGAAACCTGACAAGAAAGGCGAACTTGGGGTGACCTCGTCTTTACCCAAATAAATTCAGGGCCCACAAATGAAAGAGGGGCAACCGGGTGGTGGTGGAGCCCCTTCATACCCACCCAACCGGAATAAATCCATTGTTAACTTGTTGAAGTGGCCAGGTATTCCTCTTCTGAGTGGAAAACTCATACAACTTGAATTATATGAACTTTCCCATCAGAAGGGGAGTACCCCGGTGACCAATTTATGTCATAGAATTATACAATTGAATTGCATAACTCTATGCCATAAAAAGGCACTTTGCTTGGGCCACTCAACCCATGAAGTCACCTGAAACAAAAGAAGGAATTAATTTGTACCCGGCGGCTGGCTCATATTTTGGGGTGGAAGCCTGCCACCGTACCGGGTCCTATACTCGGTTAGAAAAACCGGAAGGGAAAGACCGATTTTTTTGGCTTAATTCATCATTTTTTAGGGTTTTGTACTAAAATACAAAACCCTATTGCAATCACGACCTGTGTCCGTCTGTCCGTCTGTCCGTCCGTCCGTCCGTCCGTCCGTCCGTCCGTCCGTCCGTCCGTCTGTATGTCACAGCACTTTTTCTCCGAAACTATAGAAGCTACAGCCATGAAACTTTGTAGAAAGGTCAGAAGTGGTGACCTCTTGAAAGTTCAAGGGTGGAAAAAATTTTCAAAGGCGTTTAAGGGGGGTCTCCCCATATAAGGGGGTGACCCCTCAAAAAAAAAATTTCACCATTGGTAGTCGAGTAGGGTGTCATTGGAAAGGTCTCAATGAGATCTTTTCAAAACAAGTCTTAAAATTGTCTTATAGGTACCGAGGGGGGCAGGGGAAGGGGAAATGTACGAACTTTTCGCGTACCCCCCCCCTCGCGATTGGACACCTTCCATCCGAAAAATCTGAAAAAAATCATGAATGTAGGCCTTAATGAGCAGAACAACAACAAATACATGAGAAGTCGAAATTCACTCAACTTTGTTAGTAATAGTATGATTTATTGATTTTGTGTTTTCTTGAATAAAATCTAAACGGTACCCTTAAACTCAATAAAATTTAGCGAAAAGATGACTGTTTATAAGATTGATCTTCTCTGAAAGTTTCATAAAGATCAAATTGTATTTATCAAAGTTATAGCGATTTGAATTTTCGTGTATTACTATGGAGTAATATGTCCTGTATTACTATGGAAACATATTGCTACGGAGCCATATGTGCTTTTTACCGACTTAGACACTACAGCTTTGCTAGAATTTGCATGAAAATTTCAGGAGTGATAGGTATCATGAAGACGAGTACATACATCTGAAACAAGTCGAAGAGGCAGGAGAGAGCTCCTAGCAAAAGGGCTTTGTAACCATTCTAGGATTCGAAAAAATAGGCCATGAATCGATGATTACAGTACAGAGGAGTGGCCCCTGAAAAAAAATTTCATGAAAGGTAGCCGATATGAGTATCAACTGAAAGTTCTCTATGAGAGCTTTTCAAAACAGTTCTTAAACTGACAGTTTTTGCTTCAGTGGGAGCACAGGGGGGGAAATACATGAAAAATGTGTTTCCTCCCTCGCGAATGGACACCAGTGATCTTAAAAAATCTGAAAAAAATATCAAAGGAGATATTTACGGGTATAACTATAACGAATACCTCAGAAGTCAAAATTCGTTCAACTTTGTTAATAATAGTATGATCCTCGAATTTCACATTTTTTCCAATTAAATCGTCTTTGACATGTTTCTTGATTTTATTCGTTGCTGGTTACTGCATTTTGTAAGTTGAGTACAAAACCCTTCTGACATGAGCATAGGTCTGTCTACCCAACTTGTTTATTCTTGTTTTACTTCAAGTAATATTATATATTCTCGTGTAGATTTTACTCCTATTTTACTTTTTATACCATTTATTATATTACTTTGCCCTTAAATGATTTACGTTATCAGTTTTTTGTTTTTATTGTAAATTGAACAAACAAAAAAAATAATTTTACAGGGGGCTCTAGACTAGATTATTAGCTAAAGATTTTATATCAAGGCTAGAATTCATGTCAATCATTTAGAAAAGGACAAGACAAACTTTCAAATACAAACAAATGAGAATGAACACATCTAAAAACGATGTCTTGTCGATAGTTTTATCATAACTATTTGTTTTCGAAACTTTTGTAAGAAGCAACAACAATAACAAAAAATGTCGAATTATAATTATGAATTCGACAATATTTTAAAGCATTGAAACGAGAGACATACAAAATGCAGATATGGTGGATTGAAAGTTTGTCTTTGTTTTACTTAGACTTTCAAGAGTATGGCCTGAAAAAAAATTTTACGAATTCTTCTTGGAATTAATTATTATATAAGTCAAAAAGGACTCACTGCATGTTCCGTCGAGCGCTCGATGGGTGCTGGTACTCCTTGTTCATTTAAGGCTAATAAATACTCATTTAACAATTATTCAAAACACTATAAAAGTTCTTTGGGCGAATGCCATACAAAATTTAGTAAAAAAAATCACTTGAAACGGCGCTAGTGTGAATCCGTTCTCAAGAATTGTTCGTAATTCTTCTCATCCATAAGTTTTTTTGATAGCGGAGGTCTCATATACGGCCGTTCGTAATCATTTGGGATAACTAAAACCTTGGCTTTGGGATCCCGGGACTTGATAGCACGGAATGCAGAAACACTGGCTGTTCCGCCACTAACTAGTAAATAAAGAACTTCTTTTGGTAAGTCTGCTGAGCTTGGAGGTACTTTAACGGGCATCAGAAGTCCTGCTGCTAAACCGCTCTTGCCATCTGACTTACTCTTAGATCCCTGATTACTCAAATAATATGCCGCTGCTGCAACTCCACCCAATGCCAATAGTCCAATTAGCAATTGTAAATTCTTATCTTCGCCTGGAGGTTTTGAATCGCCACCGGGTGGGCCTACTGGAGGTTTTGGGGCAGGTTTACAATATTTTAGCTGGTTTGGTTCCCTTCGCGCCAGATCTGGTCACTTTTGACGCTTATCACACTACTCTCGTTATTGTTCAAATCCTCCGTGTGTCTGAACGATCCTAGCTGTTGATTGTTGTTGTGATGCGCGAAGTGGTGATGATGATGGAAGTGTTGTTGATGGAAAGAAGTGTAGGAGCCTGTTTGCAAGCCAATGGTGTCGCGGTTATTCTCATCGCTATCCCCCGTCAGGAAGTCATCGTTGATGGGCTCTTGCTTCACAACAATCAACGAGGCTAGGCGATTTCGCATGTCCTTGATGATATGTCACAATGCAAAGTGGAAGTAGTGACTCATTGAGCAAATTTAAAAAAAAAAAAGAACAAAACTAACAATTTACAATTGAATAAGCATCAACGAACATAAACTAAGCAAAAGTTCTTTTAAATCATCACAAAAGTCCTTTGCAGGCGGTGAATTTGTATTTAGTATTCAACAATTGAGTTCTGTAGGCGCGAACAAATACAAATCGAGTGCAGCAAGAACTAAACATAAAACAAATCATTTCAAACGTCCTTGACCGTTTACATAGTCACAACGGCGAGGAAAGTGCAACAACTGAACCGGAAACGAAAAATGTGCAGCAAACTGAACAGAATGTCCTTCAGAGCGGCCAAATGAAAAGCAAGAAGCACAACAGCAACATGAATAAAAACTATCTCTTACGCACAACACTGTTACTCAACATACGAGCAAGTTGCTTAGCAAACACTGAATGGGCACCTGTAGAAGGCTCTGAAACCCTCGGGTGCGAGTCTTCTTGGTCCTCCAGTACGAACTTCAATGCACTCAGTGTCCAATCCCGGCTAGAATCCAATGTAACGAATTGCTGCTTCCACGCGCACTGAAACACATTACAGGACCCTTGCGGAGGAGCTGCAAGGATCGCGTGGCACTTGACCAAATTGCTCAAATCGACCACTGACTGCGAACATTAAGGAACCGGGAACAGCGGAATCTCGCTCGCAACGGTTAACACTTCACTGCCAATCACTTGCAATTTCAACGGATGGCTAGGCGCGAATTCCCCCTATCCCGACGTATCTGTTCAATTCGCTTTCACTCTTTTTCTCCTCCTGACATTATTATTTGCTGACTGACCAGCGCTCGCGCTGTTTCTTCAATATTTGTGTTTCCCTTAGCTGATGTTTCGAACTATCCAGAAAACTCGTTTTCCTGGACATATTCATCCATTTTCTCCGGATTCGTTACGATTCCTTGCTTATCTTGGTCGCGCCGAAGCATAAATTATTCCAAATTTTACTAACTTCGAGAACGTCAGTCATCTTACCTTGTTTGCTAATAAGATGCATGGAATCGGACCACCACCAGGTAATTGCACTTTTGAATCTAAATCCTTCTTCCACTCACTAACAGCATCGAATGTACCGCTTCTTGTCACATCGAAGACGATAAAGGATGTTTTTCCCGTTCCTAGCTCTCCTATCACGAGGATTTTGTACAACTGCTCACGTTTTTCTCGTCTTTTCCCAACTTGCAAAAAAAATGGCGGGGCCGAGCCATCGAGCAACGAAACAGCAATGGAAAATCGCGCAAAGTTTCGTTTAATAGTGCCATCTATGGGTGAACCCGCGATGGTGATAATGCACACTCATTTCGGTTGTTTTTAAATTCTATGTCGTCTTTTGTAGATTCGCTTAAGTTATCAATTGAAAGCAATTTTCGTTTATAATGATTAGGCGTAATTAAGTGGGAAAAATCGGAAGAATTAGACAAATTTTAAGGGGTTTAAATGATACAATGATTTTAGCGTTCATATAATTTAAAAAGGTTAACCGTTTCGTTCTAAGCATTTGTATCCCGCGTTACACCGCAATTTGTTAAATTATATTCAAAAGATATTGTAGTAAAATCACTACACATTAAAATATTAAACAGTTTTAGAATTTTGTTTCCCGGGAGTTAAGTACAAAAGACATTTTCTGGACCTATTTTCCATGCAAAGAAAAAAAAAACGAGTGTTGCGATGGGGAAGGTGACTGAATCGACTGAATCCTTGTTAAATTGCGTTCGTGCTGTGTGCCTGTGTCAGCGCTGGCTTTTAGAGCCATAGCTCCTAGATTACTACAGGATTGGGATCGGCGATTGTCTGCCATCACATGCGCCCTGCGATCCTCGTATCATTCCGTCACCGGTGTCGCCCCTTACTTTGCCGCCTTTGGACAGCACATGATTTGCCACGGTAAATCATACCGGCTGTTACGGCAATTAAAGTGTTTGGGAGACCCCGTCGTTGCGCTGGAGCCCCACGAACGGTTAGGAGACCTCCGCCAACAAATCGGACGGAAGATTAAGGCCGCAGGAAGTGCAAACGAAGCGCAGTACAATCTCCGGTCACGATCTGCTAATTTCAAAGAAGGAGATGAAGTTTTCCGGCGAAATTTCCGCCAAAGTGACGCCACGGGGCATTACAACGCCAAGCTGGACAGGCGATTCTTGAAAAGCCGCATAAAGAAGGTAATGGGACCTAACCGTTACTTGATAACGGATCCATCGGGAAAAGAAGTGGGGATATACCACGCGAAAGACCTGCGCCGATAGATAATTAGCCACGTCTGTTTGTCCGTCCGCATATATTTTCAAAAAACGCACAAGGGGTGTATACTTTCGGCCAAACATAGACATAAGTCAGTCCGTCCGTCTGTCAATTGTGTTCTTCTTTTATTGTCCGTCATCTCTAGTCCCGACGCCGAAGCCAACCCATGATACACAGAAATATCCTTCAGCTCCTTTTTCGCAATCCGCATTGCCTTGGGATCACGAGAAAATTAGCTACTTATGCAAACTCAATATGTTTTTGTATCTGCAAGTTATATTCAAGGTAAATTTCTCTTGTAAGTACTTGTATTAGCTAAACTTTTTAATTGGATCATTTCACCCTTTTCACATCAACTTAATGTAAATCTATACGACAAATTTGCTCTACATTTGAAGCTTATCTAACGTCGCGCGGATATCGATCACTCTTTCGGATGGCTCCGATAGCTTTTTAAATTACTTTTTATGGAATTGTTTGCAGCTACATATAAATGAGTTGCATATTTTGAATAATAATTGTAGTGAATAGGAGTTTCAATAAAGTCCGTAAAGGACTGCAGCGATGTTCTGCTGCCTCGGCAGAGGAAGGTGTCGGTTTCTGCCGAGAATGCCCTCGTCCGGAGACGCGTGAATGCGCTGGCAGGCTAGCATTGCGGTGTCGTGAGGCGGGTTCGTTTCCCCGGCACGAGGACTCACTACAAAACAATTTCGCATTCACGAATTGCCTTCAGAGATGAAAAGAAAACGACCGAAGTCGCAAAGTTGTAGATAACCTCACCGAAGGAATTATAACTTGTTACGAGAACAAGTGAAACCTGACAAGAAAGGCGAACTTGGGGTGACCTCGTCTTTACCCAAATAAATTCAGGGCCCACAAATGAAAGAGGGGCAACCGGGTGGTGGTGGAGCCCCTTCATACCCACCCAACCGGAATAAATCCATTGTTAACTTGTTGAAGTGGCCAGGTATTCCTCTTCTGAGTGGAAAACTCATACAACTTGAATTATATGAACTTTCCCATCAGAAGGGGAGTACCCCGGTGACCAATTTATGTCATAGAATTATACAATTGAATTGCATAACTCTATGCCATAAAAAGGCACTTTGCTTGGGCCACTCAACCCATGAAGTCACCTGAAACAAAAGAAGGAATTAATTTGTACCCGGCGGCTGGCTCATATTTTGGGGTGGAAGCCTGCCACCGTACCGGGTCCTATACTCGGTTAGAAAAACCGGAAGGGAAAGACCGATTTTTTTGGCTTAATTCATCATTTTTTTATTCTTGTTTTACTTCAAGTAATATTATATATTCTCGTGTAGATTTTACTCCTATTTTACTTTTTATACCATTTATTATATTACTTTGCCCTTAAATGATTTACGTTATCAGTTTTTTGTTTTTATTGTAAATTGAACAAACAAAAAAAATAATTTTACAGGGGGCTCTAGACTAGATTATTAGCTAAAGATTTTATATCAAGGCTAGAATTCATGTCAATCATTTAGAAAAGGACAAGACAAACTTTCAAATACAAACAAATGAGAATGAACACATCTAAAAACGATGTCTTGTCGATAGTTTTATCATAACTATTTGTTTTCGAAACTTTTGTAAGAAGCAACAACAATAACAAAAAATGTCGAATTATAATTATGAATTCGACAATATTTTAAAGCATTGAAACGAGAGACATACAAAATGCAGATATGGTGGATTGAAAGTTTGTCTTTGTTTTACTTAGACTTTCAAGAGTATGGCCTGAAAAAAAATTTTACGAATTCTTCTTGGAATTAATTATTATATAAGTCAAAAAGGACTCACTGCATGTTCCGTCGAGCGCTCGATGGGTGCTGGTACTCCTTGTTCATTTAAGGCTAATAAATACTCATTTAACAATTATTCAAAACACTATAAATGTTCTTTGGGCGAATGCCATACAAAATTTAGTAAAAAAAATCACTTGAAACGGCGCTAGTGTGAATCCGTTCTCAAGAATTGTTCGTAATTCTTCTCATCCATAAGTTTTTTTGATAGCGGAGGTCTCATATACGGCCGTTCGTATTCATTTGGGATAACTAAAACCTTGGCTTTGGGATCCCGGGACTTGATAGCACGGAATGCAGAAACACTGGCTGTTCCGCCACTAACTAGTAAATAAAGAACTTCTTTTGGTAAGTCTGCTGAGCTTGGAGGTACTTTAACGGGCATCAGAAGTCCTGCTGCTAAACCGCTCTTGCCATCTGACTTACTCTTAGATCCCCGATTACTCAAATAATATGCCGCTGCTGCAACTCCACCCAATGCCAATAGTCCAATTAGCAATTGTAAATTCTTATCTTCGCCTGGAGGTTTTGAATCGCCACCGGGTGGGCCTACTGGAGGTTTTGGGGCAGGTTTACAATATTTTAGCTGGTTTGGTTCCCTTCGCGCCGGATCTGGTGGGCATAGTGCACCTTTTTCCGAATCATATAAGTTGCGTCGTGTGATGAATTTTTGTATACCCGCAAAACACTTTTTATCTTCGAAGAGGTCACTTTTGACGCTTATCACACTACTCTCGTTATTGTTCAAATCCTCCGTGTGTCTGAACGATCCTAGCTGTTGATTGTTGTTGTGATGCGCGAAGTGGTGATGATGATGGAAGTGTTTTTGATGGAAAGAAGTGTAGGAGCCTGTTTGCAAGCCAATGGTGTCGCGGTTATTCTCATCGCTATCCCCCGTCAGGAAGTCATCGTTGATGGGCTCTTGCTTCACAACAATCAACGAGGCTAGGCGATTTCGCATGTCCTTGATGATATGTCACAATGCAAAGTGGAAGTAGTGACTCATTGAGCAAATTTAAAAAAAAAAAAAACAAAACTAACAATTTACAATTGAATAAGCATCAACGAACATAAACTAAGCAAAAGTTCTTTTAAATCATCACAAAAGTCCTTTGCAGGCGGTGAATTTGTATTTAGTATTCAACAATTGAGTTCTGTAGGCGCGAACAAATACAAATCGAGTGCAGCAAGAACTGAACATAAAACAAATCATTTCAAACGTCCTTGACCGTTTACATAGTCACAACGGCGAGGAAAGTGCAACAACTGAACCGGAAACGAAAAATGTGCAGCAAACTGAACAGAATGTCCTTCAGAGCGGCCAAATGAAAAGCAAGAAGCACAACAGCAACATGAATAAAAACTATCTCTTACGCACAACACTGTTACTCAACATACGAGCAAGTTGCTTAGCAAACACTGAATGGGCACCTGTAGAAAGCTCTGAAACCCTCGGGTGCGAGTCTTCTTGGTCCTCCAGTACGAACTTCAATGCACTCAGTGTCCAATCCCGGCTAGAATCCAATGTAACGAATTGCTGCTTCCACGCGCACTGAAACACATTACAGGACCCTTGCGGAGGAGCTGCAAGGATCGCGTGGCACTTGACCAAATTGCTCAAATCGACCACTGACTGCGAACATTAAGGAACCGGGAACAGCGGAATCTCGCTCGCAACGGTTAACACTTCACTGCCAATCACTTGCAATTTCAACGGATGGCTAGGCGCGAATTCCCCCTATCCCGACGTATCTGTTCAATTCGCTTTCACTCTTTTTCTCCTCCTGACATTATTATTTGCTGACTGACCAGCGCTCGCGCTGTTTCTTCAATATTTGTGTTTCCCTTAGCTGATGTTTCGAACTATCCAGAAAACTCGTTTTCCTGGACATATTCATCCATTTTCTCCGGATTCGTTACGATTCCTTGCTTATCTTGGTCGCGCCGAAGCATAAATTATTCCAAATTTTACTAACTTCGAGAACGTCAGTCATCTTACCTTGTTTGCTAATAAGATGCATGGAATCGGACCACCACCAGGTAATTGCACTTTTGAATCTAAATCCTTCTTCCACTCACTAACAGCATCGAATGTACCGCTTCTTGTCACATCGAAGACGATAAAGGATGTTTTTCCCGTTCCTAGCTCTCCTATCACGAGGATTTTGTACAACTGCTCACGTTTTTCTCGTCTTTTCCCAACTTGCAAAAAAAAATGGCGGGGCCGAGCCATCGAGCAACGAAACAGCAATGGAAAATCGCGCAAAGTTTCGTTTAATAGTGCCATCTATGGGTGAACCCGCGATGGTGATAATGCACACTCATTTCGGTTGTTTTTAAATTCTATGTCGTCTTTTGTAGATTCGCTTAAGTTATCAATTGAAAGCAATTTTCGTTTATAATGATTAGGCGTAATTAAGTGGGAAAAATCGGAAGAATTAGACAAATTTTAAGGGGTTTAAATGATACAATGATTTTAGCGTTCATATAATTTAAAAAGGTTAACCGTTTCGTTCTAAGCATTTGTATCCCGCGTTACACCGCAATTTGTTAAATTATATTCAAAAGATATTGTAGTAAAATCACTACACATTAAAATATTAAACAGTTTTAGAATTTTGTTTCCCGGGAGTTAAGTACAAAAGACATTTTCTGGACCTATTTTCCATGCAAAGAAAAAAAAAACGAATGTTGCGATGGGGAAGGTGACTGAATCGACTGAATCCTTGTTAAATTGCGTTCGTGCTGTGTGCCTGTGTCAGCGCTGGCTTTTAGAGCCATAGCTCCTAGATTACTACAGGATTGGGATCGGCGATTGTCTGCCATCACATGCGCCCTGCGATCCTCGTATCATTCCGTCACCGGTGTCGCCCCTTACTTTGCCGCCTTTGGACAGCACATGATTTGCCACGGTAAATCATACCGGCTGTTACGGCAATTAAAGTGTTTGGGAGACCCCGTCGTTGCGCTGGAGCCCCACGAACGGTTAGGAGACCTCCGCCAACAAATCGGACGGAAGATTAAGGCCGCAGGAAGTGCAAACGAAGCGCAGTACAATCTCCGGTCACGATCTGCTAATTTCAAAGAAGGAGATGAAGTTTTCCGGCGAAATTTCCGCCAAAGTGACGCCACGGGGCATTACAACGCCAAGCTGGACAGGCGATTCTTGAAAAGCCGCATAAAGAAGGTAATGGGACCTAACCGTTACTTGATAACGGATCCATCGGGAAAAGAAGTGGGGATATACCACGCGAAAGACCTGCGCCGATAGATAATTAGCCACGTCTGTTTGTCCGTCCGCATATATTTTCAAAAAACGCACAAGGGGTGTATACTTTCGGCCAAACATAGACATAAGTCAGTCCGTCCGTCTGTCAATTGTGTTCTTCTTTTATTGTCCGTCATCTCTAGTCCCGACGCCGAAGCCAACCCATGATACACAGAAATATCCTTCAGCTCCTTTTTCGCAATCCGCATTGCCTTGGGATCACGAGAAAATTAGCTTCTTATGCAAACTCAATATGTTTTTGTATCTGCAAGTTATATTCAAGGTAAATTTCTCTTGTAAGTACTTGTATTAGCTAAACTTTTTAATTGGATCATTTCACCCTTTTCACATCAACTTAATGTAAATCTATACGACAAATTTGCTCTACATTTGAAGCTTATCTAACGTCGCGCGGATATCGATCACTCTTTCGGATGGCTCCGATAGCTTTTTAAATTACTTTTTATGGAATTGTTTGCAGCTACATATAAATGAGTTGCATATTTTGAATAATAATTGTAGTGAATAGGAGTTTCAATAAAGTCCGTAAAGGACTGCAGCGATGTTCTGCTGCCTCGGCAGAGGAAGGTGTCGGTTTCTGCCGAGAATGCCCTCGTCCGGAGACGCGTGAATGCGCTGGCAGGCTAGCATTGCGGTGTCGTGAGGCGGGTTCGTTTCCCCGGCACGAGGACTCACTACAAAACAATTTCGCATTCACGAATTGCCTTCAGAGATGAAAAGAAAACGACCGAAGTCGCAAAGTTGTAGATAACCTCACCGAAGGAATTATAACTTGTTACGAGAACAAGTGAAACCTGACAAGAAAGGCGAACTTGGGGTGACCTCGTCTTTACCCAAATAAATTCAGGGCCCACAAATGAAAGAGGGGCAACCGGGTGGTGGTGGAGCCCCTTCATACCCACCCAACCGGAATAAATCCATTGTTAACTTGTTGAAGTGGCCAGGTATTCCTCTTCTGAGTGGAAAACTCATACAACTTGAATTATATGAACTTTCCCATCAGAAGGGGAGTACCCCGGTGACCAATTTATGTCATAGAATTATACAATTGAATTGCATAACTCTATGCCATAAAAAGGCACTTTGCTTGGGCCACTCAACCCATGAAGTCACCTGAAACAAAAGAAGGAATTAATTTGTACCCGGCGGCTGGCTCATATTTTGGGGTGGAAGCCTGCCACCGTACCGGGTCCTATACTCGGTTAGAAAAACCGGAAGGGAAAGACCGATTTTTTTGGCTTAATTCATCATTTTTTTATTCTTGTTTTACTTCAAGTAATATTATATATTCTCGTGTAGATTTTATTCCTATTTTACTTTTTATACCATTTATTATATTACTTTGCCCTTAAATGATTTACGTTATCAGTTTTTTGTTTTTATTGTAAATTGAACAAACAAAAAAAATAATTTTACAGGGGGCTCTAGACTAGATTATTAGCTAAAGATTTTATATCAAGGCTAGAATTCATGTCAATCATTTAGAAAAGGACAAGACAAACTTTCAAATACAAACAAATGAGAATGAACACATCTAAAAACGATGTCTTGTCGATAGTTTTATCATAACTATTTGTTTTCGAAACTTTTGTAAGAAGCAACAACAATAACAAAAAATGTCGAATTATAATTATGAATTCGACAATATTTTAAAGCATTGAAACGAGAGACATACAAAATGCAGATATGGTGGATTGAAAGTTTGTCTTTGTTTTACTTAGACTTTCAAGAGTATGGCCTGAAAAAAAATTTTACGAATTCTTCTTGGAATTAATTATTATATAAGTCAAAAAGGACTCACTGCATGTTCCGTCGAGCGCTCGATGGGTGCTGGTACTCCTTGTTCATTTAAGGCTAATAAATACTCATTTAACAATTATTCAAAACACTATAAAAGTTCTTTGGGCGAATGCCATACAAAATTTAGTAAAAAAAATCACTTGAAACGGCGCTAGTGTGAATCCGTTCTCAAGAATTGTTCGTAATTCTTCTCATCCATAAGTTTTTTTGATAGCGGAGGTCTCATATACGGCCGTTCGTATTCATTTGGGATAACTAAAACCTTGGCTTTGGGATCCCGGGACTTGATAGCACGGAATGCAGAAACACTGGCTGTTCCGCCACTAACTAGTAAATAAAGAACTTCTTTTGGTAAGTCTGCTGAGCTTGGAGGTACTTTAACGGGCATCAGAAGTCCTGCTGCTAAACCGCTCTTGCCATCTGACTTACTCTTAGATCCCCGATTACTCAAATAATATGCCGCTGCTGCAACTCCACCCAATGCCAATAGTCCAATTAGCAATTGTAAATTCTTATCTTCGCCTGGAGGTTTTGAATCGCCACCGGGTGGGCCTACTGGAGGTTTTGGGGCAGGTTTACAATATTTTAGCTGGTTTGGTTCCCTTCGCGCCGGATCTGGTGGGCATAGTGCACCTTTTTCCGAATCATATAAGTTGCGTCGTGTGATGAATTTTTGTATACCCGCAAAACACTTTTTATCTTCGAAGAGGTCACTTTTGACGCTTATCACACTACTCTCGTTATTGTTCAAATCCTCCGTGTGTCTGAACGATCTTAGCTGTTGATTGTTGTTGTGATGCGCGAAGTGGTGATGATGATGGAAGTGTTTTTGATGGAAAGAAGTGTAGGAGCCTGTTTGCAAGCCAATGGTGTCGCGGTTATTCTCATCGCTATCCCCCGTCAGGAAGTCATCGTTGATGGGCTCTTGCTTCACAACAATCAACGAGGCTAGGCGATTTCGCATGTCCTTGATGATATGTCACAATGCAAAGTGGAAGTAGTGACTCATTGAGCAAATTTAAAAAAAAAAAAAAACAAAACTAACAATTTACAATTGAATAAGCATCAACGAACATAAACTAAGCAAAAGTTCTTTTAAATCATCACAAAAGTCCTTTGCAGGCGGTGAATTTGTATTTAGTATTCAACAATTGAGTTCTGTAGGCGCGAACAAATACAAATCGAGTGCAGCAAGAACTGAACATAAAACAAATCATTTCAAACGTCCTTGACCGTTTACATAGTCACAACGGCGAGGAAAGTGCAACAACTGAACCGGAAACGAAAAATGTGCAGCAAACTGAACAGAATGTCCTTCAGAGCGGCCAAATGAAAAGCAAGAAGCACAACAGCAACATGAATAAAAACTATCTCTTACGCACAACACTGTTACTCAACATACGAGCAAGTTGCTTAGCAAACACTGAATGGGCACCTGTAGAAAGCTCTGAAACCCTCGGGTGCGAGTCTTCTTGGTCCTCCAGTACGAACTTCAATGCACTCAGTGTCCAATCCCGGCTAGAATCCAATGTAACGAATTGCTGCTTCCACGCGCACTGAAACACATTACAGGACCCTTGCGGAGGAGCTGCAAGGATCGCGTGGCACTCGACCAAATTGCTCAAATCGACCACTGACTGCGAACATTAAGGAACCGGGAACAGCGGAATCTCGCTCGCAACGGTTAACACTTCACTGCCAATCACTTGCAATTTCAACGGATGGCTAGGCGCGAATTCCCCCTGTCCCGACGTATCTGTTCAATTCGCTTTCACTCTTTTTCTCCTCCTGACATTATTATTTGCTGACTGACCAGCGCTCGCGCTGCTTCTTCAATATTTGTGTTTCCCTTAGCTGATGTTTCGAACTATCCAGAAAACTCGTTTTCCTGGACATATTCATCCATTTTCTCCGGATTCGTTACGATTCCTTGCTTATCTTGGTCGCGCCGAAGCATAAATTATTCCAAATTTTACTAACTTCGAGAACGTCAGTCATCTTACCTTGTTTGCTAATAAGATGCATGGAATCGGACCACCACCAGGTAATTGCACTTTTGAATCTAAATCCTTCTTCCACTCACTAACAGCATCGAATGTACCGCTTCTTGTCACATCGAAGACGATAAAGGATGTTTTTCCCGTTCCTAGCTCTCCTATCACGAGGATTTTGTACAACTGCTCACGTTTTTCTCGTCTTTTCCCAACTTGCAAAAAAAATGGCGGGGCCGAGCCATCGAGCAACGAAACAGCAATGGAAAATCGCGCAAAGTTTCGTTTAATAGTGCCATCTATGCGACTTCGGTCGTTTTCTTTTCATCTCTGAAGGCAATTCGTGAATGCGAAATTGTTTTGTAGTGAGTCCTCGTGCCGGGGAAACGAACCCGCCTCACGACACCGCAATGCTAGCCTGCCAGCGCATTCACGCGTCTCCGGACGAGGGCATTCTCGGCAGAAACCGACACCTTCCTCTGCCGAGGCAGCAGAACATCGCTGCAGTCCTTTACGGACTTTATTGAAACTCCTATTCACTACAATTATTATTCAAAATATGCAACTCATTTATATGTAGCTGCAAACAATTCCATAAAAAGTAATTTAAAAAGCTATCGGAGCCATCCGAAAGAGTGATCGATATCCGCGCGACGTTAGATAAGCTTCAAATGTAGAGCAAATTTGTCGTATAGATTTACATTAAGTTGATGTGAAAAGGGTGAAATGATCCAATTAAAAAGTTTAGCTAATACAAGTACTTACAAGAGAAATTTACCTTGAATATAACTTGCAGATACAAAAACATATTGAGTTTGCATAAGTAGAAAAATTAAAAATTAACTCCCTCACCTCTGAGCATGGTGGTCGCCATCAGCGGTGTGTATCTAAGAGTGATGGCCTGAGGAGAATTAGTGCACACGTCGAAACCACCTTCTTCTAACATTTTTCTTCTCTAATAATTTTTCAGAAAAATTATTATTCAAAATATGCAACTCATTTATATGTAGCTGCAAACAATTCCATAAAAAGTAATTTAAGAATTAGTGTTTTACATAAATAAGAATAGCATCAAAAAGTACATTCTTACGAACCTCCAGGATTTAACAATATCTACATCAGTTAGTAGATATTGTTAAATCCTGGATAGTACTCAGAAGTACACTAACCCAAAATAAATTAAAGATATTTCATATTCTAAATAGGAACGGTATAATTTTGAAATCCTGTAGATATTTTTAAGTACTCTATGGCAATATTATTGTATAGTATATACATGGGTACTGTTCTGGAGTTCTTAAACATTATATTTAATACAGTGCATTCAGGACAAGTATTTCATTGAGCTTTTTTGGTGCAAGTCGGTTTCTTCGATCATTACATAAAATGCCCGCTTTAGAAAACAGCCTTTCGGACGGCACTGAAGTAGCCGGTATACAGAGGTATTTATGCGCCATTTTAATTAACGACGGAAATAGAGCTTTTTTTTCAGCCCAAAATTGAAGTGGATCTTGCTTCCTATCTACGTACGGCAACTCAATATACAGTTTTATTATCGCAGCTGCTGAAGAAAATGTAGTCGAGTTTGACTGTTCGACAGCTTCCGATACTTTTCGGTCGATAACACCCCAAATTTCATCTTCTGTAGAAGAAGAAGCAACATCCAAAGCAGCAGGCATACAAGGTTGATCAAGTGAGGTCTCCATTGATAAGTAGTCTTGCAGTTCATTAAGTACCCACGTTTGCGCATTGTCAGCATTCGACTCTAAACTAAACGCTCTGTTTTTAAATCGTGGATCAAGCTTGCTGTTACTCTGTTAATTTCATAAACCTTGAGGCGTTTTTCAACTGCGTTAGTAAGAGCTCTTTGCAAGCATTTGCCCGTTTCTGTTATTGGGGTTTTGGTATTGATAGTATTTTGTAGACCAAATACGAGCGGTATAACAGATGATGGTGATGGATATTTTTCACCGCATAAAATTGTGGTTACTTTTTCAAATGGATTTAGGAGCATCACTTTATCTTCGGCAATAGCCCAGCCTTGAGAATCCAAATTCGATGGTGGTGATTCCAGTGTTGGCAATGTCGCAGAAAGTGGAATCTTGAGCTTTAGTAAGCGGTCGAGCATATAAAATGTACTATTCCAGCGTGTGCGAACGTCTTATTTTAGTTTGATTACGTCCAAATTCATTTGCTTCTGCATGGTGGTCAATGCATATAAAGATTTTGTGCTTTGGTTGAAATGTGAAACGATCGCACGACATTTATTTATTACTTGCAATAACTGGCTATTATAAGCGGTGGTGTCTCTTGAACCAGTAATATCTTTTTCCATACAATCTTTCACAGCAAGATTGATCGTATGGGCGACACAGAAATGATTGCACTCATTTAAAACTTCACTTACTGCTTTTTTCATTGAAGTAGCATTATCCGTTACAATAGTGACTATTTTTGAGTTTATCTCCCAGTCCTCCAATATTTGACGAATAGCATTTGCTATATTTTCAGCTGTGTGACTAATTTTTTTCTGGAAGGAAGTTCATAGTCAGGATTTAATGTGTTAGTATACCTTCGGAAACCTTCATTTTCAACTATTTGTCGAGGCTGATAATCTTGCACAATCATTTGAATCAGCGCAGCATCGCCAGATTTCTGCAAAACTTTTCGCGGCAAGGCCAAACGAGTCTGCCTGAATCGTTTTGTAGTGGGCTCACCAGCTACAGATGATGAAGATGGCGTAGGCATGGTTGCTGATGGTGGTTCTTTTGAAATTTCTTTTTGAATTTCACTCAACGATGATGAGCTTGAGGGTCGATTATTAATGGATGTAGTACTATTATTATCCGACTCTACCAGTTCACAGTATTTGCTCGGATGCATTTTTTTAATATGGTTCATAAGTGAACTGGTATTGCCAGAGTATTTATAACTATTAGAACACATTTTGCACTTTACACTTCCTTGTGAAGGTAAGTCAAACACTTTCCAAACCGGGAAAGATTTTTTAGGCCCGGGCATTGTCCAATCACGAGGATTAAAATATGGAAGGAATGTAATCTAATAACACTTATAGGTTTATTTTGAAAAAATTACACAAACTTTGTTTGAAAACGATTACAGTTCAGAACAAACCACACAAAACAATGTTCCGCTCTCGGTCGCTTTTGGGGACATGAAATGAACTTGAGTTAAGTCAGCAATACAGTTGCGCAGATTAACTCCCCAGTGGAAAATAGAGCGCTCAAAAAGTGTTTCTGAAGCGCTTTTCATAAAGCAATGAAGTGCTCCAAAGTCCCTTATACTTCATATGTATTTTAACATTAGATGTCCGCAGAAGTAAGCACGCTATCAGATAGCTTCCTTAAAAGCACATTGGAAGCCCGTGCATGCACGCTTCAAAAGTGCCTCATATGAAGCTTATATGATCTAATGTAGCTTAAAGTGAAGCGATTGTAAAGCACTTCTCTTTGGATATGGTAACAGAGTGCTTCAAAGGTGATTCTTTAGGAATCGCTTCAAATTTTTTTGCTGGGTACGAACGCGCATTAAACAAAGCAAAAATTATATGCAACGACTTCTTCCCAAAAACCAGAACGATAACGTAAACACAACTCGAGTTAGAAATAGCCTAACACAGGTTGACTCGATTTAACCGCAACTCGAGCTGTCTTGGTCCTAAATCATATGCAACGAATTTGGCCAAAGTGCAGAGCGATGACTTAGAAATACAACTCGAGTTGGAAATAGCCTAACACGAGTTGACTCGATTTAACCGCAACTCGACTTGCTTTGGTCACAAATCATATGCTACGAATTCGCCCAGAGTTAGAGCGATGACTTTGAAACACAACTCGAGTTGGAAGTAGCCTAACTCGAGTTGACTCGATTTAACTGCAACTCGAGTTAACTCGGTTTGCTAAATCGAGTTGACCCATCTCTCTCTATATATATATATATATATATATATATATATATATATATATATATATATATATATATATATATATATATATATATATATATATATACATATATATATATATATATATATATATATATATATATATATATACATATATATATATATATATATATATATATATATATATATATATGCACATACTCAAAAAAGTCTGCGTACACTTGCTGGTCGTAGCAAATATATCAATATAAAAACCCTTGCCATTTGTTTATAACTTAAAATTTATTCATTTTATTTGAAAACCACTTTATTAGCTTTCAGATTTTGAACCTTAATATCTAGTAGCATAGCCTTTCCTATAAATGACTTCCTTTAGCCTATTTTGCATGGATTGAATAAGTTTTGATGTTTCTTCGGCCGTTATTTTATTCCACTCGTTCAAAATAACATTTTTTAATGACTCTTTGCTAGTTATGTCATGCTCTCGAATTTTGCTTTCAAGTAAATCCCACAAATGCTCAATTGGGTTTAAATCTGGTGATTCAGGAGGTGTACCTAAGAGTTTTGGAACGTTGTAGGCCAACCAAAGCCTATTTATTTCAGCTT
>OZ017741.1:116940524-116948024 GCA_963969285.1 Odontomyia ornata
TTGAAAAGCAGAAGAAGATTTATTGAAGAAGAAGAAAAGAGTCGGAATTAGAACATCGAGAAGAAGATCTTATCCAATAATCTATGAGGAAGATCAATTTCAATTGGTATCCTAAGTAAGATTTTTTTTTGTTTTTGTTTTTTAACGATCATAATTGATTAGCCAGAACTATCACATTTGATTAGCCAGAACTATCATAATTGATTAGCCAGAACTATCATAATTGATTAGCCAGAATTATCATAATATAATTTAAATTTTAAATTAGGATATTTGATTTTTTTTTTAAATTTAATTATTGTATGAAAGTATATATATATATATATATATATATATATATATATATATATATATATATATATATATATATATATATATAAATATATAAATATATATATATATATAAATATATATATATATATATAAATATATATATATATATATATATATATATATATATATATATATATATATATATATATATATATATATATATATATATATATATACTTTACTTTTCTGTTGGCCACATATAAAGTACCATTAACCCTCCCCTGAGAGTGAATTCTATATAATTTGTCACCATATGGTACTCGTGGAGCTTGTCTTTCAAGCATGATGATAAAAATGTCCTCATAACACACTACAGCCCCTTTCGGGCCTTCGCTTCCTGCAAACAGCGCCTCCAACTGTCTCGGTCCGTTGACCGCGTCTTCCAATTCCGAAATCAGCGATGAACTGTCTTCGTCGACCGAGTCAGATCAGCGTTTCCTCGGTTTCCCCACTGGCCGCCGGCTTTCAGTTCTCCCAACGAATACCTTCTTGGGTATCTGTTCTTCGTCCATACGATTCATGTGTCCAGCCCATTGCAGCTTCCGCAGTCTTACAATCCTTGAGACCTCCGGTTCGTCAAAAATTTCATACAGCTCATGGTTGTATCGAATTCGCCATTGGTCCCCGTCTAGCTTCGCTCCGATTATTCGCCCCAGGACCCGTCGCTTAAAGGCGTTCAATATATTTGTGGATGCTTGGGTTAGGGTCCATGTTTCACACCCATAGCATAACACAGGTCTTATCACAGATTTGTATACTTGGAGCTTTGTTTTCCTGTGCTGGTCTTCAAGATCGTCAATACTGAAGAAAATATTTTATTTGCGAGCTGTATTCTTCGGCGTATTTCGTCTCTTTCGTTGTCCGTTTTTGTTATTTTGGTGCCTTAATACACAAATTCGCTAAAAGTCTCCATACTGTATTCGCCAAGTGTGATATTTTGTGTATTTGGGGTATTTTACCTCGACTGCGTCATGAGCTTTGTTATATTTTCGTTGATTTGTAGCCCTACTAGTTTTGCTTCGCTGTCGAGTTTCAGGAAGAGTTCTTTGGCAGTATTTAATGACCGTGACAGAATGATGATGTCGTCCGCATAGGCTACTACTTGGCTCGACTTGTATAGTAACGTACCTCGCGTATCGACAGGTAGCTTCCTTATGACGAACTCCAGAGCCAAATTGAATAACAATGGGGCCAGCCCATCTCCCTGCTGTAGTCCGATATTTGTGTTAAAGGCATCGGTGAGTTGGTTGTTGATGCGGACTTGTGAGGTCGTTCACGTCATTGTCATTTTGGTAAGACGGACTAATTTGGCTGGGATGCCAAAGCAAAGCATTATTTGGTACAGTATGTTACGATCAATACTGTCGTATGCTTGCTTGAAGTCAACGAAAATTTGGTGTACGTCTATGTTGAACTCCCAGCATTTTTCAAGTAGTTGCTTGACAGTAAACAGTTGGTCTGTTGTTGATCTACCTGCCCTAAAACCACCTTGATACTCCCCAATAAAACTTCATCCAGAGTTGGTGGGGCCAATGGAAGCTCTCCGCAGACATCTATAGGCTCCGATGTTCTGGAGCTGTGCGGAGGATTAAGGAGATGCTTGAAATATGATGCCCATCTTTCCTTAATCTTGGTTTCATCAGCGATGATATTGCCGTTGTTATCACGACAGAGCGTGGTTTTGGGCTGATAAGCACGTTTCAGGCTTTTCACTACTTTGTATGCTTGTCTTGTGTTGTTGCTCGCTACACTTACATCTATACTTCTCAATTGGTCGTCAAGTATTTTCTTTTCTTAATCCTAATTATTTGATTCACTACTCTTCTGAGATTGTCATAGTGTTCTCTCTTCGTCCTGGTTATCTTACCTAGGTAATCTTTGTACGCCTGATTCTTTTTATCAAACGCATTCTGGCACTCATCGTCGAATCAATCATTTCTTTTTCGCCGGGCTTGATGTCCGAGCGTCTGTTCTGCATGGTCCTGATAGCCGCTTTCACTTCCATCCAGAGCTCGTTGCTCGTCTTTAACGATGCGTCTAATAAGATTAGAGCCAGCTGGTTGTCGAGGGTTGTCACGGGAGCCTTCCACACACACAAGAAAACAAACAAACGAAAAAAAAGAAACAAAAAAAAATATAATAAGTTCTCCGCGATTATAACTTCCCGAGCCAACTGAAGTCGAGGTTTAACGATGTATGTAACGCCTTATATTTTGTATCACACTTAGAAATTAGAATTAAGTAGGTTCTAAGCAGATCAACGAGCACTTCGCTGACAATGCATTCAATCATTGTGCTGAAATGTCGAAAGCGTGCGATTAATTTCACCGAATCGGACCGGCAAATACTGATGGAAGTGTACCGGTTACAACTTTAGCCGGGCTGACGAGCTTATCGGATTTACTAAGCGAGCTTCCTGTATACAGATTCCATTTCGAGTGTAACGTCCCTAAATAAATCGTTACTGTTCCATACATTGGCAGCTGATGAATCCAAAAACCTATTATCGGTTCGTGATGATAATCTAGTAAGGCAACTAGTTAATGCGATAGAACAAACAAGCTCAGATCATATAGAATTAAAGCCACAATACGCTTATAATCAACTTGGCACAAATATAAATGAGACGCCGGAATTATTGCAAGGCATTTATACGTTTGGGCCTACCGTATTTAATACTCCTCCTAGCCAACGTACAAATTAACAATTCAGTAAATACAAATTCTCCTGTATCAACTCAACAACAGCAACCGAGAAGCTGTACGACACATCCACAGCAAATTCAAAATGAATTTCAACGTCCTTCCGGCCAGAAGAGTATGGTTACCACAAGACACAAAGCGCAATTGAGCGCTCAACATCCAGTTATCACCGCGACACCAACCAGTAGCAATATGCAGTTTGCTGCAAGTATGGACATTTAAGCGGAACCCGATATGAGACATGGATCAACAGGTGTAGGACATGTTTCGAATGCGATATCCCATAGAAATGTTGTAAACATAAATAATTATCAGCCTGTGGATGCATCTACTCAACAAAATGCACTACGCGCCAGCAACAAGCTGCAATGCAACGGCAGCAACATTACAATCAATCGCATATTCAAGTGCAGAAGCAAGCCCAAGGTAACCAGCCACACATTCAGCAGCATCCGCCAACACATAGCACATTTAGATACGATCGCGAACACAATATAGGACGGAAAAAAGTGTCCAGCAGATATCAGGACGGCAGTAGAAATGTAGGCGGAAGTGGGGGAGCAGGTATACCATATGTTGAGCAACATGAATCGAATCTGTAATCTGCATCGAAGCAACAGCAGCAACAACAACAACATCAACCATCATCGCGTCATAGCTCATCAAATGTTTCATCGTTCCATCACCATATTATGGCATTTAAAGCTCGCAAGATGCCAGCTGACACGACACGCAGGTAATGCAGTGAATGCGATGAACTGGTGGAACATCGAAAAGCTCCCTGATATGAAAGCGTGGCCACCAGAGGGGATATAAGACCCCGGATGGAGCTTGGAAACGCTCTTTTTGACTTCGCATTTTACCAAGACGGAGCTCGAATTTTTTTTGGCGGAATTTCTGGAGGATTGATCGGAGGATTCAAGGAGGTCTTCGGATGAACGAGAGGAGCGTCTCTACGACCGAGGTGGATCGAGCAGAAGTTGGCGGCAGCAAGATTGGGGGCCCCCCGAGTCGAACAAGCCGGTTGAATGGTGCAAGTTGGGTATAACTTTACATATATATTTCTTGTTTAAATATCCTGTATATATTATTAATCCGTGGAATTAAATTGTTTTTGGTGATTTAGAAAAAAAGTGAATTAGAATTGTGAAGTTGACTCGGAAAGCGAGGTGGCATTCCCGTACGAGCGACGCCCCGTGTGTGGAAGGCTCGAGGGTGCTTCGCCGCCACGTGGTGTGACTCCGAAATTGTTCAGGGCTCATCCCTTGTTTTAGGTTCCCCGCCCTAGTTGTGGTCGCGGTTAGGGAGGATAGGCGGTGCATGATCGCATTGCGCGTCGTGTCGCGGACAGTGTCGGTGCGAGCCTTTTGGCGAGTCGCGATTCTCGCTTGGCGACTCCTGTGGGGCCCATTGGCAAAGCGAGTGGCGCACGGCCCCTCTCCATTGGGCTAACCGGGTCCGAGGGCCCCAGTCAGGAGCTCCACCAGAGGGCACGGAAGCGATATTCAGTCGCGGAATTGTCGCCCCACGTTGGGCGCCAAATGTAACAATTTCGCGACTGAATGTAACGATTCCCCGACTGAATATCGCTTCCGTGCCCTCTGGTGGAGCTCCTGACTGGGGCCCTCGGACCCGGTTAGCCCAATGGAGAGGGGCCGTGCGCCACTCGCTTTGCCACTGGGCCCCACAGGAGTCGCCAAGGGAGAATCGCGACTCACCAAAAGGCTCGCACCGACACTGTCCGCGACACGACGCGCAATGCGATCATGCACCGCCTATCCTCCCTAACCGCGACCACAACTAGGGCGGGGGAACCTAAAACAAGGGATGAGCCCTGAACAATTTCGGAGTCACACCACGTGGCGGCGAAGCACCCTCGAGCCTTCCACACACGGGGCGTCGCTCGTACGGGAATGCCACCTCGCTTTCCGAGCCAACTTCACAATTCTAATTCACTTTTTTTCTAAATCACCAAAAACAATTTAATTCCACGGATTAATAATATATACAGGATATTTAAACAAGAAATATATGTGTAAAGTTATACCCAACTTGCACCATTCAACCGGCTTGTTCGACTCGGGGGGGCCCCCAATCTTGCTGCCGCCAACTTCTGCTCGATCCACCTCGGTCGTAGAGACGCTCCTCTCGTTCATCCGAAGACCTCCTTGAATCCTCCGATCAATCCTCCAGAAATTCCGCCAAAAAAAATTCGAGCTCCGTCTTGGTAAAATGCGAAGTCAAAAAGAGCGTTTCCAAGCTCCATCCGGGGTCTTATATCCCCTCTGGTGGCCACGCTTTCATATCAGGGAGCTTTTCGATGTTCCACCAGTTCATCGCATTCACTGCATTACCCGCGTGTCGTGTCAGCTGGCATCTTGCGAGCTTTAAATGCCATAATATGGTGATGGAACGATGAAACATTTGATGAGCTATGACGCGATGATGGTTGATGTTGTTGTTGTTGCTGCTGTTGCTTCGATGCAGATGACAGATTCGATTCATGTTGCTCAACATATGGTATACCTGCTCCCCCACTTCCGCCTACATTTCTACTGCCGTCCTGATATCTGCTGGACACTTTTTTCCGTCCTATATTGTGTTCGCGATCGTATCTAAATGTGCTATGTGTTGGCGGATGCTGCTGAATGTGTGGCTGGTTACCTTGGGCTTGCTTCTGCACTTGAATATGCGATTGATTGTAATGTTGCTGCCGTTGCATTGCAGCTTGTTGCTGGCGCGTAGTGCATTTTGTTGAGTAGATGCATCCACAGGCTGATAATTATTTATGTTTACAACATTTCTATGGGATATCGCATTCGAAACATGTCCTACACCTGTTGATCCATGTCTCATATCGGGTTCCGCTTAAATGTCCATACTTGCAGCAAACTGCATATTGCTACTGGTTGGTGTCGCGGTGATAACTGGATGTTGAGCGCTCAATTGCGCTTTGTGTCTTGTGGTAACCATACTCTTCTGGCCGGAAGGACGTTGAAATTCATTTTGAATTTGCTGTGGATGTGTCGTACAGCTTCTCGGTTGCTGTTGTTGAGTTGATACAGGAGAATTTGTATTTACTGAATTGTTAATTTGTACGTTGGCTAGGAGGAGTATTAAATACGGTAGGCCCAAACGTATAAATGCCTTGCAATAATTCCGGCGTCTCATTTATATTTGTGCCAAGTTGATTATAAGCGTATTGTGGCTTTAATTCTATATGATCTGAGCTTGTTTGTTCTATCGCATTAACTAGTTGCCTTACTAGATTATCATCACGAACCGATAATAGGTTTTTGGATTCATCAGCTGCCAATGTATGGAACAGTAACGATTTATTTAGGGACGTTACACTCGAAATGGAATCTGTATACAGGAAGCTCGCTTAGTAAATCCGATAAGCTCGTCAGCCCGGCTAAAGTTGTAACCGGTACACTTCCATCAGTATTTGCCGGTCCGATTCGGTGAAATTAATCGCACGCTTTCGACATTTCAGCACAATGATTGAATGCATTGTCAGCGAAGTGCTCGTTGATCTGCTTAGAACCTACTTAATTCTAATTTCTAAGTGTGATACAAAATATAAAGCGTTACATACATCGTTAAACCTCGACTTCAGTTGGCTCGGGAAGTTATACTCGCGGAGAACTTATTATATTTTTTTTTTGTTTCTTTTTTTTTCGTTTGTTTGTTTTCTTGTGTGTGTGGAAGGCTCCCGTGACAGGGTCTCGCCGAAATTTTTGGCCACAGACAGTGTTTGGAGCCTTTCGATGTCAAATTTTTGTAGCGGGCTGGTCTTCACTGAATATGCCTTTGACATACGATATCGATAGGTAAATTTGATCAAGTAATGATCTGAGTTACAATTGGCTCCTCGGTATGTACGGACATCAAGTATGCTCGAGGCCCAACGTTGTTGGATCAGAACATGATCGATCTGGTTTTGTGTGTTGCCATCCGGTGATACTCAGTTCATTTTATGAATGCGACGATGTGGGAAGCAAGGCGAACGTAGGACTAGATTTCTGCTACATGCAAAGTCAATCAGGCGCTGGCAATTGTCATTTGTTTCACCATGGAGGCTATATCCTCCAGTCGTTCCCCGATGAGATAGCTCATTGCCAACCTTAGCGTTGAAATCACCCAGAATAATTTTTGTGTCGTTTGTGGGCAATGGGTCGACCAGTCTTTCCAGGTTATTGTAAAACGTTTCTTACGTTTCTTCGTCCCGTTCTTCGGTCGGGGTGTGAACATTAATCAGCCAGATTTTGAAGAATTTCGCTTTTATACGGGTCTTACACAACCGTTCATTGACTGCCTTAAAATCAATAACGTGCGATTTGAACTTCCTACTATCCACAATGAAGGCCACTCCGAATTCTCGTTTTCCAATCGGCTTCCCACTTTGAAATATTGTGTGCGATCTCATGTCTTGAATGTCGTTTCCAGTCCAATTCGTTTCCTG
>OZ017741.1:116950524-116980524 GCA_963969285.1 Odontomyia ornata
TTTGATGAGTTTATGTGCTCATCAAACTAGTTAATTTGCCTGCTTTCGTGTTGCAATCCAGTTTTGCAACATTTTTGGTGACCCCGACGTGATACATATTCACGCCACCTCGAGTAGTACGACTGGTGATCCTTCAAGATCCTTCAAGTGAACCTCCATTCGGTTTCAATCAACATGGACCAGCTCGCCGCAGAGCAACAGAAAACTGGAGAGGAAATCCAAACACTGATCCGTAACTACAACAAGGATGGTGCACAAAGGAAAACAAGCTCCTACTTTGAAAGGCGCCTTCGAGAGCTGTCAGCAGCATGGGATAGATTTGAAGAAACGGACAACGAAATCCGTGCATTGGATCCAGTTCCCACTGAACACTCCTACTTCCACACGGACTACTACAACCAGGTTGCAAACTTGGTGACAAAATACCAGGAGATTTTCCGAAGTGAACTTCACAGCATTCAGGGAACCGAGCCGAAAGATGACAAGGATCATGGTGTGAAGGATAATAACCCCAAGCCAACTCAACGCCAATCCGCACAACCAGTGGACAATATTCAGAGCACTGAGCTGAAAAATGAAAAGGATCGTGGTGTGAAGGATCACAAACCAAGCCCAATTAACCGCCACTCCGCACAACCAGTGGAGATAACCACGTTAATACGCCGCCAAAAGGCTATCATGGCGACTGCTCATCGCCATTTAACGAGATTATCAACAGAAATGAGCCCTCAGTGTATGAGCTTGGTGCACAATCTGGTGAAGGAGTTGTGGAGCCAAATTGAGGACCTTCACTACTCTATCCTTGAACTTGATGATGATCCTACAGATTACGACATGGAGGCATACATAAGGCTGGAAGACATCGTTAGGGAGAGTTTGATGACGACAGAAACATCACAACCAATAGTCATGAACCAGGTTGCTGCCACCACAGGTGCCTTATCAATACGCCTTCCCAAGGTCACTATTCCAACGTTTGATGGTGATTACCTCAGATGGGGTCAATTCTGTGACATGTTTACGCAGATGATACACCTACAATCAATACCTGCAATACAAAAAATGTGGTACTTGAAGAACCATCTTACTGGCGAGGCAGAGAAGCTCATTCGACACCTTCCATTGACGGAAGCGAATTACACTTCAGCCTGGGACGTAATTCAAAGCCGATATAATAACAAAAGGCTATTAACTTCAGCTATCATTTCGAAGATTATGAGCTCGCCGGCCATTACCACTGACACGCCAACATCATCAATAGTAAAAAAACCTTCATGATACCGTCCATGAGGGCCTCCTCGCACTGAGCAATCTTGGGGTGGAGGTTTCGACTTGGGATCCACTGCTTCTCCACTTTCTTGTTAAAAAGTTGGATAAGCAGAGCCACACACTGTACGAGCAATCCATCACCAAGCCAAAGGAGAATCAGTCAATACGGGCATTCTTGGATTTCTTAGAGTTTCGGTTCCAGTCACTTGAATCCATCGGTAACAGGGATAAACCGAGCTCAGCAAGATCCCTCACAACAACCACTGTCCCCGACAAAAGAAATACAATCTGCATTGTGTGCAAGCAATCAGCACATCCAATGTTTTCTTGCAAGCAGTTCTTGCAAATGCCAGTTGCAACCAGGCTCCAGTGTATCCAGAAGAACAAATTGTGTGTCAATTGTCTTCGACCAGGGCACAAGGCCAGTGCATGTACTTTACGAGCCTGCACCAGGTGCAACCATAAGCACAATACTCTCCTCCATCTCGACACAGTTCAGCAACCCAGAACAGGGCAAGACAACAACAAGGGTACTCAAAAGGACATCCAACCATCCAGTTCATCGTCTCTTGTAGCCTCGTCCATTCATGATCGCCACACATATGTTCTCCTTGGCACCGCAAAAATTCTAGTGAAGTCGCACAATGGATTAACCGTAACATGCAGAGCGTTGCTCGATTCCGGATCTCAGGTCAACTTGGCGACCGAGAGGCTTGTTAAACGATTGGGGTTGATGTCACACAGGGCGGATTTGCAAATCGAAGGGATTGGTGGAGCTGCAAGGAACTCCAGACGAAGAATCGAGTTAGAAGTTTTCTCCCGAGTCACAAATTACTCGACCAGACTTGAAGCATTTGTACTTCCAGAGATTGTGTCCAAACAACCATCAAGGCATGTCAATATCAATTCATGGTCAATACCAGCAACAGTTTCCTTAGCCGACCCCACTTTCAATCAACCTGAACATGTAGACATCCTCTTAGGGGCTGAATTCCATCATCAGCTCCTAAGATCAGGCCAAATAAGACTAGCCGAAGGTTTGCCGATTCTCCAAAATACCTTCCTTGGTTGGGTGATGTCCGGGGGGATCAACGTAGCCGATTCATCTCATGTTACGTGTGGTGTATTCACGCCAGAGGAACAAAGTATCAACGAGCTTGTCGAGAGATTCTGGAGAATTGATGAGGTTGCGGACAATCAACCATCCCTGTCGCTGGCCGAGAAGCGTTGCGAGAGCCACTTTGTGGAACACACTAGGAAGGTGCAGAATGGTCGTTTCATGGTGCGATTGCCTTTTTTGGATGGAGCCGCCGCGTTGGGAGAGTCAAAGAAAACGGCATTTAATCGACTCTGTTCTCTGGAGAAACGATTGGCAAAGGACTCATCCTTACGTGAGCAATACAACGATTTCATGAGGGAGTATGCATCATTGGGCCACATGTCCAGAATAAGTGCCTCCGAATTACCAGACAATCATTATGTCATACCACACCACTACGTGCTGAAGCCCGAGAGTTCAACCACAAAGCTTCGAGTGGTTTTTGATGCATCATCAAAAACCACGTCCGGCATGTCACTTAATGACATATTACACACTGGACCAACAGTTCAACCGGAGTTGTTCACCATTCTGCTCCGTTTCCGCCTTCCAACCTACGTCTTTACTGCCGACATTCAGAAGATGTATCGTCAGATTTTGATGCATCCAGAAGATAGAAGATACCAGCTTATCCTGTGGCGTGATAATCCTATGCAGCCCGCTAAATACTATCAACTGAACACTGTCACATATGGTACCCGTGCTGCACCCTACTTAGCAACCAAGTGCCTCCTGAAGCTCGCACAGGATAACCACCTGAGATATCCATTAGGATCTGTCGCCCTGAAGGAACATTTCTATGTGGATGATGGATTGGTGGGCTCCAACTCATTAATCGAGACCATCGAGATGCAAAAACAATTGTCTGAATTACTCGGACTCGCTGGTTTTAAGTTGCGCAAATGGTGCGCAAACAATCAGAGACTTCTGGATCACATACCAGTTGAGCATCAAGAGGTTGACTTGGATCTGGAGGGACTTCAAGCAAATACCATCAAGACATTGGGGCTAATGTGGCGACCAAACGACGACCAATTCCTCATAAGAGTCAACCAGTCTGCTGAGCAAGCAATCACACGGCGCACCGTTACTTCAGAACTGGCTAGGATATTCGACCCATTAGGGCTACTCTCACCAATAGTAGTGACCGCAAAGATGTTCATTCAAGAGCTATGGCAACTAAATGGCTCTTGGGATGACCCATTATCTTCAGACTTGGAAGCATCGTGGAGATCATTCCGCGACGACATCAAGTGCTTGCAAGACATACGTTTTCCACGGCACATGTTCTCCCAGCAGACGCCCAGATCAGTGCAGGTTCATGTTTTTGTGGATGCTTCCCAGAAGGCTTATGGAGGGGCAGTTTACCTCCGATCTATTCATCAGGGTGGGAAGGTGATTGTTCGGCTTCTGTGCGCAAAATCTCGAGTGGCACCTCTTAAAACACAATCAATAACACGCCTGGAGTTGTGCGCGGCTCTTTTGGGAGTCGAGCTTGCCACAAGAGTGAAGAAGGATCTGAACTACGAAGAACGTCCAATGTTTTTCTGGAGCGATTCGGAGGTGGTTCTCGCATGGATCAATACACCATCATCATCGTGGCCAACAGAGTGGCTAGAATCCAGGAGGGATCACTATCCGATCAGTGGCGTCATGTGAGATCCGCTGATAATCCAGCTGACATAGTTTCCCGCGGAATGTCGGCTCGCAGGCTGGCATCATCAAACAGTTGGTTCTATGGTCCCTTGTTTCTGCATGGCAGTGAGGCCTCGTGGCCAGGCCCTTTCCACAAAAATATCAATCAGATAACATCCAGCAGCTCAACAGAACTCAAACAGAAGAAACCAGAAGTGACCGCCACTGCCGTAGCAACACCAGTCGATATCGTGTATCTGATCAACCACCACAACTCCTTCACAACCTTGCAGAGGATAATTGCATACATGCTTCGTTTTAGCCGTCACGCCAGGCAACCACAATCTAACAGAGCTGCACATATTTCATTGGCACCGGAAGAATTGCAGAAGGCCCTGATTTCCATCGTTCGCACCATACAGGCAAACGACTTCAAGGATGACCTGAACCACCTCAAGAAACACAACATGGTAAAAAAGGGAAGCCATCTTTCGGATCTGACACCATTTATCGATGGAGACGGAATCATCCGAGTTTCCGGTCGTCTTCGAAATTCATCAAGCTCATATGATGCCAAACATCCTATGCTGCTTCCTTACAATGACCCGTTGGTCAAATTGCTCATGAGGAGCATCCATGATCAAAACTTTCACTGCGGCCCACAAACACTGCTTAACCAAACCCAGCAGAGATTCTGGCCCATTAAGGGAAAAATCATGGCGAGATCAATTGTGCACCATTGCGTAACCTGCTCCAAAGCAAAACCAGCTCTCATGAGTCAAATTATGGGAAATCTGCCGAGAACTAGAGTCCAGCCTGCTCGACCGTTCATAAACGCGGGAGTGGACTTTTGTGGCCCATTTTGGGTGCACTATAAGGTCCGAGGTAAAAAACCTCAGAAGGCCTACATTGTAGTATTTTGCTGCTTTGCCACCAAGGCCGTCCACCTGGAGCTGGCAACTGATCTCTCAACTGATGCGTTCATTGGCTCCCTTATACGATTCCTAGGAAGGAGAGGCCATTGCGAAAGGCTCTACTGCGACAACGCAACCAATTTTGTTGGCGCAAAGAATAAGTTGGCTGAGCTTGAGTCAGTGATATACTCACAACCAGCTCAGGAGTCCATCATCAGGGCATGCAGCTCAAGAGGAATCCAGTTCAAATTCATTCCTCCAAGAACACCACACTTTGGAGGCCTGTGGGAGGCAGCTGTTAAATCAGCGAAGCATCTCTTGGTGCGCAGTGTTTCGTCGGCCTCACTTACGTATGAGGAACTGGAGACCGTTGTGGTTGGGGTAGAGGCAGTATTGAACTCTAGACCAATCACCCCCATGTCAACAGACCCAAGAGATTTAGAAGCTTTAACACCAGGTCACTTTCTAATCGGTGAGCCCTTAACAGCACAAGTTGACATCAATGCGGGGCCTAATACCTCCGGTTTGTTGCGTCGATGGGATCTTGTAACACGGCTAAGAATGGAGTTCTGGAAACGCTGGTCACAGGATTATCTGAATCAGCTACAGGCCAAGCAAAAATGGCGTGATCGATCTGCCAACATTGAGCCAGGGATGATGGTGGTCATAAAAGAGGACAACTGCCCTATACAAAATTGGCCACTTGGCCGAATTTCAAAGGTCATCAAGGGTGATGATGGAATGGTGCGAGTTGTGGAAGTCAAAACAGCACAGGGGATGCGAACACGATCAATACATCGATTAGCTCCATTACCCACTGAAGATTTCTTCAGTCTACAGCGGTCAACTCCCACCATTCCTGAGGACTCTAAGAATGCGCCTGGACCATCCCATTCAGGCAGGCCTTCTACCCAGCAAAATGTCCAAGATGAATCAGGACCATCACACCCTAGCTACGAAAGCCTATCTAGCTCCAGCGATGATTCAAACAGTCAAGCCACTCCAAAAAAAACGACAAAAGATGACAATGGCTCCAGGAATGTTGACTATCTTGATAGCACTGCTTGCGCTACCACTTATTCTGGCATCTCCAGTTGTTATAACACAATTCAACCAAGCACCAGGTATCCATTTTGAGCGAATGGCAACCATCCAACCAATGGCAGGCGAATGGAACCTAATAATTTATTATGACGTCAAACCCATTTGGAGGGGCTTAACAGCAATACACAATGGTAGAGACGGGCTACAACACCTATGCGGTCTGATACAACCTAATGCCACATGTAACTCCCTGGTCAAGCAATTCGATAACATAATTGCCGAATTGGAGTTAAACGAAGTGCTATTAACCAGGAAACGAAATAAAAGAGGCGCCATTGACCTGGTGGGTAACATCGCCCATTCACTCTTTGGGATCCTGGACTCAGAATATGCGCAAGAAATGGCCAGGACTATTGACCACGTCAAGGCAAATGAAGGTCATCTCCTTAAACTCATAAAAAACCAGACGTCAATTCTCGATGCCACACTAAACATTATCAAGAAGGATCAGGCACAAGTTAACGAGACTTTCGGAGACGTGGAAAAGCAGATCCAAGAACTAATTAACAGGATCCAAGAATTCGATGCTCAGGAGAACCAGCAACGCATCACTCAATTAATTACCACGATTGCCATCCAGCTGACACTAAGAGCATCCAGCCTACAAAGAGTCCAAGCACTATTGATAGATGTCCTTGTTGATACACATCATGGAAGACTCAGCCCAATGCTATTGCCAGTCAGCCAGATCCAACACGAAATACACAAAATAAAATCTCATTTGGCACCACCGCTTCAAATACCTATTCAGGATGACGATCCAGCCGCATTTTACAAATTGATGACGATCAAAAGTGCCGCCACCCGGGACTACTTTATCTTCAACGTAAGGTTGCCACTCACAGCCCAGGAACAATTTCATCTGTTTCGGATTACGCCTATACCAATTATAATCAACAACACCATAGTGGCCATTGAACCGAAGTTCTCATTATTAGCGGTGAACAACCATGGGGACAATTACTTACCCATCACCTCCGAAATACTCGGAACATGCATGGAGAGCAAGACGAACCACCTCATTTGTCCCAGGCTACAAACAATACATACATCAGCTTCCAGCTATCTGGCGTGCGAAATCGAGCTTTTCAACAACATAAGCAGCACACTATGCCCCTTAGCACGAGTGATCGATCAATATGTGTGCGTGAAGCTGCAAACCAGGAATCAATGGATATTCGCATTTAAGGAACCCATCAAACTTAACGCAGTATGTGGCACGAACACATTCCAAATCACATTGGAACATGCAGGGCTCCTCGAAATTCGTCATGAGTGTTCCTTAAGAAATGCTCAACTTAATCTGTACAGCTACAGCGTCTTCAATACAACCGCGCATCTAACCTATACAGCTTTCACAAACTTCAACATAGCTAAGGATTTACCGGCCCTAGGCTCCTTGAAGTACCATGCTGCAACACCATACGCTACCGATATCGATGAACTCACCGCACTACAGCGACTTCTAGAAGATCAACGGAACGCCGAGCTACCCAATGATGTCCAACAAACAACACACCACCCCTTGATAGTCAGTTACACCACCTTGGGGATACTGATTGTAATTGCTGTCATAATTTGCAGTAAGGGACGATGCCAACAACAGGGACATGACAATTCCGATAACTTGAAACCGACACCAGCACCACGACGGCACTCCAATGCAGATTTCACCATCAATGTGTAAACCAGCGGTTGAGGAACCCCTCAACGGGGGGGAGGAATGTACAATTACATCACCTAAAAACCATCAAAATCTATAATAAAATCATGCAATGTATCATTTGATACATTGTAACATTCACCAGTCATCCTAAAATTCATGCAGTGTATCATTTGATACATTGTAGCATTTGTTTGTTTGGTGGTTTCGAATTTTGTATTAAAATGTAATGCATGAATCCCACATAGACGCATCATCAGCATTTTTACCCGCGATTAGACCATATCAAGTATCGCTTGATATTCTCGCCATCCACAAGCGTCAGCACTTTTGTAGCATACAAAGTGCACGTGCGTCTATGTGGGAATTGTGCAATCAGCAATTTTGTCAATTGTTAAGCGTTAGATATTGATAGAATAAAAATTATCATTCTAGTCTGAACCACGGAAGAAGGCAGTTGGTTTTATTTTGTGCAGTGTTAGTTCTTGTGTTGTTTCGTGTGATTGAGAGACCAGCCAGTGGTTAAGGGCTGAGTGCATTTTTGTGTAGAGTGATAAAAAAGGGAAAACATTATAGTTGGTGCACTGGTTAAAGTGCCTGAGCACCAAAACATTTTACTTCGCGAAGTTTGATGAGCTTATGTGCTCATCAAACTAGTTAATTTTCGTGCTTTCGTGTTGCAAGCCAGTTTAGGGAAAACATTATATTTGGTGCACTGGTTAAAGTGCCTGAGCACCAAAACATTTTACTTCGCGAAGTTTGATGAGTTTATGTGCTCATCAAACTAGTTAATTTGCCTGCTTTCGTGTTGCAATCCAGTTTTGCAACATATATAATACATATGTATATATATATATATATATATATATATATATATATATATATATATATATATATATATATATATATATATATGTATATATATATTTATATATATATGTATAAACATACATATATAATATATATATGTGTATATATATTCGTATATACATATATTATATATATATATATATATATATATATATATATATATATATATATATATATATATATATATATATATATATATATATATATATATATATGTATACATCTATATATATAACATATATATATTGTTATATGTACAAATAATTTTGCGAGCTACTGTCGCAATTGTTTTCACAACTATTAAGAACCTCATGATCAACATAATGATTGTACTCGAAACCACAAGAACCCACCAAGCATGATCAACATCTGAAAGTGACGTCATTGCTCCATTCATTAAGCTGCTCGAATATTCCAGGCAGTTCACCAATGTACGAGAAATGGATTGAATGACTAGAGACCCCATATAAAGGCGAGCTGAATGAGTGGGGGGATTCAGTACAACCGCGATAGTAAAACTCCGATAGTGTGGAGTGCGAATTGAAAAGCGATATTGATTGATAAGGGAAGTGATTTTGAAGTGATTGTTAGTGGAGACAGTTGAAGTAAGAATTGATAGACAAGTTGTAAAATAGTGAGATTAATAACTGTGCATTTTTAAGTAAATAAACTCTTTAAATTAATTTAAAAGACAGTGCGTTTTCACTTTCCCGGAACATTAAAATTATTGGCTGCGAACCATAACACGCGACAGTGGTGTCAAGAAGTGAGAAAGAAAATTTTGAAAGTGGGAACTTTTACACATTTGTAAAGTGCACAATAGTGAAATGTAACATGGAAACTAGTGGAAACAAAAAAAAAAAAAAGTCGAAATAATAAAACTACCACGACCTAACATTAATGAATTTACCTTGGCGGGTGCGCCCTCAGATGCGGAAGAAGGCGCAGAGGGTGGAGAAGCAGAAATACAAAAATCAAAGGAACCCGAAAATACCCTAATGCAAATGCTGATGCTGATGCAGCAAGAGCAGCGACAACAGTCATCCAATTTAAATCCGAAGCTAAATGAACAATCAACGAAGTTAAATGAACAATCAGCGAAACTAGACCAACAAGCGTTCGAAATCAAGGCAGACATCACACAGAAACAGGAGAAACAGTCAACCGAAATAAAAGCTGAACTCAGTAGTCTCAATAACCAAATTAAATTTGTCGAGGAAAAGGTATACCGGGTCGAGGAGACAATCAACCATGAGATCAGCCAGGTCGCGGAGAAAATGAACCATGAGATGGAAAAAGTGAAAAAGGAATTGGAAGCAGCGAAGGCAGTAGCAACCAACTCACCAGCCCCGCTTATAACCGCAGCGCAAAGCACATCCAGAAATGTGCAAACGGGCAAACGGTGTGGAGTATTTAAAAAATCCAGTTTGAAGCTAGGAAGCTAGGATAAATCACTGGAATGAGCAGGAACGAGCAACTGCATTAATTCATGCTTTAAGAGGCCCAGCCGCCGTGCTTTTGCAGACTATCCCCGTTGAGTTGCATTCAAACCCGGTTGCTATAATGCTGCTCGACATGCGTTATGGAGAAGATCATCTGAAGCAGATTTATCGGTCACAGCTACGGCACCGGAAGCGGAAGTTTGGCGAAACCTTACAGCGGGTAGCACAAGACATTGAGCGACTGGCACTTGGCTTACCCAGCTTATGACCCAGAACATCGAGACGACGCAGCAACAGAAGCATTCATCAGTGCAATAAAGAACCAGGAATTGCAACAAGTCATCAGTTTAGCTCAAAAGCAAACGGTTAAAGATGCATTGGCTTATAGTCTGAACTTTGAGGCAGCGAAAAATGTAACACGTACCACTGCCCAGGTTTGCGAGGTAGTGGCAGACGAGTACAAGTGTGAGCGCGTGAAAACTTAGCGAGAGCCAAAGGCAAATGGTGCGCCTAGATGCTGGGATTGCGGTGAGAAGGGGCACCTGCAAAGAAACTGCAAGAAGCAAAGAAAACGGAGCTATTATCCAGGGTGGTGGAGATCCAGACCGAATCAGGAGCCTAGAATGGAAGCCCATCAAACTGAGGGGGCCAACTTCGTCGGGCGGACCTTGGCTAGGAGGATCGACGTCCCTAGCACCCCCGTCACAGTGTCAAGACTACATCGTGGAGAAGCAGACATGCCTTCTGGGTCAAGTTGATGAAGAACATTGCACCATAACAAGCGACACTGGTACAACCCGATCGATTATCTGACCAGACCTAGTGAGACAGCAACTACTTCACAAGGACGGAGCTCATGGAAATGCTGACGCCCTATCTCGTCATCCATGTCCAGCCAACTGCAAGCATTGCCGACGAATTGAGCAACAGGAACCGATTGTTTATCTGCAAGTGATAACGGCCGAATTTGATGAAGGTTGGTCATCGGAGGAGATTCGAGATGCCCAGTTAGCCGATGAAGACATCGGACCATTGCTTGTATGGAAGGAGACAATTGGGCGACCTGACTGGAAAGACGTTTCAATGCATGGCGCAACCCTGAAAAGCTATTGGGCACAATGGAACTCCCTTCAGGTGGAGGGTGGCGTAGTCAAGCGGAAATGGGAAACGGCGGATGGCAGCTCCTATAGGATGCAAACTATACTTCCCAAAAGCCGAATCCACGATGTGGTTAAGGAGATGCACGAAGGATCCTCGGGAGGCCACCTTGGTGTTAACAAGACCTTAGCGAAATTGCGGGAAGGGTTCTACTGGCTCCACACACGAGAAGACGTATAGGATTGGTGTCGCAGATGCACAATTTGCGCTTCCGTCAAAGGCCCAAAGCGAAGAGTGAGAGGACAAATGCAAACCTATAACGTGGGGGTACCATTTGAAAGGATTGCTGTTGACATCGCTGGACCCTTTCCTGAATCCGAATGGGGAAATCGATACACGCTGGTTGTGGCCGATTATTTCAGCAAGTGGCCCGAGGTCTAGACGTTAAGTCTGAGTAGTGCCAACGGATGGTACCAACCGGTCAACCAACCCGTGCACCGTAATCCATTCACGCGGTGGCTGCTTGTCGGCCAGCTAGATCGGAGAGGATTTCGGTCGCGGGTCTCCGAACGGATTACGCTCATTTACAATTTTCAGCCACCAATAAATGCCCGTTTTCAAACGCGTCCCAAAACAAAACCATACGGAGAGGAAACCTACTTTACGTTACTCCGTATTTCTTCATTCAGCCAGTCAAAGAACAAAAATCTAATCTTTACTTCGCGTTCCCGAATTCCCGACGCGGTACCGAAAACATACTACGCTAAATCAAACCCGACGGAAGCTACGCTAATAAAAAGGCAAAACCAACAAAGGTACCGCGTACCGCGCGCGACGCGAAACCGACCTCAGCGGATTTTCTCAAACCCTACCCTCGCGACGGCATACTTACCATGCACTCTATTTCCCGCTGAAAGAAAGGACCACTGGAAAGGAAAATCGTGTTTTTAGTTAGCAATTCATATTATTTTTTTCTGATTATTATTAAGTCTGTATACCTCGAAATACATTTCAACTAACCTAATACTGTAATCAACACTGAAATATAGATTAACAAAAGAAAGGGAGAGAGATTATTTAGTTTCTGTTTGTTTACTGATAACTTCACATAAAAGAATTTCGTGATAAAAACTGATATCTGACTTTATCATGTCTTTTTCTAGTAATTGATTTTTTTGTCTCGGACTTTCATTTAAGCTTGCATGCTTTCAGTGTTTAGTTTCAAATCTTAATCTTTCCAAAACTACTGAGAAATAAGGGCTAATGTGTGATATAAACTTTAGATAAAATCATTTTTTTCGATCATTATTCATTTAGATAAAATTAAATAGAATGATTATTCTATTTGGCTATAAACGTAACTAGTGGAAGCCATTTGTAGGTAAATAGTTATAAATAGCTTTAAGAAAAAAATCGGATCCCGTTAATGCAAAAAGGTTTTTTCCCCTTTTTTTATTTTTAATTTATTTAAAATTTGGGAAAATATTTCGTTTGAAATATTTTTGGTATGTACAGTCCTAAAAACGGATCTTTTAATGCAAAAACTGCGCTCAAAATAGAAGTCAGAAAATTTGAAAACCTATTCTTGCTACCTAGCAACTTATCACTCAAAAAATTTTTTTTTGTGTTTTTAGTGTAAATTGAAAATACTTCTACTCTTTGATAAAATACCTAAATCAATCTGCAGTAATGTTATTTTTATGGAGTCCAATGCATGCGTGCTGGTCAAATTTAATTCATTATAGAGGTTCAGGGAAAACAGTTTTTTTCGTTGGTAGAACAACTCTACGAAGTGCTACCAATTTGATTCAACTTACACCCGAATACTATCTATTGAGTGGAATTCACTTTATTTAAAATGCTTGACAAATATCTAAATCGGCCAGTAAATCATAGGAATAGGAAACTTAGATATTATCAAGAACGCTACTATGAATTCGTTGATTGAATCCAGTAGGTCTAAACGATTCCCGATTTTGGACACAAAAACCTAGCTACCACTATTAAATGGAATATGGTTTTACAAACCACTTCATACAGATGAAAAGAATTGCTTTTAAACTGGCGTTATAATCTCAGACTAGATAACTTCAAGGCAACTAATTGAATTTCTGGCCGAAACCGATCGAACATAGGAATTATGAAGAATTTACTTCAATCCATGTGAATTATCAATCACTGGAGGATTCAAATGGAGCAATGAATTATAGTGATACTCCTAAACTAGTCACTTGTGCTATTCAATTTACATTTGATTTTCAAAACCTCAACCAAACAATAATTTAACGTACAAGCCTCTGTAGAGGGTTAAAAACAAATTCATTCTTTCAACAAGTTATAGACTTTAGTGGCGATTTGTAAGATTTGTCCTGCATCATCTGTATAATCCTTGACAATTAAGCTAACTTTGCTTACAATAACGTTGTTTACGCTAATTAATGGAACATGACACATTTTCCAAGAAAGGAAAACAAGATTTTGCTATGACTCTTACTTGAGCTATCTTGCAGCGTGAGTGGTCTCTCTAAGACTTTTTGAATTACTGTTATCCCATCATCACGTTTCTGTTCACTACTAGCTGATAAATTGTAGACTCTTTCTGGTGTAAATAATGTGAAACTATAACCTTGATCTTTCGCCCCAGTTGGCCCTCCAGCACGAACACTATAGCCATCCAAATTATGACCTTTTACGGTTTGTAGTGGTTGTATAATAGTAGTAAGGAATAATGAGAATATCCTTTTTTTTCCTTTTTCTATTTTCTATCTGGCGATTTCCATGGACAATTAGTTTACGATGTTATTAAATGAGACGAGTTCGTTTCCAATATGTTATTAACAGGGCGTGAATGTATTTGCACTGTGCTAGCGATGGGATAATATTATCACGCTGATGTCTCAGTTGTCCAGTTACGCGTGGTATGTCCAAGTCCTCATTATGATCCTGCAACATCGTGAACACTGCACTTGCCTGTTAATATTTAGTATTTTAACACTAACCTGCTAGCCTGATTCATTTGATGATCGTTGATGAACCACTTTCGTCAGCAAAAATTCCCTCCCTTTTCAATGTAATGCGACGTAGGAGTTACTAAGCAGTCTCTTCAGTTGTTGGAGGTAGATAATTGAATTTCTAACGTGCAATTTACAAATATATTAAACCACCCGGCGTATCTTAAATCGCGACCGGCCAACTCAAGGTAAACTCGCCAGATATTGCGTTGCGAATTTTTCACAACCGACTCTTCTTGGGTGGCGGCCACTACGTGCACACTTCACTCCCATGTGGGTGTCAATTCGTCTTGACATTCCACGACAAAATTGACGTGGGATGTGCGCCCGTCGCAACCAACGTGAAATGACAAGCCACCTAGCAGCAAGGTGTGTTAGTAGTGGTCGCCAGCGGCGTCGCATGATTCATTACAGGGCAGTGTCCACGATGCCTACCAGGCATGGGGAGACTGAAGGAAACGATGCTTGGCCCTATGATGTTTTTTTTTCTTTTTCTCTCATCGCCGCAGGTCTTTGGCATGGTAGACTCCCAGCTCCCTTCCGGACATGTCCGCAATGAGGTACCGCGTGGGACTTAAAACTTGTAAGACTCGACACTTCACGAACTTCTTGTCTAGCTTGGCAGTGTAGTGCCGACCTGCTTCACTTTGTCTAAAATTCCGTCGGTAGATTTTGTCGCCTGCCTTGTAGCCAGAAGGATGGGATCGCAGATTGTACCGCTCCTCCCCCACCCGTCTACTGTCTTCAATCCTCTCCCGGATTTGTTCTCGTAGAATTTGAAGTTTCTCGTGCGTCTCCAGCACCACTATTGGGTCTTCCAAACCTTTCAACTGCCGCAATAGCCGGTACGAGTTTCCGTGGCACATCATATGCTGGCCGAACACGGCAAAGTATGGGGAGATGCCTGTGGTGGAGTGATAGGACGAACGCAGGGCACAGGTGATGGCGGAAATCCTGCGGTCCCAACCCTTCTGATCCAGTTGGACGTAGGCCCGAATGGCGGCTATGAGGGTGCGGTTCAACCGCTCGGACGCATTGGCTTGCGGAGAATAAATGGCAGTCCGCTGATGCGTAATGCCATACCTTTCCATTAATTCCCGAAATCTAGACGAGGTGAACTGAACTCCGTTGTCGGAGACCAGCTCCTCCGGTACTCCAAATATATGGAAAACGCGATTTTCCAGAAAACAGACTATGGGGCCGGTGTGCAGGTTTCGAAGAGGTTCCACAATCGGAAATTTGGACAAGTGGTCCAGGACCACGACAGCTCCCGTGTATCCCGCAGTCGAGCGAGGGTACGTCCCGATGAGATCTATATACAGGCGCTGGAACACCCGCTCCTGTAGTTCGAATGTTCCCATCGGGGGCCGAAGAACAGAATTGGGCGCTTTAGTGCATTTGCACAGCTCACAAGCGGCTACGTACTTTTTCACTTGCTGCGCCATCTTAGGCCAAAAGAAGTAAGTCTTCAGTCGCCGAAGCGTACGACCATAACCGCCATGTGCACTCAATGGGTGGTCATGAGCCCGCTTAATCAATTCGCAGGTCAGTTTTTCGGGCACCCATAACTTCCACTGTTCCTCTTCTTGAATGGGGTCTCCGGAGGCGTGTCTCGTCCGCTTGTATATAAATCCCTCCGTCACCCGTAGTTCTGGCAGCTGTGGCAACTGGTCCTGAATCGTATTCATCAGCTGGATATAACATGCTGACTTGAAGGCGGGATGGTCCAAGTCGATCCAAAGGGGGCTGCCGTCCTCCTGGGCCAACTCGGCTCCTTCAGGGGGCGAACATCCTTGATATTGTGTCCGGTACCACGTGCTGACTTCCCTTGCGGTGTCTTATCGTGAAGTCAAACGCCTGTAATTTCAAAGCCCATCTGGCCAAGCGGCCGTGAAGATCCGTTTGGCTCATCAGCCATTTCAGTGACGCATGATCAGTGACGATTTCAAAGGGATGTCCTTCTACATATGCTCGAAAACGTTTCACTGCCAGCACAGCCGCCAGGCATTCCTGCTCCGAGACCGTGTAGTTCCGCTGGGTCTGGTTCAGCTTGTGGGACATGAAGGCTATAGGTCTCTCCTCGCCGTCTTGTGCACCCTGGACTAAGACTGCTCCCACCCCATGTTGACTCGCGTCACAATGGATTGAGAACGGTTTGTCAAAGTCCGGGCTGTGCAGTACGGGGGCTGTTGTCAGACTCTTCTTTAGCTCTTCAAATGCTCGCAAGCTGGGCTCTTCCCAGACGAACTTACGTCCCTTACGCAGCATGTCGGTCAAAGGAGTGGTAATGGTGGCATAGTCACGCACGAAACGCTGGTACCATCCGCATAAGCCTAGGAATCGGCGTAATTTCTTGGTGGTCTTGGGTAATGGGAAAACGTCAATCGCTTGAGTCTTGTCCGGGTCGGTCTTGATATTGCCATGCCCAATGATGTGACCCAAATACTTCACCTCCGTCATCACGAACTGACTCTTCTGTATGTTGATGGTTAACCCTGCCCTCCGGATGTGCAGAGCCACCTCCTGAAGCACGTCGATGTGTTCGTTAAAGGTCTCGGTTATAAACAGCAGATCGTCCAAGTAAACGAAAACTTGGTGCCGTAAATGAGGTGGTATCACCTTATCCATAAGGCGCGTCATTGTTTGAGGGGCATTGCACAATCCGAATGGCATGGTCACGAATTGATATAGGAGCCGACCTGGGACTGTGAAGGCTGTTTTCTCCTTTGAGCCAGGGTCTAAAGGAATTTGTCAGAAGGCGTCCTTGAGGTCTAAGCTCGTGCTAAAGTGGGCTTTAGGCAACCGGCTCAAAATGCCTTCAATCAACGGTAGAGGGTATGCGTCCTTGACAGTGACGGCGTTCAAGCGTCTGGCATCTAAGCATAGCCGGACCTTGTTCGGCTTGACAACTAAGGTGACCGGGGAAGCCCACGCGCTCTGCGATTCTTCGATCACGCCTAATGCTAGCATTCGATCAACTTCGGCATATAACAACTTTTCCTTCGCCGGAGATATGGCAAAATGTCTCTGTTTTATGGGTTTAGCATCCCTCACATCTATTGTGTGTAACACCAGTGCCGTCCGCCCGAGACCTTCCTTCTCATGCGATGGAAAAGCCGATATAGCCGAGTCAAGTCGCAGTTGTTGATTCACATCCAGTGTATGTCTTAATAAGTGAGTGGTTTGAGTTTGGTCAGGAACAGTGGTGACGGACTCGAGGGTCGCGCCGGAAAACAGTGCCGGGGCCAAGTTAAATTTTCGAACGAAATCCACCCCTAGATAAAGATTCTGGGTTAATTGAGGTATGATGTAAAATTCCAGAGGTTAAGTGACTCCTTTAAAGGTGACATCTGTCGTAATTTTCCCCACTACAGAGTGACGAGTTCCGTCCGCCGTGCTTAACCAGGTGGTAAAATGGTGGATTTGGTCCGCGTGCATTGCCAGTACCTCCCCCGCAAAATCGGCTGATATGCAATTCATACTGGCTCCCGTATCGACTAAACCTGACAATCGTTTTTGCAGGAGGTGTACTGACGCATATGGTCGAACGTCATCCCTCAATAATTCGTCTAAGTGTATGTCCTTCAGCACCTTCCTCGACTGCCTGACCCTTCTCCAGAAGCTCCGCATCCGACGCGTGGCTCGCTTTCTTCGCGGTGGGACAGTTGTTGCCAACTCCTCATGGAAGATGCGCTGTCGAGTAGCCAAATAATTCCGCAGTCTGACGTGGAAGGGCTTGACATGCCAAAGAACTTCCGCCTCACTATCATTTCCCTGCGCGTCCGCCTCGACAAAGGATGGCGTCGGTTGTGGAACTTCGGGAGAACTGTGTTTGGCGGTGCGAGTCAGCAGAATTGGAGTCATGTCTGGGGCTTGGTCATAGCGAGTGATGGGGTCAGCATTGGTTCGTCCGGGTTTTAGGAGTGCCGACGGGTGGTCGCGGCACTCGCGGGCAAGTTTTTTCGCAATTTGCAATCTGCGCAATCAGGTGCGTACGTGTCTGCCTTCCCGCATCGGTAACAGAAGATTGTCGGTTCCGCTGGACATGCATAGAACCGATGCCCCGTTTGTCGGCAGTTCCAGCAGACCGTCGGGCTTGTAATTGCTTCAAGGGATGGTCGATCAATCATTGCTGGGTCCTCAAGCTCCTGTGGTGCTCCGCTCCTCAGTTCTGGTACTGGGTCAGCAAGTAGGTGGTCCGCTGCCAACAACTCCGCGGTGTGATGATTTCGGGGATTTGGTCCCGTTATGCGAGGTTGTGGACGGAAGGTACCTCGCCGCTCATCCAGTTGTTCTTGCCTACGGGCATGGAGGCGTAATCCCTGTATGGTGTTGATGGGAAAATACAGAAGGCTGTTCTGAAGCTCCCAACGCATATTCTCTCTGATAATTTCTACCAGTTCGTCCTCGGGCATGGTTGTTCGTAAGCGAGTGCTCTATCTCACTATACTTGTGTAGTACTGGTCGAACGGTTCGTGAGCGCCTTGTTTCCGTTTCTTTATCTGTTCCCTTAGTTCCCTTTCAGTGAAGCCATCATCAAATTGATTGCGTAAGGCTGCACTGAAAGAATCCCAAGTGGGACGTGGCGTCGACTCCTTAAAACTCCAGTACCAGTCGGCAGCATCTCCGCTGAACAAAAGGTGTGCATGCCGGAAGAAGGCCGAGAAATCACCTCCCAGGGTGCTGGATACTAACGCCTGAATCCTGAAAAGGAACCGGTCCGCTGATATCATCGCGTTGAAACCCGTGAAGTTCAGGCGCCAACTCTCCATGATACGAGGCGTCGGGTCTCGGAAAGGTGTCAATGCGTTCCCGGGGGGAATCGCATCTTCGATTGACCTGCTGTAAGGGACTGCCTCGGGGACTGGAGGTACCAACGGAGGTGCGGTGCTGTGTGGTGGTCGATACTCGGGAGCTCTGGGGTCCATTCCCGAGTTCCTTGGAGGTAGGGTCCATTGATCAGCTGGTCGAGAGTGGGGCATAGCTACACTGGGATTGGGCTCCCAGCCAAGCGGAGTTCTCACGCGGCTGGGAGGTTGGCTCATCGGGAGGTTCTGGAGCCTTCCCTCCAAGTTGCCAATCCTCTCAGACATGTCTCACATTAACGCCACGAGGGTGCCAATGGAGTGGGTGGAGGGCGCGGGTGTAACTTCGGCCGCGACAACTGCAGCAGGAACTTCCCCGCCCACGGCTCCTTGCAAGTCCATCAGTGATTGGGGCGGTTCGGCATCTGGGACCCCTTTCGCCACTGCTCCACGCGTTGGGAGGGGCGTTCCGAGGGGGAAGTCTACGGCGGTCCGCTCTATGGGTCGCCGGCATAGTGGGCAAAGCTCGGACGTTAGGAGGAGCTGTTGCACACAGGAACGATGGAAAAGGTGTCCGCACTCCAATCGCACGCTGTGTACGCCCTCCACTACGTCTTCAAAGCAGATCCCGCAGTTAGCTGGTTGGACCGTTTTGGATCTGGTCCAACGCTTATCTGGGGTCCGCTTCGTTGCCATGTTTGTTTTAATCTGGGTGGTGGCACTAAGTCTTAGTGAAAGAAATAAAAGGTAACACTCTAATATGAAAAAAAACCTTATGACTAAATTAGTGGCCGATACTGGCGAGCTACTTATGTAAAATGGAAAAAAAAATTTATTTAATACACACTTTCCTTTCCAGCAGTCGACTCCTCCAAAGGGAAACGAGGGTGCGTGGCAGTCTGCCGAAGAAAGGGTGCTTTCGGTCGATTTACAAAAATTAACCCCATACCCACATACATTACAAAAAATCGTCTCTAAACTACGTTAAATGACTCGACGAGACAAGTGGTAGAGCTACCGTAACAGCTTAGTACGCGGTCAAAATCCCCGACGCGTGGAAGCATTCCGGGCTTCGCAACTCCAGCATACGCCACCGAACGTTGAACCGATACCACTCGTCTATTACGCATACGAAATAAGTAGAATCCTTCCGCGACATAAAGGCAAGGTAGCCTTCTATTTTCTAGAGATCCAGGCCGACAGGAGAAACCCCATCTGGGTGACAGTTCCATCAAGAAAATAGAAGGTCCTTACAGGGGTTACCCTGGGACAACACATCGGAAGGATTCTGTCGCGAAAAAAAAAATCAAACAAAAGAGAGCGGAAGCTACAACTCACGTGAAGCGACTGCTAGTGTGTATCACACAACTTCACTGCTCCTGTTTGTGAGGCTCGAGTACCAAGGTACCTTACATCCTCCGTAAAGGACCAACTCGTCAGAAGACGCGAATCTTTTATCCCCTTAGGATGTTTTGGCCCCACGTTGGGCGCCATTTGTAATGATTTTAATTTCTACGTCCGAACGAGGAACCGACCTCTCATCGGTTCTAGACGTTAAGTCTGAGTAGTGCCAACGGATGGTACCAACCGGTCAACCAATCCGTGCACCGTAATCCATTCACGCGGTGGCTGCTTGTCGGCCAGCTAGATCGGAGAGGATTTCGGTCGCGGGTCTCCGAATGGATTACGCTCATTTACAATTTTCAGCCACCAATAAATGCCCGTTTCCAAACGCGTCCCAAAACAAAACCATACGGAGAGGAAACCTACTTTACGTTACTCCGTATTTCTTCATTCAGCCAGTCAAAGAACAAAAATCTAATCTTTACTTCGCGTTCCCGAATTCCCGACGCGGTACCGAAAACATACTACGCTAAATCAAACCCGACGGAAGCTACGCTAATAAAAAGGCAAAACCAACAAAGGTACCGCGTACCGCGCGCGACGCGAAACTGACCTCAGCGGATTTTCTCAAACCCTACCCTCGCGACGGCATACTTACCATGCACTCTATTTCCCGCTGAAAGAAAGGACCACTGGAAAGGAAAATCGTGTTTTTAGTTAGCAATTCATATTATTTTTTTCTGATTATTATTAAGTCTGTATACCTCGAAATACATTTCAACTAACCTAATACTGTAATCAACACTGAAATATAGATTAACAAAAGAAAGGGAGAGAGATTATTTAGTTTCTGTTTGTTTACTGATAACTTCACATAAAAGAATTTCGTGATAAAAACTGATATCTGACTTTATCATGTCTTTTTCTAGTAATTGATTTTTTTGTCTCGGACTTTCATTTAAGCTTGCATGCTTTCAGTGTTTAGTTTCAAATCTTAATCTTTCCAAAACTACTGAGAAATAAGGGCTAATGTGTGATATAAACTTTAGATAAAATCATTTTTTTCGATCATTATTCATTTAGATAAAATTAAATAGAATGATTATTCTATTTGGCTATAAACGTAACTAGTGGAAGCCATTTGTAGGTAAATAGTTATAAATAGCTTTAAGAAAAAAATCGGATCCCGTTAATGCAAAAAGGTTTTTTCCCCTTTTTTTATTTTTAAATAAAAAATATTTCGTTTGAAATATTTTTGGTATGTACAGTCCTAAAAACGGATCTTTTAATGCAAAAACTGCGCTCAAAATAGAAGTCAGAAAATTTGAAAACCTATTCTTGCTACCTAGCAACTTATCACTCAAAAAATTTTTTTTTGTGTTTTTAGTGTAAATTGAAAATACTTCTACTCTTTGATAAAATACCTAAATCAATCTGCAGTAATAATATTTTTATGGAGTCCAATGCATGCGTACTGATCAAATTTAATTCATTATAGAGGTTCAGGGAAAACAGTTTTTTTTTCGTTGGTAGAATAACTCTACGAAGTGCTACCAATTTGATTCAACTTACACCCGAATACTATCTATTGAGTGGAATTCACTTTATTTAAAATGCTTGACAAATATCTAAATCGGCCAGTAAATCATAGGAATAGGAAACTTAGATATTATCAAGAACGCTACTATGAATTCGTTGATTGAATCCAGTAGGTCTAAACGATTCCCGATTTTGGACACAAAAACCTAGCTACCACTATTAAATGGAATATGGTTTTACAAACCACTTCATACAGATGAAAAGAATTGCTTTTAAACTGGCGTTATAATCTCAGACTAGATAACTTCAAGGCAACTAATTGAATTTCTGGCCGAAACCGATCGAACATAGGAATTATGAAGAATTTACTTCAATCCATGTGAATTATCAATCACTGGAGGATTCAAATGGAGCAATGAATTATAGTGATACTCCTAAACTAGTCACTTGTGCTATTCAATTTACATTTGATTTTCAAAACCTCAACCAAACAATAATTTAACGTACAAGCCTCTGTAGAGGGTTAAAAACAAATTCATTCTTTCAACAAGTTATAGACTTTAGTGGCGATTTGTAAGATTTGTCCTGCATCATCTGTATAATCCTTGACAATTAAGCTAACTTTGCTTACAATAACGTTGTTTACGCTAATTAATGGAACATGACACATTTTCCAAGAAAGGAAAACAAGATTTTGCTATGACTCTTACTTGAGCTATCTTGCAGCGTGAGTGGTCTCTCTAAGACTTTTTGAATTACTGTTATCCCATCATCACGTTTCTGTTCACTACTAGCTGATAAATTGTAGACTCTTTCTGGTGTAAATAATGTGAAACTATAACCTTGATCTTTCGCCCCAGTTGGCCCTCCAGCACGAACACTATAGCCATCCAAATTATGACCTTTTACGGTTTGTAGTGGTTGTATAATAGTAGTAAGGAATAATGAGAATATCCTTTTTTTTCCTTTTTCTATTTTCTATCTGGCGATTTCCATGGACAATTAGTTTACGATGTTATTAAATGAGACGAGTTCGTTTCCAATATGTTATTAACAGGGCGTGAATGTATTTGCACTGTGCTAGCGATGGGATAATATTATCACGCTGATGTCTCAGTTGTGCAGTTACGCGTGGTATGTCCAAGTCCTCATTATGATCCTGCAACATCGTGAACACTGCACTTGCCTGTTAATATTTAGTATTTTAACACTAACCTGCTAGCCTGATTCATTTGATGATCGTTGATGAACCACTTTTGTCAGCAAAAATTCCCTCCCTTTTCAATGTAATGCGAGGTAGGAGTTACTAAGCAGTCTCTTCAGTTGTTGGAGGTAGATAATTGAATTTCTAACGTGCAATTTACAAATATATTAAACCACCCGGCGTATCTTAAATCGCGACCGGCCAACTCAAGCTAAACTCGCCAGATATTGCGTTGCGAATTTTTCACAACCGACTCTTCTTGGGTGGCGGCCACTACGTGCACACTTCACTCCCATGTGGGTGTCAATTCGTCTTGACATTCCACGACAAAATTGACGTGGGATGTGCGCCCGTCGCAACCAACGTGAAATGACAAGCCACCTAGCAGCAAGGTGTGTTAGTAGTGGTCGCCAGCGGCGTCGCATGATTCATTACAGGGCAGTGTCCACGATGCCTACCAGGCATGGGGAGACTGAAGGAAACGATGCTTGGCCCTATGATGTTTTTTTTTCTTTTTCTCTCATCGCCGCAGGTCTTTGGCATGGTAGACTCCCAGCTCCCTTCCGGACATGTCCGCAATGAGGTACCGCGTGGGACTTAAAACTTGTAAGACTCGACACTTCACGAACTTCTTGTCTAGCTTGGCAGTGTAGTGCCGACCTGCTTCACTTTGTCTAAAATTCCGTCGGTAGATTTTGTCGCCTGCCTTGTAGCCAGAAGGATGGGATCGCAGATTGTACCGCTCCTCCCCCACCCGTCTACTGTCTTCAATCCTCTCCCGGATTTGTTCTCGTAGAATTTGAAGTTTCTCGTGCGGCTCCAGCACCACTATTGGGTCTTCCAAACCTTTCAACTGCCGCAATAGCCGGTACGAGTTTCCGTGGCACATCATATGCTGGCCGAACACGGCAAAGTATGGGGAGATGCCTGTGGTGGAGTGATAGGACGAACGCAGGGCACAGGTGATGGCGGAAATCCTGCGGTCCCAACCCTTCTGATCCAGTTGGACGTAGGCCCGAATGGCGGCTATGAGGGTGCGGTTCAACCGCTCGGACGCATTGGCTTGCGGAGAATAAATGGCAGTCCGCTGATGCGTAATGCCATACCTTTCCATTAATTCCCGAAATCTAGACGAGGTGAACTGAACTCCGTTGTCGGAGACCAGCTCCTCCGGTACTCCAAATATATGGAAAACGCGATTTTCCAGAAAACAGACTATGGGGCCGGTGTGCAGGTTTCGAAGAGGTTCCACAATCGGAAATTTGGACAAGTGGTCCAGGACCACGACAGCTCCCGTGTATCCCGCAGTCGAGCGAGGGTACGTCCCGATGAGATCTATATACAGGCGCTGGAACACCCGCTCCTGTAGTTCGAATGTTCCCATCGGGGGCCGAAGAACAGAATTGGGCGCTTTAGTGCATTTGCACAGCTCACAAGCGGCTACGTACTTTTTCACTTGCTGCGCCATCTTAGGCCAAAAGAAGTAAGTCTTCAGTCGCCGAAGCGTACGACCATAACCGCCATGTGCACTCAATGGGTGGTCATGAGCCCGCTTAATCAATTCGCAGGTCAGTTTTTCGGGCACCCATAACTTCCACTGTTCCTCTTCTTGAATGGGGTCTCCGGAGGCGTGTCTCGTCCGCTTGTATATAAATCCCTCCGTCACCCGTAGTTCTGGCAGCTGTGGCAACTGGTCCTGAATCGTATTCATCAGCTGGATATAACATGCTGACTTGAAGGCGGGATGGTCCAAGTCGATCCAAAGGGGGCTGCCGTCCTCCTGGGCCAACTCGGCTCCTTCAGGGGGCGAACATCCTTGATATTGTGTCCGGTACCACGTGCTGACTTCCCTTGCGGTGTCTTATCGTGAAGTCAAACGCCTGTAATTTCAAAGCCCATCTGGCCAAGCGGCCGTGAAGATCCGTTTGGCTCATCAGCCATTTCAGTGACGCATGATCAGTGACGATTTCAAAGGGATGTCCTTCTACATATGCTCGAAAACGTTTCACTGCCAGCACAGCCGCCAGGCATTCCTGCTCCGAGACCGTGTAGTTCCGCTGGGTCTGGTTCAGCTTGTGGGACATGAAGGCTATAGGTCTCTCCTCGCCGTCTTGTGCACCCTGGACTAAGACTGCTCCCACCCCATGTTGACTCGCGTCACAATGGATTGAGAACGGTTTGTCAAAGTCCGGGCTGTGCAGTACGGGGGCTGTTGTCAGACTCTTCTTTAGCTCTTCAAATGCTCGCAAGCTGGGCTCTTCCCAGACGAACTTACGTCCCTTACGCAGCATGTCGGTCAAAGGAGTGGTAATGGTGGCATAGTCACGCACGAAACGCTGGTACCATCCGCATAAGCCTAGGAATCGGCGTAATTTCTTGGTGGTCTTGGGTAATGGGAAAACGTCAATCGCTTGAGTCTTGTCCGGGTCGGTCTTGATATTGCCATGCCCAATGATGTGACCCAAATACTTCACCTCCGTCATCACGAACTGACTCTTCTGTATGTTGATGGTTAACCCTGCCCTCCGGATGTGCAGAGCCACCTCCTGAAGCACGTCGATGTGTTCGTTAAAGGTCTCGGTTATAAACAGCAGATCGTCCAAGTAAACGAAAACTTGGTGCCGTAAATGAGGTGGTATCACCTTATCCATAAGGCGCGTCATTGTTTGAGGGGCATTGCACAATCCGAATGGCATGGTCACGAATTGATATAGGAGCCGACCTGGGACTGTGAAGGCTGTTTTCTCCTTTGAGCCAGGGTCTAAAGGAATTTGTCAGAAGGCGTCCTTGAGGTCTAAGCTCGTGCTAAAGTGGGCTTTAGGCAACCGGCTCAAAATGCCTTCAATCAACGGTAGAGGGTATGCGTCCTTGACAGTGACGGCGTTCAAGCGTCTGGCATCTAAGCATAGCCGGACCTTGTTCGGCTTGACAACTAAGGTGACCGGGGAAGCCCACGCGCTCTGCGATTCTTCGATCACGCCTAATGCTAGCATTCGATCAACTTCGGCATATAACAACTTTTCCTTCGCCGGAGATATGGCAAAATGTCTCTGTTTTATGGGTTTAGCATCCCCCACATCTATTGTGTGTAACACCAGTGCCGTCCGCCCGAGACCTTCCTTCTCATGCGATGGAAAAGCCGATATAGCCGAGTCAAGTCGCAGTTGTTGATTCACATCCAGTGTATGTCTTAATAAGTGAGTGGTTTGAGTTTGGTCAGGAACAGTGGTGACGGACTCGAGGGTCGTGCCGGAAAACAGTGCCGGGGCCAAGTTAAATTTTCGAACGAAATCCACTCCTAGATAGAGATTCTGGGTTAATTGAGGTATGATGTAAAATTCCAGAGGTTAAGTGACTCCTTTAAAGGTGACATCTGTCGTAATTTTCCCCACTACAGAGTGACGAGTTCCGTCCGCCGTGCTTAACCAGGTGGTAAAATGGTGGATTTGGTCCGCGTGCATTGCCAGTACCTCCCCCGCAAAATCGGCTGATATGCAATTCATACTGGCTCCCGTATCGACTAAACCTGACAACCGTTTTTGCAGGAGGTGTACTGACGCATATGGTCGAACGTCATCCCTCAATAATTCGTCTAAGTGTATGTCCTTCAGCACCTTCCTCGACTGCCTGACCCTTCTCCAGAAGCTCCGCATCCGACGCGTGGCTCGCTTTCTTCGCGGTGGGACAGTTGTTGCCAACTCCTCATGGAAGATGCGCTGTCGAGTAGCCAAATAATTCCGCAGTCTGACGTGGAAGGGCTTGACATGCCAAAGAACTTCCGCCTCGCTATCATTTCCCTGCGCGTCCGCCTCGACAAAGGATGGCGTCGGTTGTGGAACTTCGGGAGAACCGTGTTTGGCGGTGCGAGTCAGCAGAATTGGAGTCATGTCTGGGGCTTGGTCATAGCGAGTGATGGGGTCAGCATTGGTTCGTCCGGGTTTTAGGAGTGCCGACGGGTGGTCGCGGCACTCGCGGGCAAGTTTTTTCGCAATTTGCAATCTGCGCAATCAGGTGCGTACGTGTCTGCCTTCCCGCATCGGTAACAGAAGATTGTCGGTTCCGCTGGACATGCATAGAACCGATGCCCCGTTTGTCGGCAGTTCCAGCAGACCGTCGGGCTTGTAATTGCTTCAAGGGATGGTCGATCAATCATTGCTGGGTCCTCAAGCTCCTGTGGTGCTCCGCTCCTCAGTTCTGGTACTGGGTCAGCAAGTAGGTGGTCCGCTGCCAACAACTCCGCGGTGTGATGATTTCGGGGATTTGGTCCCGTTATGCGAGGTTGTGGACGGAAGGTACCTCGCCGCTCATCCAGTTGTTCTTGCCTACGGGCATGGAGGCGTAATCCCTGTATGGTGTTGATGGGAAAATACAGAAGGCTGTTCTGAAGCTCCCAACGCATATTCTCTCTGATAATTTCTACCAGTTCGTCCTCGGGCATGGTTGTTCGTAAGCGAGTGCTCAATCTCACTATACTTGTGTAGTACTGGTCGAACGGTTCGTGAGCGCCTTGTTTCCGTTTCTTTATCTGTTCCCTTAGTTCCCTTTCAGTGAAGCCATCATCAAATTGATTGCGTAAGGCTGCACTGAAAGAATCCCAAGTGGGACGTGGCGTCGACTCCTTAAAACTCCAGTACCAGTCGGCAGCATCTCCGCTGAACAAAAGGTGTGCATGCCGGAGGAAGGCCGAGAAATCACCTCCCAGGGTGCTGGATACTAACGCCTGAATCCTGAAAAGGAACCGGTCCGCTGATATCATCGCGTTGAAACCCGTGAAGTTCAGGCGCCAACTCTCCATGATACGAGGCGTCGGGTCTCGGAAAGGTGTCAATGCGTTCCCGGGGGGAATCGCATCTTCGATTGACCTGCTGTAAGGGACTGCCTCGGGGACTGGAGGTACCAACGGAGGTGCGGTGCTGTGTCGTGGTCGATACTCGGGAGCTCTGGGGTCCATTCCCGAGTTCCTTGGAGGTAGGGTCCATTGATCAGCTGGTCGAGAGTGGGGCATAGCTACACTGGGATTGGGCTCCCAGCCAAGCGGAGTTCTCACGTGGCTGGGAGGTTGGCTCATCGGGAGGTTCTGGAGCCTTCCCTCCAAGTTGCCAATCCTCTCAGACATGTCTCACATTAACGCCACGAGGGTGCCAATGGAGTGGGTGGAGGGCGCGGGTGTAACTTCGGCCGCGACAACTGCAGCAGGAACTTCCCCGCCCACGGCTCCTTGCAAGTCCATCAGTGATTGGGGCGGTTCGGCATCTGGGACCCCTTTCGCCACTGCTCCACGCGTTGGGAGGGGCGTTCCGAGGGGGAAGTCTACGGCGGTCCGCTCTATGGGTCGCCGGCATAGTGGGCAAAGCTCGGACGTTAGGAGGAGCTGTTAGACACAGGCACGATGGAAAAGGTGTCCGCACTCCAATCGCACGCTGTGTACGCCCTCCACTACGTCTTCAAAGCAGATCCCGCAGTTAGCTGGTTGGACCGTTTTGGATCTTGCCGTTTCGTTGCCATGTTTGTTTTAATCTGGGTGGTGGCACTAAGTCTTACTGAAAGAAAAACAAGTTGGGTAGACAGACCTATGCTCATGTCAGAAGGGTTTTGTACTCAACTTAGAAAATGCAGTAACCAGCAACGAATAAAATCAAGAAACATGTCAAAGACGATTTTATTGGAGAAAATGTGAAATTCGAGGATCATTCTATTATTAACAAAGTTGAACGAATTGTGACTTCTGAGGTATTTGTTTTACTTATACCCATAGATATCTCCCTTGATAATTTTTCCAGATTTTTTAGAAACACATTTTTCATGTATTTACCCCCCCCCCCCCTTGGCCCCCACTGAAGCAAAAACTGTCAGTTTAAGAACTGTTTTGAAAAGCTCTCATAGCGAACTTTCAGTTGATACTCATATCGGCTACCTTTCATGAAATTTTTTTCAGGGCCCACTCTAATCACTGTAATCATCGATTCATGGCCTATTTTTTCGAATCCTAGAATGGTTACAAAGGCCTTTTGCTAGGAGCTCTCTCCTGCCTCTTCGACTTGTTTCAATTGTATGTACTCATTTTCATGATACCTATCATTCCTGAAATTTTCATGCAAATCCTAGCAAAGCTGTAGTGTCTAAATCGATAAAAAGCGCATATGGCTCCATAGCCATATGTTTCCATAGTAATATAGGGCATATTGTTCCATAGTAATACAGGAAAATTCAAATCGCTATAACTTCATTAAATACTATCCGATCTTTATGAAACTTTCAGAAAAGATCAATCTTATAAAAAGTCATCTGTTTGCTAAATTTTATTGAATTTAAGGGTACCGTTTGGATTTTATTCAAGAAAATATAAAATCGATAAATCATACTATTACTAACAAAGTTGAGTGAATTTCGACTTCTCATGTATTTGTTGTTGTTGTACTCATTAAGGCCTACATTCTTGATTTTTTTCAGATTTTTCGGATGGAAGGTGTCCAATCGCGAGGGGGGGGTACGCGAAAAGTTCGTACATTTCCCCTTCCCCTGCCCCCCTAGGTACTCAGAAGGCAATTTTAAGACTTGTTTTGGAAAGATCTCATTAAGACCTTTCCAATGACACCCTACTCGACTACCAATGGTGAAAATTTTTTTTTGAGGGGTCACCTCCCTATACGGGGAGACCCCCCTTAAACCCCTTTGAAAAATTTTTCCACCCTTGAACTTTCAAGAGGTCACCACTTCTGACCTTTCCACAAAGTTTCATGGCTGTAGCCTCTATAGTTTCGGAGAAAAAGTGCTGTGACATACAGACGGACGGACGGACGGACGGACGGACGGACGGACAGACGGACACAGGTCGTGATTGCAATAGGGTTTTGTATTTTAGTACAAAACCCTAAAAAGGTAACACTCTAATATGAAAAAAAAACCTTATGACTAAATTAGTGGCCGATACTGGCGAGCTACTTATGTAAAATGGAAAAAAAAAATTTATTTAATACACACTTTCCTTTCCAGCAGTCGACTC
>OZ017741.1:116983024-117010524 GCA_963969285.1 Odontomyia ornata
AGTTGCATATATCGCCCATAAGTCTATTGGTGAACTCAGTTCCTAAGTCAGACTTAAGTATCTTAAAGTGTCCATATTTTAATATAAATTCTTCTACCAAACCTACCGCTATAGTTTTTGACTCCTTATTCTCTATTGGGAAAGCAACGACAAATTTAGTTAACTCACATTGTAGTGTTAATATGTATCGGTAATTATTCGAGATTCTTAATAGACCTACAGTATCTATTTGTACAGTCTCAAAGCTTGTTGATGGTGTATCTGTTACAACCATCCTCTCTTTCGTATGCCTTACTTGTTTGTTAGTTAGGCAAGCTGCACAATTTTTGATATGGATTTTAACCATACTGTTCATATTCTTCCAACAGTATCGTTGTTTTAGTTTTAACAATGTTTTGCGAATTCCTAGATGTCCTCCATGAGGTGAGTTGTGATACTCCTCTATCAGCTTCTTTTGTTCAAGTTTATCTGTTATCTTGGTAGGCGGTTTGTATATCATAATCCGTAATTTCTTTTGCGTACGCGTTCTCTGTTGCAACATATTAAATATTCTTTTAAATATTGTTTTGTCTATAGACCTAAAAATACTGTCTTCACAAGATAGTGAGAGTTCATTGATGTTCTCTTGATTCGCGAATTTAAATAGTTTCTCCAGAATCGAAACGAATTTCGGATTCGGATTATCACTATTTGTCTCATCACTCTTGTTACTTTTGGTACCATAACGCATTGTTAGCTTTTCTTTGACGGAAACGGATTTCACATCAGATATATCGCTACAATGTACTTCTATAATATCTTTTGTACGTACAATGTAAACATCTTTATTTTTAACTTCACTGCGCAGGATAAATTTCAGCTTTGTAATACCGGTAATGTCAGACAAACTCGTGCAATCCCAACAATAGAGTTGATCAGGTTCTACTGGAGTTTGGGTGCCCTCGTTGTTGACCATTTCTTTCTGTTTTTCTGTCTTATTCGCCATACCTCTTGTAATCGCTAATAGTTTCCTTTTCGCATTTTCATCAGTTTCTGGAGGTATCATCGCTTTCAAGGTATCCGAGTCCAACTCGATCCTTGACAATGCATCCGCATTAGTGTTCATACTACCTTTCTTATATACAATTGTGAAATCGTAATCTGATAGGTCGACACGAATTCTAGTCAGTTTTGATGAGGGATTCTTATGGGTAAACAATGATACTAGTGGTCTGTGATCGGTCACAACCACGAATTTTCGTCCGTATAGATAGGGTCTGAAGAAATTTATGCCCCAATGAATAGCTAAAAGCTCTTTTTCGATAGTCGGTTTGTTGATGTCGTGCTTAGCCAAGGATTTGCTAGCATAAGAAATTGGTAGGTCTTGGCCAATTTCTCCTTGAGATAAAACTGCGCCCAAAGCATAGTTTGAAACATCTGTGGTTAAAATAAATGGTTTTGCGAAGTTTGGGTATTGAAGTATCGGTGGTTCTATCAGTTTCCTTTTTAAAGTCTCGTATGCTTTCTGACATTCCTCAGTCCAGACAAAAGTTACATTTTTCTTTAGCAATGAATTCAAACACTTCGCCGTCTCGGCAAAATTTGGTATAAAACGCCTGTAGTAATTGCAGAAAGCCACAAATCTGCGTACTTCATCTGCACTCTTTGGTATCGGGTAGTTTTTGATTGTATTGTACTTAGCTGGATCAGTTCTGATTCCCTCACTGGTTATCAAATAACCCAAGTACACTACCTCTGATCTCAAAAACTGGCATTTTTCAGGATTTAATTTCAAATTATACCGACGCAACCTTTGTAGTACTTTGCAAAGATTGTCATTATGGTGTTTGATGCTACAACCGAATACAATTATGTCATCGACATACAAGAATGCCTCGTGGCTAAGGCCACTGAGAGCTATGGTTAACATTCTTTGAAAGCTATTTTACGAAATTTTCAATCCGAATGGTAACCTCTTGAACTGATAGTGCCCATCGTTGGTGGAGAATGCTGTCAATGGTCTAGACTCTTTCTCAAGTTCAATTTGATGAAAAGAGCTAGTCATGTCCAGCGTAGAGAAATATTTTGCTCTACCAAGCCTGTCCAAGACGTCCTCAAGTCTCGTCAAAGGAAACTTGTCGTTGACTATCTTGTCATTGAGTCTTCTGAAATCCACAACCAGTCGCCATTTAGCTTTACCGTCTGTACTCTTTTTTGGTACAACTAACAGTGGTGAATTATACGGGCTAGTTGATGGCTCGATGATATCACTGGCTTCCAGATCTCTGACTTGTTGCAGGATTTCCTCATTTTGGGATTGAGGTAATCTGTAATTCTTAATATAAACCGGACTGTTATCTATGGTTTGTAATTTCTGTTTATAGAAGTTGTTCGTAGCAAGCTTTTCTCCATCCAAATGAAATACATCTTGATATACTTTTATGATTTTAAGCAAACTTTGCATTGCAGGTTTATCCAGACTATCCTTATTTATAACGTTCAGTAATCTCTTAAATCGATTATTGTCGAAACTTTGTTTCTCCTCTTTGAAGATGTCATAATCTTTCAATGGTTCGACTTCAACATTGAAATGCTTTATGACAATATCTTCGTCTGTCGTATTCATGATTTTAATGTGCCGTACACCTCTTACAGGTATGATTGTATTTCCTACAAATACACCTTTTTCAATCTCCGTGTTCAGCACGATACTATCCTCATCAATATCTATGTTGACCGGAACAATCATTTCGGTTCTTGCCGAAATGTTTATCTGTGAATACTGTTGTCTTCTCGTGTCCATAGGTAGTACTACTTCTTCATCATTTACGTTGAAGGTTATTGTAAATGTCTCATAATCAATTCTGCATAAATAATGGACCATCAAATCTCTGCCGATAATGCCATCTGTACTTATCGGAAAATTACTGTCCACAATGTGGAATGATTCCGTTACTTTATGATTCCCAATTAATATCTCTAAGTAAGAAGTACCCAAGGACGTGGTTACCTCTTTAGTTATTCCCGTAAGTCTAATTTTATTTTTACTATCTATAGAATATTCTAAATCCTTATAGACATTGTCTTTGCATATAGACACATCCGCACCTGTATCGATTAAAAATAATAAGTATCTATCAGAGTTATAATTATAAATTCTCACAAAATTAGTACAACTATCGGTTATTCTATATATCTTGTGCTCTGTGTCCAATTTTCTTATACCGGGAGGTTCTCCATGTCCTCTCCGGAACTTAGCACGTTTCCCTGGTCCCTAACAACATTGACATTTCTCCTTCTATTGTCACTATTATTATTGTTGTTGCTCCTACCATTGCGTCTATTACGCCTGTGATTATCTGATTGATTGTTGCTATTGCGATTGCTACGGTAACGATTATCCCTATCATTGTTATTATTATTGTTGTTAACTCTATTGTTACTGTGGTTATTGTCCCTATCGTTACTCCTACTGTTCCTATCATTATTCCTATTATAGTTATTGTTATGTCTATTATTCCTATCATTGCTATTCCTATTACGGTTATCGTATCTTCTCCCTTTCTTGTTGGCATTGCCACTAAAATGCATTACACTATTTGTAGCCTGTGTCTCTGCATTTTCTAATTCCTGTGCGAGTGATACAGCTTCGGTAAAACTTTTTGGTCTTGCCGAAAAAAAATGTTCCTTAGCTGATCATTCAGCCCATTTTTGAAAACGGTTAGCGCATAGGTGTCGTTCATCTGTGCGATAACTCTCTTCTCGTTCGGAGTAGCTTGGCTTCCTTACTCCTGTATTTGTAATTGGTTGAGTTCATCCACCAAGTTTAAGATTTTGTCCTTAAAAGAACTCACAGAAGATTTCTTCTGGTAAGTACTACTCAACATGGTATGAATCTGAGGTACAGTCTTATTATTCTTAAACCTTGTTCGTAATGCTGATTTTAGGATATCGAAGGATGTAATTGAAACATTTGCCAAAGAGAGTCTGACTGTGGCACTTAATTTAACATTGACAACGAAATCAACGAGACTAGTCCTAGCATTAGCAGACAGGGTTGTATGGAGGATTTCTAGTATTTTGAGGAAAGTGTCCAATTCCTTATATTTCCCATCAAAAACAGGGATGATCTTCATGGCTGTTTCTAAACTAAAATCGGCTATGGTGAATCTTTCTTCTAATATCTGTAAACTAGATTCTAGATCCTCACTTATAGAATCTTCTTTGATTTCTTCTATATCCGAATACCCTTGTTTGCTCAGCTGTAACCAGATTTCGCCCTCCAAAATGGATGATAGTGCTCTGAACTTCAACTTGAGATCCAAAAACTTTAGAACTTTCATCTTTGCAAGTCTTGAGTATATCATTAAACCTTTACTTTCTAATTTGCAGCTCATTTAATTTAGCCTGGAGTGTCTCAAAAGTGTACAAACTCTTTGCACATTTCTTTAAATTACTCAAAACCTTTTCATTCTCAACCACCAGTTTTTCTAAAAACTCCATGAATCATTGAAGTAAGATATCCTAAAGCCAATGGTAAATAACTCTTAATCCATAGACTCCATAAACCAAAAAAAACAGGCTAAATATTTCTAACATCAAAAATAACTCAAATTTTCAAATATTAATATTTCTATTTAATCTTTTTACCACGTAATTCTTATTGTATCTGTGGTATACATAAAAAACTATTATTACTACTACGAATACCATGGATGTTGTAAAGGACTGCTGATATTCCTCGACAAAACTGTTGCCGACGGAGCAGCTATTCCCCATTGTGCCCAATGTCTATTTGCCGGTTTGAGGTCCAAAAGTTTCTGCTGTAGTACTTTTTTCTGCTCTCCGACCGCTATTTTAATTACACGATGCAGCTCGGCTCGCTGACGCTTCAGCTTCGTTTTACGACCACCTCTTGGTCGTCGCTTCTTCGGTATTGATTCCAAAATGTCCTTCGGCTCCGTTCTGGTTTTCCTCAGGAACGGTTCAATTCGACGTGGCTTTGGTCCTCGAAAATCTGGGGTACCGATTTCAGCCGGAATGTAAGGTGGCGGTGACAAATACCGTTCTGCTACGGGTTCTGGAACGTATTCCTCTACACACCTACAGCACCTCTCGAAAACAGCGTCGAACTCTTCTTGGTTAGCAATTATGTTTAACACGTCCAAATCCGGACAAGCAGGATCGCCATGTAAAGATGCGTGTTCTTGCACGCGTTCTTGCTCCTCACTAAGTATAGATGTAGGTTTTAGCGGGATCAAGAATACGTTATAAGATTAGAAACCTACCTAGCCAAGCGGCTGGGCCGCAGATAAAATAGCGAGGACATAGTGTCCACTACGCTAATGTTACTAATACCGCAAATGAATGTTAAATTCCTTGCGACGAGATATAAGCGCAACGATAAGATATTGCGTAGACAATCATAGCTTCGATCCTAACAGCGTTATCACGCAGAGAAAAAGAACGACTTGAAAGTCAAAAGTATAACTGTATTTTCTCTTAAATTTACAACGGTATTTATATCATTTTCTAGAAGTCATGCTCTACTTAAATTATAAAAATATTAGCTCGTAAACCTACTTAAAATATTGGTCATAAATTTTCCTAAACCCAAAACCTACTTTCAACACTTCAATTTCAAAACATAATTCTACGTTCATTTATTATTCATAATTTTTACTCCACGAAAAGTGTCAACCTCCTCATTACATTCTTCACACCTCTAACAAACCCGAAACCACTTGACCTTATTCTTGACTTGGTCAGTTCACAAGCATATGCATTCACATTCCTTTAATTGTCTATCGAAACATATGGACAATTTCACAGATGCGTCATTACGACATAGCATGTCGTAAATCAGATCGCATGAATGGAAATGCATGTACTTGTTTATCCTCAGCACGCGACTAGTATCGCATTACACAGAAAAGGTCTGTGTGAAAAATGTAATGAACGATGCATTCGAATTCAAAGTCAAGTGATCATACTACAAAAATAATTATTTGAACTTGACTTTGATTTTCATGAAATGTTTCTTACGATAAGAATTTTATGTGCATGTTGAAATATAAGTTTGGGTTATATTTATTACAATTTGAATTGCTCGAAATAGATTCTTGCAATTAAAATTTATGTTCATGTGAAATGTATTTATCTTATTGTATTTATCTTTAAGTGAATATACAAATATGTAGAGTTACACAACAGAGGAACCGACCTCTCATCGGTTCTAGACGTTAAGTCTGAGTAGTGCCAACGGATGGTACCAACCGGTCAACCAATCCGTGCACCGTAATCCATTCACGCGGTGGCTGCTTGTCGGCCAGCTAGATCGGAGAGGATTTCGGTCGCGGGTCTCCGAATGGATTACGCTCATTTACAATTTTCAGCCACCAATAAATGCCCGTTTCCAAACGCGTCCCAAAACAAAACCATACGGAGAGGAAACCTACTTTACGTTACTCCGTATTTCTTCATTCAGCCAGTCAAAGAACAAAAATCTAATCTTTACTTCGCGTTCCCGAATTCCCGACGCGGTACCGAAAACATACTACGCTAAATCAAACCCGACGGAAGCTACGCTAATAAAAAGGCAAAACCAACAAAGGTACCGCGTACCGCGCGCGACGCGAAACCGACCTCAGCGGATTTTCTCAAACCCTACCCTCGCGACGGCATACTTACCATGCACTCTATTTCCCGCTGAAAGAAAGGACCACTGGAAAGGAAAATCGTGTTTTTAGTTAGCAATTCATATTATTTTTTTCTGATTATTATTAAGTCTGTATACCTCGAAATACATTTCAACTAACCTAATACTGTAATCAACACTGAAATATAGATTAACAAAAGAAAGGGAGAGAGATTATTTAGTTTCTGTTTGTTTACTGATAACTTCACATAAAAGAATTTCGTGATAAAAACTGATATCTGACTTTATCATGTCTTTTTCTAGTAATTGATTTTTTTGTCTCGGACTTTCATTTAAGCTTGCATGCTTTCACTGTTTAGTTTCAAATCTTAATCTTTCCAAAACTACTGAGAAATAAGGGCTAATGTGTGATATAAACTTTAGATAAAATCATTTTTTTCGATCATTATTCATTTAGATAAAATTAGATAGAATGATTATTCTATTTGGCTATAAACGTAACTAGTGGAAGCCATTTGTAGGTAAATAGTTATAAATAGCTTTAAGAAAAAAATCGGATCCCGTTAATGCAAAAAGGTTTTTTCCCCTTTTTTTATTTTTAATTTATTTAAAATTTGGGAAAATATTTCGTTTGAAATATTTTTGGTATGTACAGTCCTAAAAACGGATCTTTTAATGCAAAAACTGCGCTCAAAATAGAAGTCAGAAAATTTGTAAACCTATTCTTGCTACCTAGCAACTTATCACTCAAAAAATTTTTTTTTGTGTTTTTAGTGTAAATTGAAAATACTTCTACTCTTTGATAAAATACCTAAATCAATCTGCAGTAATGTTATTTTTATGGAGTCCAATGCATGCGTGCTGGTCAAATTTAATTCATTATAGAGGTTCAGGGAAAACAGTTTTTTTCGTTGGTAGAACAACTCTACGAAGTGCTACCAATTTGATTCAACTTACACCCGAATACTATCTATTGAGTGGAATTCACTTTATTTAAAATGCTTGACAAATATCTAAATCGGCCAGTAAATCATAGGAATAGGAAACTTAGATATTATCAAGAACACTACTATGAATTCGTTGATTGAATCCAGTAGGTCTAAACGATTCCCGATTTTGGACACAAAAACCTAGCTACCACTATTAAATGGAATATGGTTTTACAAACCACTTCATACAGATGAAAAGAATTGCTTTTAAACTGGCGTTATAATCTCAGACTAGATAACTTCAAGGCAACTAATTGAATTTCTGGCCGAAACCGATCGAACATAGGAATTATGAAGAATTTACTTCAATCCATGTGAATTATCAATCACTGGAGGATTCAAATGGAGCAATGAATTATAGTGATACTCCTAAACTAGTCACTTGTGCTATTCAATTTACATTTGATTTTCAAAACCTCAACCAAACAATAATTTAACGTACAAGCCGCTGTAGAGGGTTAAAAACAAATTCATTCTTTCAACAAGTTATAGACTTTAGTGGCGATTTGTAAGATTTGTCCTGCATCATCTGTATAATCCTTGACAATTAAGCTAACTTTGCTTACAATAACGTTGTTTACGCTAATTAATGGAACATGACACATTTTGCAAGAAAGGAAAACAAGATTTTGCTATGACTCTTACTTGAGCTATCTTGCAGCGTGAGTGGTCTCTCTAAGACTTTTTGAATTACTGTTATCCCATCATCACGTTTCTGTTCACTACTAGCTGATAAATTGTAGACTCTTTCTGGTGTAAATAATGTGAAACTATAACCTTGATCTTTCGCCCCAGTTGGCGCTCCAGCACGAACACTATAGCCATCCAAATTATGACCTTTTACGGTTTGTAGTGGTTGTATAATAGTAGTAAGGAATAATGAGAATATCCTTTTTTTTCCTTTTTATATTTTCTTTCTGGCGATTTCCATGGACAATTAGTTTACGATGTTATTAAATGAGACGAGTTCGTTTCCAATATGTTATTAACAGGGCGTGAATGTATTTGTACTGTGCTAGCGATGGGATAATATTATCACGCTGATGTCTCAGTTGTCCAGTTACGCGTGGTATGTCCAAGTCCTCATTATGATCCTGCAACATCGTGAACACTACACTTGCCTGTTAATATTTAGTATTTTAACACTAACCTGCTAGCCTGATTCATTTGATGATCGTTGATGAACCACTTTCGTCAGCAAAAATTCCCTCCCTTTTCAATGTAATGCGAGGTAGGAGTTACTAAGCAGTCTCTTCAGTTGTTGGAGGTATATATTAAACCACCCGGCGAATCTTAAATCGCGACCGGCCAACTCAAGGTAAACTCGCCAAATATTGCGTTGCGAATTTTTCACAACCGACTCTTCTTGGGTGGCGGCCACTACGTGCACACTTCACTCCCATGTGGGTGTCAATTCGTCTTGACATCCCACGACAAAATTGACGTGGGATGTGCGCCCGTCGCAACCAACGTGAAATGACAAGCCACCTAGCAGCAAGGTGTGTTAGTAGTGGTCGCCAGCGGCGTCGCATGATTCATTACAATATCAGTGTTTAATAACTTGTCGGATAAACTCGTCTCTTAAGGACCTCCTAAAGTCGATTTGGCATGGAGCGAACCAATTTGGTAATTTTGCCCCATTCAACAACGATAACGTTTTCAGCATTTCCTTCGGTGCTGATGGATCCTGCGCTCCAACAAGTTCCACAAATGCTCAATGGGATTCTTTTTTGTGGTAGGGAGGTGAATGCCATTTATACACAGAGTGGGACTCCCATGCGTGACTGGACTACCTACTAAACACCTCCCCTGTCAACCTGAGAACCCAGCTTGGAACCGTTTGACACATTACTTCGGGCCAGGTCTCGTTTTTTTACGCCGTGAGGCGCCTTCAAGCTGGGAAATCCCTTTCCTAGCGGGAGGGGAGAGGGGAAGAGGATGTGCCGGTAAAGCGATCCCCCAGCCCCAGCGCCCCGGCTACTGTGAGTTCCTTTTATATTTTAGTACTGCTCGAGCATAATGTGCCACCTGTTTCCATTTGTCAACCGATTTCAGCATCGCCGTGACTATATTATCCGGGGTGAGCTCTCCCGTCTCCCTGTAGAGTTCCCTTCGCAGCCTGACCCATTTTGTACACGCAAAAAATGTGTGGCAGGCATTGTCCTCCTCTCCTGAGCAAAACCGACAATCGGGGGACCGTGACTTACCAATCTTGTTCAGATAAGACTGAAAACACCCATGCCCGCTCAAAAGCTGGGTCAGATAGAAGTCAGTCTCACCATGCCTTCGATTTAGCCACGGTCTCACATCCGGGATGAGGCGCGCAGTCCACCTTCCCTTCGTGCAATTGAACCAAGACTGCTGCCAATCGTTGAGCAAGCGCTGTCTCTCCTCGCGGACAACCATCTCCCTCGCAGGTAAATAGCGCGGCGCTCTCTAGCAAAGAGGGCGACAGGTATCACGCCTGCAATAACTCTCACCACCGAGTCAGAGACTGTTGGATACGAAGATGCAATTCTCAGTGCTCCTCTTCTCTGTACCTGTGCCAAACGTTTTCGGTATACCTCCTTGCTGAGAGCGTCGCACTATACGTCTGCTCTGTACAGTAGCACTGACCCTACAGCACTCATCAAGAGGCGTCCCGCAGGGGGAATGCTTGGTCGACAAGAGCACTCTTGGAGGCTAGCATTCTTTGGGGAGTTCCGCCCCCACGTACCCGAGGATTCCGCAGGGGGAATGCCGGTCGACAAGAGCACTCTTGGAGGTTAGCATTCTTTGGGGAGTTCAGCCCCCACGTACCCGAGGAAATTCCCGCAGGGAGAATGCCGGTCGACAAGAGCACTCTTGGAGGCTGGCATTCTTTGGGGAGCGCCGCCCCACGGACTCGAGGATAAGGGGGGCGCCGTGAGGTTCCCTCCTGAGATGACAGGTAACGACTCTGATTGGATCTGGACTGCGCTTGGGACAACGAACTGGAAATGACGCTTTGGGCTGGCGGATGTGATGGTTTGGACCTAGTTGCTTTGCACAGTAGCGCCGAGGTGAAACTCGTGTGTGAATGGCTCCAATTCAACTATCATACCGTCTCCGTCCCGGTTAAACCTTGGCAGGCCTCGGAGTACGTTCGAAGCTCACACCATTGGGTTGGTGGTGTAGGTTCGGTTGAGACGGACTCCCGATTAGCGCTGGTCTGGCTCTGAGCACTTGTCCTCATAAGGGCTTGTGCAAACCCTCGCATGGCCTCCCTGCTCTGCAAAGATAACCATGGGACCAAAAAGGCGACTACACACACGAACGGAGATAGCGGCTTCGAGGGGGGACCCAACAAAACTGAAGCAAACAAAATCAAAAGACCACAAATACCCAGAAAAAGAAACGAAAAATAATAACGGCGACGCAACCAGCGGTTGCAGCCACGATGTCAACAGTACATCGCGAGCGGTACTAACAACGACAAAAACGAAGACTAACACAACGACAGTGAAGACGGACGAAAAACGGAGAATACAGACTGAGATTCCTGCGGCGTTCGGGCGCAGCAAAAAAAATGATGCGAACGCCCGAGCGTCCTATTAAAGAGAAACGGGAAACTCTGCAGGACACTTCAGATGTTCGACCGGTGGGAGATAACATAAAGAGCACTGAAAATTCGATTGTCACTGCTGCGATCGTTACCGAAGCGACCGATGCAAGGGTCGCAAATCCCGACATTGCAACGAAAAATCCAGAAGTCCACAGGTCCAGACCAAGGATAGATCCCTGGGCAACACCCGATGTAATTTCCATCCTTCGTTGGCCCTGTGTCGTGTCGTAGAGCAGGCTTCAGTCCTTTAGGTAGTTCCTCAAAAGCTGCATTAGATATTCTGGAACTTGAAAAGAGTTTTCCAGCGTGTCCAGAATATCCACCCATCTAGCGGGGTTGAAGGCATTCCTGACGTCGAGTGTCACCAACAGGACGATCCGTCGCTTGGTGCGACTATATGCCTCTGCCATTTGGACCGCGTTCACCACCTTTGCAATCGCGTCAATGATGGAACGTCCTGCTCTAAAGCCGTACTACTGAGGAGATAGCTCCCCAGCAGCACGAATCGCGTCAGTGAGTCTTCCCTTGATGAGTTTCTCTAGCACTTTCCCAGCCGTGTCTAGCATGCATAACGGGCGGTATGCAGACGGCGATTCGGAATTTCCCTTCCCCTTGCTGATCAGCACGAGTCTCGCCACCTTCCATCGCACCGGGAAAACCCCGTCCCGTAGGCAAGCGTTGAATGTGCTGAGCAGCAAGTCAGGGCAATGGTGATAGACGAGCCGAAACACCTCAGCTGGAACACCATCTGGACCTGGAGCCTTCCTCGGTTTCAAGGAGAGGACTGCCTCCTCCAGCTCCAGCTGTGTGAAGAGTGGGTACTCTACTGCTGTTTCACCATGGACAGCGTCAACACGGACGGGATGGGCGGGGAAGAGTCCCCGCACTATCGCGTCCATCTTTTCCGCGTCATGTATACAAGGCTTCCGTAGGGCACCAAGCTTCCGCATTACCAGCTTGTAGCCAAGGCCCCACCGATCCTTGTTCACATTGTCCTCTAGGTCTTGCCAGCAGCGAGCCTTGCTACTGTTGATCAGTTTGCGAAGGCATTTCCTGGCCGACTTATATGCTGCCACCTGGTTGCATGCCTCGTCACGGTTCCGCGCCCGTTGAGCCTCACGTCGAAGCTTGTGACACTCCCTTCGCTTTTCAGCGATTTCAGTTGACCACCAGAACACTGGGGGCTTGCCGTGCCGGGGTCTGCGACAGGGCATAGAAGCGCAGCAAGCAGTCGTAATGATGCTCATAGTAGGGGCATCGTCGGGAGACAGCATCACTTATCTCAAGCAGAATGCACTGATGATCACTGGCTGAGTAGTCCTCTAATACTTTCCAGTTGTGTTTCCTCCGTACCAAGGACTCCGACGCGAATGTCCCGTCCGGTATGGTTCCCTCACAGCCAATACGGCGGAAAGTCGGCATATTTCCGGAATTTAGTACGACGAGGGCCGTCCTGGCCGCCATTTCCAGGGTTCATTTTCCTCGCGGATCCGTCTGAGGCGTGCTCCATTCGATTGCTTTAGCGTTGAAGTCGCCCCCAACGAGCACTTTGCCCTCTGCGTTCGAGACAGCGCCCTCCAAAGCCTGAAGCTTGGCTTGGAAAGATGATATCGATTCGTTCGGCCCACACGAAACCATCCCCCCCTCCACAACTCTCCGCTTGAAAGTCACTGTTCCGAACCCAGATGGCGGCAGTACCAGTTTCATCAGATTACCATAACGCAGGACTTTTATTATGGTGTTGCTCACTCAGCAGCAAGAAGTCGGCTTTCATGTCCCTCGCAAACTGCTCAAGCAGATTTTGGGCGGTTGAACTGCGGTGTAGGTTTAGCTGTAGGATGCGGGTCATCGGAGTTCTGATTTTGCCTTGGCTAGGGCTTTCTGGAACACCCGTCATTTTCCTGATCCCAAAACGTGTCTAAAATCGGGTTTTGGATCAGCATCCTTGCAAAGAATACAGTGTGCCTCCTTCGTACACTCTTTTCTTTTATGTCCCGTTTCACCACATTTGTAACATAGGGAACTCCTATCGGGTCCTTTGCATACTTGTGTGGTGTGACCATAACCAAGGCATTTGAAACATTAAAGGGGCGTTGCTCTTCGCCGTATCCTACAGACAACCCACCCTATTTGTACTTTGCCCTTGTTCAGGAATTGTTCGGCGTCCTTTTCGGTCAAGTCGACTATGACCATGCGTTGTCCCCTGTTGTTTTCTGGTGTCAGTCTCGCTTTGGTGCTTCCCACGCTAGGGAACTCCTTTTTGATGGCCTCTTCTACCTCGGCCAGATCCGTGACGCAGTCAATGTCTCGTATTTCGATCGTTGCCATCGGCTCGAGCGGGTCTATAGTTGCGCTTTTGCCGAGGACTTTCTTTACTGCGTCACAGAATGCTTCTTTATTGCCGGCCTCTGCTCCGAATTCGACCAGTATGTGGCCCGACCGCGTTGGTTGTACTAACTTAATGGTAGTATTGGTGTCTTCGGGCCTTACGTTTCCCCTGATGTCTCGCAGTACCTCCGCGTAGGATTGGCCATCTTGGGGCCTTACGAGCAGTGCCTGCTGCCGGGGTCTTCGTCGGGGCTTCTGCCTCTCCTGATTTACATCAGGTCCTTTTTCTGATTGGGCGTCCGTGCGAACTTTACTTTCTGGCTTTTTTTGAAGGAGTTTCTTTGCGGCTTTCTTCGCTCCTTTTGTAAGCACTGTCTGGAACCCGTGATCTGGTGCTCCACGCCCATCAAGTGCCTCTTCCTTCCTTCTTTTATCCATATCTCCTTCGATTGGGCTAGACGCCATTCTTTTATTGATTTTTAATGGTGGAGCTATCTGCATGTCGCCTTTCGCCCTAAGCACCTCTTTAGCCTTCTCTTCGTCTTCGGCCCTTAACCAGCTCCTCCGATAGTGCCCTATGCGATCTAGGAGCTCCTCTAGTTCAAGGAGCCCTTCCTTTGCTGCTTTGCTGATTTTTGGGGAGTCGCATGCAGATTGTATTCTTTTCAGAACATCTCCCGCTTTTCGGAGTAGCCTTTCTTCTTCTTATCGCTGGGCGGCAATTGTACCTTGCAACCATCCTTGAGAGAGGTTATCGCGTTCCGTTTCCGAATGCAGTACTTCCACCACATTTTCGACGTTGGCGGTGCAATCACGCAGTGTCAGGTCACTCATTGCTTTTCGTGCCGTAATCTCCTCGTTGGCTTCAGGATGTTACTTTGCTATATCGGGCGACCCTTGCATCGGTCGCTTCGGTAACGATCGTAGAAGTGACCATCGAATTTTCGGTGCTCTTTATATTATCTTTTACCGCTCGAACACCTGAAGCGTCCTGCAGAGTTTCCCACTTTTCCTTAATAGGACGCTCTGGCGTTCGCATCGTTTTTTTTCTGCGCCCGAACGCCGCAGGAATCTCAGTCTGAACCAGACTGTCTGCTATTCTTCGTTTTTCGTCTGCCTTCACTGTCATTGTATTATTCTTTGTTTTTGTCGTGATTAGTACCGCTCTCGATGTACTGTTAACATCGTGGCTGCAACCGCTGGTTGCGTCGTCGTTGTTATTAGTTTTTGTTACTTTTTTTGAATGTTTTTGGTCTTTTGATTTTGTTTGCTCCAGTTTTGTTGGGTCCCACCTCGGAGCCGCTATCTCCGTTCGTGTGTGTAGTCGCCTTTTTGGTCCCATGGTTATCTTTGCAGAGCAAGGAGGCCATGCGAGGGTTTGCGCAAGCCCTTATGGGGACAAGTGCTCAGAGCCAGACCAGCGCTAATCGGGAGTCCGTCTCAACCGAACCTACACCACCAACCCAGTGGTGCGAACTTCGAACGTACTCCGAGGCCTGCCAAGGTTTTACCGCGACGGAGACGGGATGATAGTTGAATTCGAGCCGTTCACGTACACAATTGGATTAAGGTCTGGGGATTGGGGCGGCGTACACAGTTGATGTTTTGTGTTGTAGAGCAACCAAAGCTTCACATTGTGTGCTTGGGAACCAAAAATCGTCACCAAGCCCCAACTGCTGAATGCTTTGCTTCAAATTCACCTTCAAAATATTAAGGTTACCGTATTGATCCATAGTTGATTCTATAAACACAAGTTGGCCAACTGCTTCTGCCGCCATAAACCCCCAGACCGTCACACCACCTCCACCGTGTTTCACAGTTAGTACAAGATTTTCTTTTTCGAGGACACTACCGCTCTTCCGCCACACTATCTTTCTTCCTTTAGTGCCAAATAGGCAAAATTTGCCTTCGTCAGAGAATAGGACATGTTCCCAAAACTCTGGTGGCTTGTTTATATATTTTGTTGCGAAATCCACACGTATCTTCCTGTTCACTTCCGAAATCTTCTTACGTGCTAGACGTGAGCGATATCCATTTCTCCTTAGTATTTTTCGTATGGCTTCTTCGTGAAGAACCTTGCCAAAAGATTCTTTTATATTTGTATCAAATTGGGAAGCAGTTACTCAAGAATTCTTTTTAACTGCCTGCAAAACGTTTCTTTTTTCGCGTTCAGTCAGTGTGGAGGGTCGACCACAACGAGGCTTGGACATAATCGGACCAGTTGTATTAAATGTTTTCACCACATACTGGACAGAGAAGTGACTTCTGTATACTGTTTGACCAATTTCACGGTGTTTTCAATTGACTCTTAGGTTTCAGCATAATTTTCCTCTCCTCAGCACAGGGGCGTCATCATGTATTCTAGTGAACAAAAAAGTTAAAAAAACTGCATTAACTTTTAAACCTATCACAACTTAAAGTAGAACTATTATCGGTCCTAAAAACTTTAATATGCTATGCATATGTCATCGCGTAAAACGGAGAATCCCCAGTTTGTTCTATACGGATACTTTTTCTGGTCTTTTGTGTTGCCATAAATTGATTTTGTTTGAGTTTCAAATCTTTTTCAATAGTAAGTATTATGAAACATATTACATTATAAAAAAAGCTTTCATATTGAGTAAAGATATCCATTTTAATAAAACGATAATTTTGTTATCTTGCATGTACGGATACTTTTTCTGGCAAGTGTATATACTGTGAGCGTCAAAAGAAAGTAAACACCTTAGATACTTGTATTAAGAATTTTATTAAAACAAGATAATTAACACAAAATCAAAAATGTGTATAATGAATCAATGACTTATTTAATAAGAACTGAACACAATATAAACATTAAACAAAAGTAATGTGGATTACTTTTGTTTAATGTTTATATATAAGATAAATTCACTTTAACCAAAAAGGATCAAAATTCATGCGTCAAAAAAAAGTAAACAGCAAACAAAACATAACAGAACTTCAATAGAAAAAGTCGATTTTTTTTAATTTTTTAAGTATTTCTTTTGTTTTCCTTTGGACTTAGAACCTCATTTAGTCTTCTAGGCATCAACGCGACAAGTTGTTTTTTGTAACATCGGGAGAGATTTGGCTCCATTCTTCCTTTATAACCTTCTTTAAGTCGGCTTTGCTTGAAATGACCCTTTGTCTCACTTTTCTGTCAAGGTGTTCCCACAGATGCTCGATCGGGTTAAGATCTGGGGACTACGGCGGATGATCAAGTGTCTTAGGAGTCCGGTACAGTAGCCACTCTTTCACAATTTTGGACGTATGCTTTTGATCGTTGTCCTGTTGAAAGATTCAATTTCCAGACAAGCCTAATTTTTCGCCGCTAGGGGCAACATTGTCCCTCAAAATGGCTAAATAATCCATTTTGTCCATTGCTGAGTCAACAAAAACAAGATTACCAACACCAGTTGCCGCCAACCATAACTGAACCGCCAACGTGCTTAACAGTGTTGGTACACACTTTTCTTTGAAGGCTTCATTCTTAGCACGCCATATTTTTGGGGGCCTTTTCGCGCCGAAAATTTCGAATTTGCTCTCATCTGTATATAATACGTTTTCCCGAAAAGATGGAGCCTCGTTTTTGTATTTTTTAGTGAAGTCCATACGCTTGATCTTATTCATCTTGGATATGAATGGCTTTTCCCGTGGTATTCGTCCATGTAGCTCATTGTTATGAAGCGCTCTCCTGACTGTTCTCGCACTTACTGGTTTGCCAGATGCCTGCGTTATGTCTTCTGACAATTTAACTGCACTTGAGGCTGGATATGCCCTTACTTCTTTTACTGCAGCTCTAAGTTCAGTACTACTAAGCCGCTTTGGGCATCCAGATCTCGGTAAATCTTCAACGAAATGATGTTTGGCATACTTATCAATATTTTTTTTACTGTGCAGTGGTTTCTGCCCACGATTTCGCCAATTTCACGCAAGGATTTACCTTTTTCTTTTAAGTCTATTATAATTTTCTGAGTATCAGCCGATGTTTGCTTTCCCATAGTGAAAAATTAATTAGAACAAATGTACTTAAAACAACATTTGGTGAAGTAAAGCACGCGAAAGCACAAATTTGTCACCAAAAGTTAAGGTTCTTCCCCGAAATATAAAAGAAGCGAAGTATGTGTTACCACTGTTTACTTTTTTTTGACGCGTAAAATCTGATGCATTTCCACTTTGGTGAGATTTGTGCAATGTTGCCGCTTGTGTTGATTTCATGTTTAATAGTAATCAATCTCTAAATGGTTTAGTAGTAAATGTAACAATTTAAAGATGAAAAGTTGGTGTTTACTTTCTTTTGACGCTCACTGTATATGTGTACCCCCTTATACGGATGTTTTAGCATTGCCTGGAGGCACACGTAGGAATCAATGACGTGTGAAGTGCAGATCGCACGAGCTTTGTGCGACGATGAAAGAGTGATGAAGAGAATGGCAGGGAATGGAGGCATTTAATATATATATATATATATATATATATATATATATATATATATATATATATATATATATATATATATATATATATATATATATATATATATATATATATATATATATATGTTTAGATATATATGCATATATATTGTATACACATATTTATACATATAAATATATAAATAAAATACATATAAATATATAATATATATATATATATATATATATATATATATATATATATATATATATATATATATATATATATATATATACGATGTATATATATCTATATATATATATATATATATGTATATATATATATATATATATATATGTATATATATGTATGTATGTATATATATATATATATATATATATATATATATATATATATATGTATGTATATATATGTATATATATGTATGCATGTATATATATATATATATATATATATATATATATATATATATATATATATATATATATGTGTATGTATATATATGTATGTATATATAAATATATATATATATCATATATATATATATATATATATATATATATATATATATATATATATATATATATATATATATATATATATATATATATATTGTTTGTGGTCTGTGTGGTCTAGTGGTTAGAACATGAACGCATATGCCGAAGGTTCCAGGTTCCAATCTCGTTGGGAGCAACGTGATTTAGTTCAGGGGATTTTTCTGACATATTAGGAGTGTTCACTCAGTGATGATATGTACTGATTTAATCAGATCATATCGTAGCTAAGCAGGCACACGGGAGCATGGTACTGACCAACCCAACTTCCGAAGAAATCAATATGGTCATGAAAATGAGATACTCTAACTATCTCTAAGCGAAGGCCCGAGAAGGGCTGTAGTGCTACAAAGAAGAAGAAGAATATATATTGTTACATGTCCAAACATATGGCGAGCTACTGTCGCAACTATCAATGACACCATGATGAATAAACGAATGTACTCGAAAGCACAAGAATCGACCAAGCATGATCAATATTTGAAAGTAACGTCCCTGCGGCCATTCAGAATTGCTAGAATATTCCAGGTAGTTCGCCAATATACGAGAAATAGATTGAATGACTAGAGACCCTTTATAAAGCCGAGCTGAATGAATGGGGAGGAATAGTAAAAGTGCGATAAGTGTGGAGCGCGAATTAAAGGCGATACTGATTGATTGTGAAGTGATTTTAGTAATAGACAGTTGGAATAAAAATTTATAGACAAGTGAATAACATTGTAATTATTCATAAAATAGTGAAATCGACTATTGTGCATTCTTAGTAAATAAACTCTTTTGACTTTATTTAAAAGACAGTGCGTTTTCACTTTCCCGGAACATTAAAATTATTGGCCGCGAACCATAACACTTGACAGTGGTGCCGAGAAGTGAGAAAGAAAACTTCGAAAGTGAATACTTTTAAACATTTTTAAAGCACACAATAATGGAAACTGGTGGAAAACTAGAGGAAACAAAAATGCCACGAAACTTGCATCTAAAATTTAATGAATTGACCACATCGGAGCTTAAAGAGGACATGGAACAGCGAACTCTGGCTACATAAGTTACAAAGGCCATACTGATTGCACGCTTGCGTGGCGCGATTGAGTCAAAAGGCGTGAATCTGGATTCGGGTGGCTCAGATGCGGAAAATGGCGCAGAAACACCAAAATCAAAGGAAACAGAAAATGCGCTGATGCAAATGTTAATGCTGATGCAGCAAGAGCAGCGACAACAGTCCTCCAGTTTAACGGCGAAAAGTCATCCAGTCTAACTACGAAGCTAGATGAACAATCAGCGAAGCTGGACCAACAAGCGCTCGAAATCAAGGAAGTGCAAAAACAGTCAACCGAAATAAAAGCGAAGCTCGGTAGTCTGAACAAACAAATTAAATGCGTCCAGGAATAGGTTCACCAAGTCGAGGAGAAGGTAACCCAGGTCGAGGAGAGAATCAAGGGGTCAGGTCAAGGAGAGAATGTATCATGAGATGGAAAAAATGAAAAAGGAATTGGAAGCAGCGAAGGCTGTAGTAACCACCTCACCAGCTCCGCTTACAACCGCAGCGCAAATCACTTCCAGAAATGTGAAAGCACCAATATTCGACGGGCAAACGGTGTGGAGCATTTACAAAACCCAGTTTGAAGCCGCCGCAAGGGCAAATCACTGGAATGAGCAGGAACGAGCAACTGCATTAATTCTTCCTCTAAGAGACCCAGCTGCCGAGCTTTTGTAGACTATTCCCGTGGAGTTGCACTCAAACCCGGCTGCTATAATGCTGCTCGACATGCGTTATGGAGAAGATCATCTGAAGCAGATTTATCGTTCATAGCTACGGCATCGGATGCAGAAGTCTTGCGAAACCTTACAGCGGGTAGCCCAAGACATTGAGGGACTGGCACTTTTGGCTTACCCAGCTTATGACCCAGAACATTGAGACGACGCAGCAACAGAAGCATTCATCAGTGCATTAAAGGACCAGGAATTGCAACAAGCCGTGCGATTAGCTCAAAAGCAAACGGTTAAGGATGCATTGGATGCTTTGAGGCAGCGAAAAATGTGACTCGTACCACTGCCCGGGTTGGCGAGGTAGTGGCAGACGAGTGCAAGTGTGAGCGCGTAGAAATTGAGCGAGACCCGCAGGTAAATGGTGCGCCTAGATGCTGGAATTGCGGAGAGAAGGGGCACCTGCAAAGAGACTGCAAGAAGCGAAGAAAACCGAGCTATTGTCCAGGGTGTGCAGCTAAGAGAAGATCTAGACCGAGTCAGGAGCCCAGAACGGAAGCCCTTCAAACTGAGGGGTCGGGAAACATGTAAGAGCCAACTTCGTGGGGCAGAGGTTGATCGACATCCCCAGCACCACCATCAAAGTGTCAAGACTACATCGTGGAGAAGCAGACTTATGCCTTCTGGGTCAAGTTTGACGGAGAACATGGCACCATAATAATCGACACTGTTGCAACCCGATCGATTATCCGATCAGACCTAGTGAGGCAACAACTACTTCAAGAGGGCAGAATTTTCTCACTAAGGACAGCTACGGGATAAACTGCACCTGTCCATGGAGAGGTCCACCTCCAGATACAGTTGGGAGACCTGTCGTTCCGACATAATTTTCTGGTCGCGAATATTATTGATGACTGCATTCTCGGAATGGATTTTCTGCGAACACATGGAATCACGTTGGATTTGGGCAAACGGGATTGAAATGGCGGAATGTCGAAGTATTGATGGAGGACCCGCGCGTCCAAATTCCCAAGATGAATGTAGTAGTATGTACCGAATTCTTCCGAAAGCATTGTATGGCCCAAGCTTGATGGTGATTCTGGAGACCACCGATCTTATCTGATAGAGCCTACGAAAACGTCCGCATTGCGCAGTTTGATTGTAGAAGAAGATATCTAAGAAACGGATACGTGCCAATCAGACTCAACCACGAGCATCAAAGCGGGAGAAGTCATCGGCAGCTGCCAGCCTGTTTCCACCATCACCTCTTTGAAAGCCACTCACGAACATCATCGTAAAAGGAGGCAAGACACTGACAAAGCCCGGGAATCCACGTCTGCAATATTGAAGCAGGTCAAATTGCCAGTGCAGCTGTTCAAGCGAGCCTTTGATTTGGTCACCAAGTACAGTGACATCTTCTCAGCTAGCCCGGCTGACCAAGGCCGAACGAGTCTGGTAACTCATGTCATAGATACACAGGGAGCCAAGCCGATTCGACAAGCATCGAGACGTCTTCCTACAGCCAAACAAGGGGAAGTGAGCGCGCTGATCTCGGACATGGAAAAACAAGGTGTTATCGAACCTTTTGTCAGTCCATGGTCCGCGCCAGTAGTTCTAGTAAAGAAATTGGATGGTAGCACTGTTTTTGTGTTGACTATAGGCAGCTAAATGACGTCACTAAGAAAGCTAGTTACCCGCTTTCACGCATCGATGACATCATGGACACTTTAGCCGACGCAAAATGGTTTTCTACTCTCGTTCTCAAGAGTGGCTAGAAATCGACAAGAAGGACCGAGAGAAGACGCAGTTTCAGTTGGGACCGGATTGTGGCAATTTGTTGTGATGCCATTTGGGCTTTGCAATGCTCCAGCCACCTTCGAACGCCTGATGGAATACGTGATATGAGGCCTAACGTGGAAAACTTGCTTGGTGTACCTAGATGACATCATGGTTATCGGGAGAACGTTCGAAGAGCATGTGCGGAACTTACAAGAGGTTTTCTCCCGATTACGACTGGCAAATTTCAAACTTAGTCCCGTCAAGTGTACCCTTTTCGCAGCTGAAGTAAAATACTTGGGACACGTTGTATCAGCAGAGGTGTTCAAAACAGACCCCGAGAAAATTGAAGCCATGAAAAGCTGGCCAACACCAAACAACAAGCGCCAACTACGAAGTTTTCTGTGTCTGGCGACCTACTATCGAAGATTCGTAAAGACTTTGCCAAAATAGCTAAGTTTCTCCATCAGTTAACCGAGAAAAATCGTCCGTATGTCTGGAATGAGCAATGCCAGGCAGCCCTTGGGACTTTGAAGGAGAAGCTGTTTGAATCACCTATGCTGGAATATCCGAAACCCGGAAAAATGTTTGTAGTTGACACCGATGCGAGCAACGGCGGGATTGGAGCTGTACTCTCCAAGCAGATTGATGGTGAAGAAAGAGTCATCTCGTATTACAGTCGAGTTCTCTCAAAAAGTGAGAAGAACTACTGCGTGACCAGAAAGGAACTATTGGCTATAATAGAGGCCACCAAGCAGTTCCACAGAAATTTGTTCTTCGAACAGACCATCGCTGAGATGGCTTTTTAACGTCAAAAATCCCTAGGGACAAGTTGCGAGATGGATCGGAATATTGCAGTCATACGACTACGAAATAGTTCACCGGAAGGGCAGAGTTCATGGAAATGCTGACGCCCTTTCTCGTCATCCATGTCCAGCTAACTGCAAGCATTGCCGACGGATTGAGGAAAAGGAACCGCCCGTTGGTCTGCAAGTGTTAACTGCCGAATCCGATGAAGATTGGTCATTGGAAGAGATTCGGAATGCCCAGTTAGCCGATGACGACATCGGGCCATTACTCATATTGAAGGAGCCTACGGGGCGACCTGAGTGGAAGGACGTTTCGATGCATGGCGCCACCCTTAAAAGCTATTGGGCACAATGGAACTCACTTCAGGTGGAGAGCGGCGTAGTCAAGCGGAAATGGGAAACTGCGGATGGCAGGCCCTATAGGATGCAAACTATACTACCCAAAAGCCGAATCCACAATGTTGTTAAGGAAATGCATGAAGGATCCTCGGGAGGCCACCTTAGCGTTGACAAGACCTTAGCGAAATTGCGGGAAAGGTTCTACTGGCTCCACACACGAGAAGACGTAGAGGACTGGTGTCGTAGATGCACGATTTGCGCTTCCGTCAAAGGTCCAAAGTGACGACTGAGAGGACAAATGCTGTTGATATCGCAGGACCCTTTCCTGAATCCGAATGGGGAAATCGATAGACGCTGGTTGTAGCCGATTATTTCAGCAAGTGGCTCGAGGTCCACCCCATTCCCAACCAGGAAGCAACTACTGTAGCCGAACAGCTAGTGTTAAATTGGGTCTGTTTTTTTGTGGTATGCAGGTGAATGCCCATTTGCGCACAGAGTGTGGGACTCCCATGTTCGCAAGAAGGCGACCGGACTACCCACTAAATACCTCCTCTGAGAACCTAGCCTGGAACCGTTTGACACATTACTTCAGGCCAGGTCTCTTTTTGTTACGCCGTGAGGCGCATTCAAGTTCGGGGATCGCTCTTCAAGCGGGAGGGGACAGGGGAAGAGGAAGCGCCAGACAAGCGATTCCCCAGCCCGAGCACCCCCTGCTGCTGTGAGTCCCTTTTATCTTTTAGAACTACCCGAACATAATGTGCCACCTGGTTCCATTTGTCAACCGATTCGAGCATCACCGCGACTATATTATTCGGGGCGAGCTCTCCCGTCTCCCTGTAGAAGGCTCTTCACACCCTGTCCCGTTTTATGCATCCAAAAAATGTGTGGCAGGCATTATCTTCCTCTCCTGGGCAATACCGACAATCGGGGGACCGTGACTTACCAATCTTGTGCAGGTAAGACTGAAAACACCCATGTCCGCTCAAAAGCTGGGTCAGTTAGAAGTCAGTCTCACCATGCCTTCGATTTAGCCACGGTCTCACATCCGGGAAGAGGTGCGCAGTCCACCTTCCTTACTGAGAGCGTAGACAAGCCGCAACACGTCAGCCGGAACACCGTCTGGACCTGGAGCATTCCTCGCTTTCAACGAAAGGACTGCCTCTTCCAGTTCCGGCTGTGTGAAGAGTGGACACTCGACTGCTGTTTCACCATGGACAGCGTCAACACGAATGGGATGGGCGGGAAAGAGTGGACGCAATATCTCGTCCATCTTTTTCGCATCATACATACAAGGTTTCCGTAGGGCACCAAGCTTCCGCATAACTAGCTTGTAGCCACGGCCCCACGAATCCTTGTTCACATTGTCCACTAGATCTTGCCAACAGCGAACCATGCTGTTGTTGATCAATTTGTGAAGGCATTTCCTGGCCGACTTATATACTGCCACCCGGTTGCTTGCCTTGTCACGCTTCCGCGCCCGTTGGCCCGTACGCCGAAGCTTGTGACACTCCCTTCGTTTTTCAGGGATTTCAGTTGACCACCAATACGCTGGGGGCTTGTCGTGCCGGGGTCTTTGACGGGGCATAGAAGCTTTGCAAGCAGTCGTGATGATGCTCATAGTAGAGTTCACCACGTCTTGAGCTGCCAGTTCTTCCGTTCCCTTCGGATCTCCCTGCAGCAGTGCACCTGCTGTGAGAACCTCGAAAAACCTCTCGACGTCCATCCTTCCGATGTTCCATCCAATTGTAGAAAGCCGAGAGCATGGACATCGGGAGACAACATCGCTTATCTCAAGCAGAATGCACTGATGATCACTGGCTGAGTAGTCCTCTAATACTTTCCAATTGTGTATCCTCCGTACTAAGGACTCCGAGACGAATGTCACGTCCGGTATGGTTCCTTCACAGCCAATACATCGGAAAGTCGGCGTATTTCCGGTGCTTAGTACGACGAGCGCCGTCCTGGCTGCCATTTCTAGGACTCATTTTCCCCGCGGGTCTGTGTGAGGCATGCCCCATTCGATTGCCTTCGCGTTGAAGCCTCCCCTAACAAGCACTTTGCCCTCTGTGTCGAGACAGCGCCCTCCAAAGCATTAAGCTTGGCTTGGAAAGATGATATAGATTCGTTCGGCATTAGGTACACACTAAAGAAGGTGGTCCCTGAGCACCGAACCCACACAAAACTATCCCCACGTCCATAGTTCTCCGCCTAGAAATCACTATTTCGAACCCAAATTGCGGCAGTACCAGTTTCATCAGGATAGCATGATGCAGGACTCTTATCATGATGTTGCTCACTCAGCAGCAAAAAGTCGGCTTTCATGTCCCTCGCAAACTGCTCTAGCAGATTTTGGGCGGTTGAGCTGCGGTGTAGGTTTAGCTGCAGGATGCGGGTCATCGGAGTTCTTCCTGGAACCCCCGGCATTTTCCTGATCCCAAGACGTGTCCAAAATCAGGTTTTGGATCAGCATCCTTGCAAAGAATACAGTGTGCCTCCTTCGTGCACTCTTTTCTTTTATGTCCCATTTCACCACCACTCCTATCGGGTCCTTTGCAAGCTTGTGTGGTGTGAGCACGCTATTCGTACTTTGCCCTTGATCAGGAATTGTTCGGCGTCCTTTTCGGTCAATTCAACTTTGGTCATGCGTTGTCCCCTATTGTTTTCTAATGTCAGTCTCGCTTTAGTCCTTCCCACGCTAGGGAACTCCATTTTGATGGCTTCTTCCACCTCGGCCAGATCCGTGACGCAGTCAATGTCTCTTATTTCGATCGTGGCCATCGACTCGAGCGAGGCTATAGTTGCGCTTTTGCCGAGGACTTTCTTTACTGCGTCGCAGAATGCTTCCTTATTGCCGGCCTCTGCTCCGAGTTCGACCAGTACGTGGCCCGACCGCGTTGGTCATACTGCTTTAATGGTAGTGTTGGTATCTGCGGGCCTTACGTTTCCCCTGATGTCCCGCAGCATCTCCGTGTAGGATCGGCCATTTTGGGGTTTTACGAGCAGTGCCTGCTGCCGGGGTCTTCGTCGGGGCTTCTGCCTCTCCTGATTTACATCAGGTCCTTTTTCTGATTGGGCGTCCGTGCGAACTTTACTTTCTGGCTTTTTTTGAAGGAGTTTCTTTGCGGCTTTCTTCGCTCCTTTTGTAAGCACTGTCTGGAACCCGTGACCTGGTGCTCCACGCCCATCAAGTGCCTCTTCCTTCCTTCTTTTATCCCGATCTCTTTCGATTGGGCTAGACGCCATTCTTTTATTGACTTTTAACGGTGGAGCTATCTGCATGTCGCCTTTAGATTTCGCCCCAAGCGCCTCGTTAGCCTTCTGTTCGTCTTCGGCCCTTAACCAGCTCCTCCGATAGTGCCCTATGCGATCTAGGAGCTCCTCTAGTTCAAGGAGCCCCACCTTTACTGCTTTGCCGATTTTTGGGAAGTCGCATACAGATTGTATTCTTTCAGAACATCTCCCGGTTTTCGGAATAGCCTTTCTTCTTCATGTCGCTGGGCGGCAATTGTACCTTGCGACCATCCTTGAGAGAGGTTATTGCGTTCCGTTTCCGAATGCAGTACTTCCACCACATTTTCGACGTTGGCGATGAAATCACACATCGTCCCTTTATTTGCCTGGGCACTCGTTTCTTTTCCTGCCGCTATCTACTCGTTGGCTTAAGGGTGATTCTTTATTACGTCAGGATATGCGACCCTTGCAGCGGTCGCTTCGGTAACGATCGTAGAAGTGACCATCGAATTCTCGATGTTCTTTATATGTTCTTCCACCGCTCGAACACCTGAAGCGTCTTGCAGAGTTTCCCGGTTTTCCTTTAAAGGACGCTCTGGTGTTCGCATAATTTTTTTGCTGCGCCCAAACGCAACAGGAATCTCAGCCTGGACCAGACTGTCTGCTAATCTCTGTTTTTCGTCCGTCTTCACTGTCATTGTACCATCGTCGTTTTTGTCATCGTTAGTACCGCACTCGATGTACATTTAACATCGTGGCTGCAACCGCTGGTTGCGTCGCCGTTGTTATTATTTCTTATTTCTTTTTTTGGATTTTTTTTTATCTATTTTATTTGTTTTTGGTTGCTCCAGTTTTATTGTGTCCCCCGTCGGAGCCGCTATCTCCGTTCGTGTGTGTAGTCGCCTTTTTGGTCCCATGGTTATCTTTGCAGAGCAGGGAGGCCATGCGAGGGTTGGCACAAGCCCTTATGGGGACAAGTGCTCAGAGCCAGACCAGCGCTAATCGGGAGTCCGTCTCAACAGAACCTACACCACCAACCCAATGGTGCGAACTTCGAACGTACTCCTGCCAAGGTTTTCCCGGGACGGAGACGGTATGCTAGTTGAACTGGAA
>OZ017741.1:117015524-117028024 GCA_963969285.1 Odontomyia ornata
CTGAGTCCGGAAGAAGATTGTCAATTTGCTTGTACTCCGGGAGACAAGCGATGAGTGAGTCCACCCGCTCGTTCTGCGAGCCTGATCTAGACAACGCGTCAGGTACAGTATTAAGGGTACCTTTCCGGTGTTCGATTTTAAAATCGAACCCTTGTAGTTTCAGGCTCCAGCGGGCCAATCGACCAGAAAGATCCGATTGCTGCATCAACCATTTAAGGCTAGCATGATCGGTGATGATGGTGAAAGGCAGCCCTTCGATATATGCCCTCAATCTCTTAACACTTTGCACCGCAGCTAAGCATTCCAATTCGGTAACACTATAGTTGCGTTGCCCAGCGTTGAGCTTCATCGACATATATGCGATTGGATGCTCTCCACCATCATCGTCCCTCTGGAACAAGACACTTCCAATACCCACGGTACTTGCGTCACATTGGATATAGAAGTGCCTCATAAAGTCGGGGTTGGCCAACACCGGAGCGGAAACCAACAATTGCTTCACTTTATCGAAGGCATTGTTGGCGGAAGCAGACCACTTGAGGGCATGTTTGCCTTTTAACAAATCCGTTAACGGAGCAGTGACTGCTGCAAAGTTTGGAATGAAACGTCTGTACCATCCCGCCATTCCCATGAACCGTCTCACGTCTTTGGCCGTTACCCAAAACCTTCTCCGGGTCGGTGCGCAATATATCATCACTCACCACGAAGCCAAGATATTTGATCTCCTTCTTGACGAACTTGCTCTTCTCAACATTGATGGTCAAGTTGGCCCTCCTGAGCAGTTTTTCAACTGTGCTCAGAAGCTCCAAGTGCTCATCAAATGTGGAACTCGTCACAAGTAAGTCATCCAAGTAAACAAATACCTTGTCCTGCAGTTCGTGCGGTATGACCTTCTGCATCAACCGACACATCGTTTGGGGAGCATTGCATAATCCGAATGGCATGACCTTAAAATGGTACAGGGGTCTACCGGGAACAGTAAAGGCCGTTTTCTTCTTACTCGCATCATTCAATGGAATTTGCCAGAAGGCATCCTTCAGGTCCAAGCTGGTGATGAACCTGGTGCTCTGCAATCGGGCCAATAGACCTTCGATCAGCGGCAGCGGATAGGCGTCCTTAACGGTGACCTCATTGAGGCGTCTAGCGTCTAGACACAAATGCACCTTGCCGGGTTTTCTGACAAGGGTCACTGGAGAACTCCACGAACTCTGACTTTCCTCTATTACCCCCAAAGACAGCATTCGATCAAGTTCGTCCTACAACAGTTTCCGTATAACGGGCGAAACAGCGTAGTGTCACTGTTTAACGGGTCGAGCAGAACCAGGATATATGTGATGAGACACGAGACTGGTTCTACTCAAGCCTTTCTCGTTATACGAAGGAAACTGTTGCTTGACGAAGTTAAGTCGTTGCTGATCTGGTGAAGACAATAGATGGAATTCAGGGTTCGGAGGCTCTGCGGCTATTTCGATGGTGTTGACCTGGATTGGTGCGATTTTGAAAAGATCTCAGAAGTCAAATCCAAGATACACGGAGTGGGTCAAGGAAGGGACCACCAGGAATCACATCAATTTCGTGGTGTCGTTGAATCGCACCAATGTGGTGACGTATCCCAGAACGGGGTCCTTATGACCTGAGGCTGTCTGGACGTGGGCATGCATGGTATGCATATGCAAGCCCAAGTTTGAGAGCAGGTCCAAGGCTCCAGCTCCGAGAATACCCGCACTGGCTCCACTATCGAACAAGCCCGTCAATTTGCGACCCTTGATAGAAATTACCGCGTAGGGCCTATTGTCGCCTGGAGTTGCAACAATTGACTCCACGCAGGCACGCTTCAAGAGACGCCTGGCGAAGAAATACCTCCAGGATCTCCGGAAGCGATCCCGGAAAGGTTGTACACTATGATAAACGGGTGATTCTTGGTCATCGTCAGTCATTCCACTACTTTCGACGTATACCGGGCAAACACTCGGGATACTCGGGCTGACGAAAGATGGCTTCGGATCTGGGTAGGTTGAGGGAGCGAGAACGTCTATAGACGGTGTCTCAACTCGGGGTCCGTGTTGGTGGTACTGGTCTCGTGTGTTATGGGGGCGGTACGCGGCGGAGGGTGTGGTTGGTTCCCCTGGTTCAACACACCCCGTCTGATGTTTCCCGACCCTAGACAATGGGGGCAATTCGGTCGAAGAACCTCTTTGGCCCCGCATCCGAAACAAAATACGCGCTGGACTACTTGCGGACAAAACCGATAAGTATGCCCAAGGTCGAGGCAATTCCAGCAAACGCTGAAGTCATATCTTGGCCATAGGGGGGCCACCGATTGAGTTTGAGAAGTGGTTGGTTGCAGTTTTGTACCGGACTTGCCAAACCAGGTGTTCTTGGGAGTCAACGGGGGTCCTAGGGCGGCTAACTCTGATGGCTGCATGTCCGGCATATGACCGTAGGGATCCCTGGCGTAAAGGTGTTGCTGTGCATGGGTGGGAATGTGCGGTTGCGATTGCCTTGGCATCTCCACGGGTCTCCCGGTAGGAGGGCTATATTCGTAGGCACTATGAATGGGGACCCAACTCTCCTCTTCCCATGCTACGGCCTGTAGTTTATGCGCTCCACGGGTCTGATTACGAAACCCTTCGGGAACCAAACTGCTTCCACCGCTCGGCACCTCCGCACCAAATCTCGTAACCGAGGGAAAATCAATGCCGGCCAAATGCTCCCGCAGGCTTGACTCATATTCAGGCCTAGTATGCGTTGCAGGTCACGATCGGAAAGGGGAGTTTTCAACCGAACTGTCTTTGACATAATATCGTCGAAAAAGGTTTGAAAAGATTCTCCCAGGTGTTGTTTTCGTGCATCTACCTCCCGTCGAATATCTATGTCCATATAGTGACCTGCAAAGCGATCACTGAAGGCCTCTGCCAAGGAAGACCACAGCATCACTGAGCAGCTCTGGTAAAAGGTCCAGTACCAGTCTTCGGCTGCCCCCTTTAGAAGGTGGTGTAAATCGAGCGCCAGAGTTTCCGTAGAAACTCCATGGTTCCGGGCCAGCGTCTCTACTCGGAATAGAAATTGCTCAGCGCCTATACCCTGAGATGTGCCGTCGAACTTCACGGACCATTTGTTGACGAGTAAGTATCGGCTGCAGTACCTCTGAGGTTCGTCAAACTGCCTAAGGGTACCGGTTAGCTGGGGTGTTTCCATGCTATGTATGAGTGACCTCGGTGCCGTATTACTTGCGGTGGGTCTTGCTTCCGGGGACTGAGGGGAAGCGGATGTGGCATGAGTCGCCTGTGGTGGTACGGTGCGGGTAGGTGAAAGAGTTAAATGATCCAGACCTCGCGTAAGACGCTCTAATCCGGAATCGTCCGATCGACGTACCGTGGTTGGCATGATGAGTTAGGGCTTATTAAAAGACTAGTACCCAAAAAAAAATTATGTAGCTGAAAAAAATATATTCTTTGTAAATGACGTAAATGACAACAAAATATAGCCTAGAAAAAGGTAATTGTAGAAGATCAATTGATGTAATATAAAAGCTATAATAAAATTATATTATTATAATGGAAAATATTAAAAAAGTATCATAGTAACACACTTCGTCCCTCGTAATGATCCTCTTTGTTAAGGAAAGGGATAAGGGAAAGGTAATTGAAATCGGAAATTGGTATAAAATTCAGACAGGACACAGAGCAGAGGTAAGCCTTTTGGTGCCTTCCAGCACAGTGGGCGCCACTGCAACTGCGGCGAACACCGTGACAAATATGAAAATATGGTTACTCAAAAATTTAACTTTAAAAATCATCAGATTGAATAATCAAATCAAAACAAAGAGAGAAAAAAAATATTTCCCTGGAATGAACAGACCACTATTCAAGTCAGACACTCCAGGTACTCAAACTCACAAAACTAGGAATTCAAAATTTAAACTTTAATTTACTTTAAAATTCAAAACAAAAATCAACCAAGAGAAAAACTTCACTGCAAAAAGAAAACCTGGTTTGGGCGCCATGTGTTGCGAGCCTCGGTGTTCACCGCAGTCGCAGACCTAATTAGGTTGTGGCAGAGAGATATTTATCCCGGGGTGGCATACTGAGGCCGGCTAGCGCTCAGTCGGGTCGCGGGTTTTCCGAATCTCTCCGCCCGTGCTGGGCCACCTACATAAGTCACAGACACATTAGGAAGGAAAGGGATGGGAGGATCATTCGAGAAACGAATAAAACAGTTGTCTATCTGCTAGACATATTGGTTGAAAAAAGGAAAAAAGATAAATGTTTCAGATAAGCCGCAGGAGGGAACAGGTCTAAATTCTGTTTTCTCTTGTCCACTCACTGCAGCACAGAAAAAAAGGTAAATATCAACAAAAGAAAACAAAAAAAAATCAATCAAATACTCCCCCGTTGGTGTGAGTAAGAATTCTCCTGGCACAATCGCGACTTAATCTACAATCACTCTTCGCGATATACCTTTGGCGGTATCACAAAAACAAAAGAAAAACTTCTTCTTAAATATCGGAGACTTCTTATTAATAATTCGAAAACTTCTTCGGCGATTTAAACTTCTTCTTAAATATCGGAAATTCTTCGGCGATTTAAACTCCTTCCGGCGCGGACAACTCAAAACTGTCTCAAAATCTATCGCATCCCAAAAAAATATCGAATTCAAGTCAAAAATCATAATACAGAAAAAATATAAACCAGCAAAACAAAAACAAAACAAAAACAAAATCACCCCAAAACTCTAAATGCACCCACGTGCATGTTTTTCGGGTCTTCTACTAATCACCCAGCATAGCAAATGCAAATCCGTTAATCCAATAGTTTGCAATTGCTATGACAAGCAATTAGCACCAGACCCTCTTCCATGCACTTGGGATGGAAAGGTTTTATGGGGGGTCATAAAACTAAGTATAAATCAATTCATTTCTCTTTGCAATCCAGTCTATTAAATTATGACTATACGTTATTAGTTAATCTCATTTTTTTTCAAACAAAACAACTTTCAAAGTAAAACAAATATTTTTGAATTCTTTATTTTATTGTTACGACAATAAAAGCATAGTCTTAATGAAATTCAAATAAGCCATAAAAGATCTTAATATAAAATAATCATTGTTATGTAAAGGCGATAAACTTAAAGCCTTAAAAAGAAATTTTGTTTGTTCTGATTAAGAAAAAAAAATTAAAGAAAATAATGAGAAAAGGTTTGACATGAAAACATCCCGAGAAAAAAAAATCTTCGATGAAAGAGAAAGAGTGGAAAACTAGTGAAATATTTTATCTACAATTCTCTACGGTCACTTTCCTGTTTTCCCCTAAAATTGCTATTCTATGTACGAGTATGCTTTCATTATGTATGTAATATTGTCTTGCCAATATCTTCTTTTTATTAAAATGATTTCAATTATGGAGGTGTTTAATGCATTGCTCTCAAACAATCACTAACTTAAAAAACAAAGTAAACATAATTGTTTCATATTATGTACTATATATCTAAACGAAACCGAAAGTCTTTGATTTAATAGCCAATAATAACTTATGTCTTAGAACTGCTTTGCTGGAATAAATTGGGATGTAGAGACGTGAAATACATGTGTTTGCTGTTGGCAAATGTGTATCATTGGCCGGTCGCATCGTAACCGATGGCATTGGCTGGAATCCTTCTTCAGATGCCGGTAGGGCCGGTGAACCTGTCCAAAATTAGACCAAATCTTGCCTTATCTTCGCTAGTTTGAGCAAATTTCAAATCCAATGTGATTCCATGTGGTCGCAGAAAATCCATTCCGAGAATGCAGTCATCCATAATATTCGCGACCAGAAAATTGTGTCGGAACACAAAGTCTCCCAACTTTATCTGGAGGTTGACCTCTCCATGAACAGGTGCAGATTCTCCCGTAGCTGTCCGTAGTGAGAAAATTCTGCCCTTGTGAAGTTGTTGCTGTCTAACTAGGTCTTGTCGGATAATCGATCGGGTTGCACCAGTGTCGATTGTTATGGTGCAGTTTTCTCCGTTAACTTGACCCGGAAGGCATAAGTCCGCTTCTCGACGATGTAGTCTTGACACGGTGATGGTGGTGCTGGGGACGTCGATCCTCCTAGCCAACCTCTGCCCCACGAAGTTGGCTCTTACATGTTTCCCGACCCCTCTGTTTGAAGGGCTTCCATTCTGGGCTCCTGACTCGGTCTGGATCTCCTTCTAGCTGCACACCCTGGACAATAGCTCGGTTTTCTTCGCTTCTTGCAGTCTCTTTGTAGGTGCCCCTTCTCTCCGCAATTCCAGCATCTAGGCGCACCATTTACATGCGGGTCTCGCTCAATTTTGACGCGCTCACACCTGCACTCGTCTGTCACTACCTCACGAACCCGGGCAGTGGTACGAGTCACGTTTTTCGCTGCCTCAAAGTTCAGACTGTAAGCCAATGCGTCCTTAACCGTTTGCTTTTGAGCTAAACGCACGGCTTGTTGCAATTCCGGGTCTTTTAGTGCGCTGATGAATGCTTCTGTTGCTGCATCATCTCGATGTTCTGGGTCGTAGGCTGGGTAAGCCAAAAGTGCTAGTCGCTCAATGTCTTGGGCTAGCTGCTGTAGGGTTTCACCAGACTTCTGCATCCGATGCCTTAGCTGTGACCGATAAATCTGCTTTAGATGATCGTTTCCATAACGCATGTCGAGCGCATTCATTATAGCATTCGGGTTTGAGTGCAATTCATCGGGGATCGTCTGCAAAAGCTCGGCAGCTGGGCCTCTTAGAGCAAGAATAAATGCAGTTGCTCGTTCCTGCTCATTCCAGTGATTTGCCGTTGCGGCAGCTTTAAACTGGGTCTTGTAAATACTCCAGACCGTTTGCCCATCGAATATTGGTGCTTGCACATTTCTGGATGTGCTTTGCGCTGCGGTTATAAGCGGGGCTGGTGAAATAGTTACTACTGCCTTCGCTGCTTCCAATTCTTTTTTCACTTTTTCCATCTCATGGTTCATTCTCTCTTCGACCTGGCTGACCTTTTCCTCGACCTGGTAAACCTTTTCCTCGACGCCTTTAATTTGTTTGTTCAGGCTGCCGAGCTCCGCTTTTATTTCGGTGGACTGTTTTTGAAAATCTGCCTTGATTTCGATCGCTTGTTGGTCTAGCTTCGCTGATTGTTCATTTAACTTCACTGATTGTTCATTTAACTTCGCTGATTGTTCATCAAGCTTCGTAGTTAAATTGGATGACTGTTCACTTAGCTTCGCAGTTAAACTGGATGACTGTTCATCTAGCTTCGCAGTCAGACTGGATGACATCAGCATTAACATTTACATCAGCGCATTTTCTGGCTCCTTTGATTTGGATGTATCTACTTCTCCACCTTCTGCGCCTTTTTCCGCATCTGAGAGCTCACCCGAATCCAGATTCACACCTTCCGACTCGATCGCGTCACGCAAGCGTGCAATCAGTATGGCCTTTGTACCTTGTGTGGCCAGATTCCGCTGTTCCAACTCCTCCTTGAGCTCCGATATGGTCAATTCATTAATTTTTAAGTTTAAGCTTCGTGGCATTTTTAATGTTTCTTTAAATTTTACTATTGTGCACTATAAAAATGTTCAAATTTTCACTTTCAAAATTTTTCTTTCGCACTTCTTGACACCACTGTCGCGTGTTTTCCGGTTCGCGGCCAATAATTTTAATGTTCCGGGAAAGTGAAAACGCAATGTCTTTTAATTTAAGTTAAAAGAATTTATTTAATTACGAAAATGCACAATAAACAATTTAACACTTTCACTAATTTTAATTTTCACTATGAAAATTATCTAACACTTGTCCATAAATTTCTTATCTCAATTGTCTTCTAAATCACTTCACTATTACGAAACACACTATCGCAGTTCTTATCACGGTCGAATGAATGATGATGCCCCCATTCATTCAGCTCGCCTTTATATAGGGTCTCTACCTATTCACCCATTTCTCGTTTATTGGCGAATGTTCTACCGAGAGGTACCTGGTAGATTCGAGCAAATTAATGAATGGAGTGACGTCACTTGCAGATGTTGATCATGCTTGTTGGGTTCTCGTGGTTTCGAGTGAATTCGTGTTCTTGATTGTTGTGAAAAAAATTGCGACAGTGGCTCGCAGAATTATTTGTACATATAACAATATATATATATATATATATATATATATATATATATATATATATATATATATATATATATATATATATATATATATGTATGTATGTACACATTTTAAATGAATTTCTTCTGTATATATATATACTTCTGTGTCCAAAGAATAAGGTGACATTTGAATTTAAACTGCGTTCGTCCAAGGATTTGGAGAATTATGTTTTTTTGTGGTAGGGAGGTGAATGCCATTTATGCACAGAGTGTGGGACTCCCATGCGCGACCGGACTACCCACTAAACACCTCCCCTGTCAACTTGAGAACTCAGCCTGGAACCATTTGACACATTACTTCGGGCCAGGTCTCGTTTTTTTACGCCGTGGGGCGCCTTCAGGCTGGGGAGTCCCTTTCCCAGCGGGAGGCGAGAGGGGAAGAGGAAATGCCAGAAGAGCGATCCCCCAGCCCCAGCGCCCCCGGCTGCTGTGAGTCCACTTTATATTTTAGGACTGCCCGAGCATAATGTGCCACCTGGTTCCATTTGTCAACCGATGATGAAGGGGGAGATAGTGATGGCTTGATGGGCAGTCGTGTACGAACCGCCGATAGAACCAGACGCATTATACGTGACCATCGATAAATAAAGTTATCCTTAGTAACGGCTTTAATTTATTTATTTCGTTTTCCTCGTTCATTCCGTTTTCCCTCTTGACAACTTCAGAAGTGGGATCATCCAAAAATGCCTACCGTTCAAATAGACTCGCTAACCGTAAAGCAGCTACGCGCCTTGTTGCAATCGCGAGATCGATCGATCGGGGGAACAAAGTCCGGACTGGTTAATCGCGTGTGTGAAGAGCTGGGTTCCGAAGAAATAGAATTAGAAGAAATCCCAACCGAATCAGTGCCCCCAGTGTCGCGTAAGGAATTTAACGAACTAAAAAGTGATATCGCCGCCATTCCGGCATTATTAAAAGACCTTGCAGAGGTTCGCACACAATCGAACCAGCCGCCCGATACCGTGAACACATCTACCACCGAACAACCGACTACTGCCAACATGCACGCCGATAATAGCCGAACCGTCGATCCGCCGATCATACTACCGCCATATCCATCGAATATTATGATGGTGTCGAATACGAACCCGACATCGTCATCGACCGACTCAGCCGTCGGCACCGCCGCCGCATCAAATATCATTGTTCCACCAGGAGCCGCACCGGCATTCTCTCCTTCTCCTACAAATAGAGTACCCACACCACCACGCATTGTCGGACGTACACTAACGATCCGTGAAGTGAGTGAAATGTTGCCGGAGTTCGATCCGTTGTCTGAATTGTCGCTCACGTTGAATCAATTCACAACGCGTATCAACACGCTACAAAGCACTCTCGGCTGGGAGGATGATATGATACTTCTCGCTGTTCCCGCGAAACTAAAAAATACGGCTAGAGTGTGGTTTGATAGCCATCCACAACCACACACGTCGTGGAGATCTCTGGCAATGGATCTGGAGAGAGATTTTCCAAATGACATCGACGAAACCACAATACATGCGAAATTAATCGCAAGCGGAAGAAACCCCGGAGAATCTATCGAAAACTTCTTTTATCGTATGTGTGCAATCGCCCGTCGTGGAAATGTTAGTGAGAAGGCCACTATACGATACAACCGTACGAATCTTCGACACACCGCTCTGCAAAATTCAATTGCATGCGTAGACTTCGCAACCACCGCAGAACTTCTCGCAGCCATACGAAGATTTGTTTCTAATGCGCAACAGCAACCGCCAGAACGACGCGAGAGTGTTCCGAATAAGCGAAATGATCGAGAGAGCGTCACCGACACCAATGTAATGATGACGAATAAGCCGGGAAGCGCACACAAGCATGGTAATCGCGTGAATCATCGGAAGGAGATAGTGTGCTACAACTGTTGGGGAAGCGGACATCTTTCAATCAACTGCACACAGCCGCAACGTAGAGAACGATGCGCTACATGCTCTCGCACGACACACTCAACCAACCAGTGCCCCGAGAAACAAAAACAAGCGAACGTCCGTCGAATCTCAGACGACAAATCGTCCGTTTGCCACAAACAAATTCGCCTGGACGGAAAATATACGGATGCGTTTGTCGATCCAGGCAGTGAGCGGTCACTTTTACGAATGAATACCGCTAGTGATTTGTGCCATATAATCAACGGAGACACAATAGTTTTGAAAGGCTTTGCAGGTGGGGAAACTGAGAGCAATCAAGACATCGTTGCCGAAGTCACCGTAGACGAGTGACACAAATAGCGAAACTCATCGTCGTCGATGATGACCTCATCCCATCTTCCGTGCTTCTCGGACGAGATGTACTATGCGCTGCAAATAATCAGCTGGTGATGAGATCCGGAATGTGTCTATTGGAAAAGATTAATCCTGATAAGATTCGTATCGGAACGGAAATAACCGACAACGAACGGAGGAGCCTGTACAGACTGATTGATGAATTCTCCGGATGTTTCGCCACCGATGTATCGGAGTTGGGAAGGTGCAAAAATACGCAAATGAAAATCGAAGTTAATGTCGACACCCAGATCAACCAAAAACCGTACAAAATTCCGTTCGCTAAACGTGAGGTCGTCAGTCAAATTACAAGCGAACTTCTTCAACACGAAATCATTCGACCGAGCTGCTCTGAATACTCATCACCCATCGTTCTGGTGAAAAAGTCGAATGGAGAGGACCGGCTTTGCGTCGAATACAGAGCACTCAATGCGATCACCGTTAAACAGCCTTTCCCAATGCATTCTGTGGATGAGCAACTGGTATTGATATCGGGCAATCAATTCTTCACTACATTGGATTTAATGGCAGGCTACTATCAAATACCTCTCGAGGAATCTTCCAAGAAGTACACAGCATTTATCACGCACGAGGGCTTATATGAGTTTAATTCTATGCCATTCGGTCTCGTGAACGCGCCATCTGTATTCCAAAAGGCTATGTCGCAGATAATTAAAAGGATGAAGCCGGGCGAAGCCGTGCCGTATGTCGATGAGGTCGTCATTCCGAGTCGCACGGCAGAGGAAGGTCTCCAACGTCTCCGATCTTTCGTCGAGCTACTTCAAGAGGCCGGAATGACACTACGATTATCCAAATGTGTATTTCTCGATAAGGAGACGTCATTTCTTGGTCATCGAATTGCTGGTGATCTATTGAAACCCGGAATGGAAAAAACGTTAGCCATCAGTTCATTCCCTGCTCCTACATCCATAACCGAAGTCAGACGCTTCCTCGGATTAACCGGATTCTTCCGCAAGTTGGTCAAAGACTATGCAATGATCGCCCGCCCGTTAACCAACTTGCTCAAGACGAAAGAAAAACCGAACTTTTTGTGGAACGATGAACACGAAGGGGCATTTCAACATTTGAAGCGAGTGTTATGCAACGAGCCAGTTCTTGTTTTATACGATCCAACGAAGAACCACAAACTGCATACGGACGCAAGCTCAAAGGGACTCGCCGGCATACATATGCAGGAAAAGGAAGCAGGAGTTTGGAAACCAGTATTTTTCTACAGCCGAACATGCAGCGAGGCCGAGCAAAAATTTCACAGTTACGAGCTGGAGGCCCTCGTTATCGTAGAAGCACTCGAACGGTTCCGAATGTACTTGTTGGGGAAACGATTCCGCATAGTAACAGATTGTTCCGCCATAAGCAACATGAAATCAACGAAGCCGTTAATCCCTCGTGTAGCAAGATGGTTCTTAAAGCTACAAGAATATGACCATGAAATTGTTCACCGAGCAGGAAACGCGATGCCTCACGTTGATGCCCTGAGCCGGTCACCTACCGGAAAACCCAGAGATGTTCCCGTTATCGCTGACAATATATTCGTGATCGAAGCGAAAACGGAAGATTGGGTCGCGGCAATGCAAGCTGGTGATCCCGAGATAGTTTAAATCGTCGAGATACTTCAAGGTGTGCAGCTCTCATTGCAGTCAAAACAATTAAAAAGCGAATATAAGATTAAACAAGGACGTTTATATCGGATTGTGAACGGTCGAGCAATATTCGTTGTGCCACGTGCAATCCGACGGAGAATCATCAAACTATACCACGATGACATGGGTCATTTCGGATTGGAAAAAACCATTCAACGAATCCAGCATAACGTTTGGTTTTCCCGCATGCGCAACCATGTGAAGGCTTACATCAGTTCGTGCCTTCAATGCTGCTTCAATAAAACTATCACCGGAAAACCGGAAGGACAGCTACACATATACGATGTTGAGCCGATACCATTCCGTGTCCTCCATTTGGATAATGTTGGACCATTTCCGCGCAGCACAAAGGGTAACACGCACATCATCGCCGCCTCAGATCCATTCACCAAATACGTAATTCTCAAGGCCGT
>OZ017741.1:117031954-117061954 GCA_963969285.1 Odontomyia ornata
TATATATATATATATGGATATATCAAATCCAACACTGTACTGCCTGGTTAAGCATGGCGGATGGAACTCTTCACTCCATTGTAGGGAAACTCACGACTGATGTCACCTTTTTTCTTTGGTGGTTGGGAGGTGAATGTGTCTCCCAGGCTCGCCAGCGACTGCAGTACCCACTAAACACCTCCCCTGTCATGTCATGTGATTTTACATTATATCCCGACTGAATCAAAATTTCTGCTTAGGTCTGGGCTAGGCCCGACGATTTAACTTGGCCCGGTATTATCCCCGAGTACTTCACTCGACTCGGTTACTACCGTAAATGACGACACCGAATTCGCATCCTCTTCGATACGCACTAGATACCGATCAACAGCTACGATTAGGCGTGGCGGTTTTTCCTTCGCATGAGAAAAAAGGTCTCGGCCGGACAATTTTGGTGTCACACTTTAGATGTATTGGATGCTAAACTCACCAAGCAGAGGCATTTTGCCATATTTCCGGCGAAGGAAAAGTCGTTATACGCCGATGTCGATCGGATGTTGGCACTGGGTGTGGTTGGAGAATCCCAAAGTGCATGGGCTTCGCCAGTTACCTTAGTGGTTAAACCGAACAAGGTCCGAATATGTTAGACGCTAGCCGCCGTACCGTTGATCGAGGGTATCTTAAGTCTGTTTCCTAAAGCGCACTTTATTATCAGCTTAGACCACTAAGACGCTTTCAAGCAGATCCCATTGGATCCTAGTTCATAGGAGAAGACCGCCTCCACAGTGCCGGGCGACCTGGCACTGACCATACTTTTTGGCCTGTGTAATGCACCAGACACAATGGCGCGCCTTATTGATAAGGACTAATTATTGTGTGTAAATAAACTCTTTTAACTTAATTTAAAAGGCAGTGCGTTTTCACTTTCTCGGGAGATTGAACTTATGGGCCGCGAACCGTAACAAGCAACAAATAAACACACATAACACTCATATACACACACACAGACATATATATATATATATATATATATATATATATATATATATATATAGATATATATAGATATATATATAGATATATATATATATATATATATATATATATATATATATATATATATATATATATATATATATATATATATATATATATATATATATATATATATATATATATATATATATATATATATATATATATATATACATATATATATATATATATATATATATATATATATATATATATATATATATATATATATATATATATATATATATATATATATATATATATATATATATATATATACTAGTGTACTGAGGATGACCGTCTTTTGCGGTCAAAATGCGCATATACACACAATAAAAACAAATATAGTCGAAAACGAAGCCTTTGAAATTTTTATTCTTATTTAAAAATTTGTCAAAAGGTCAGAAGTGATGGTCTCTCATTGGCTGGCGCCCCAAGACCCCCTCGGCTGCTTCTGTCACCCCATCTCTTACTGTCTTCCACATGGTTTTGATGTCATCATTACTTTCTCTCGCCTGCAGGAATATATTGATGCAATTTCCCAGGGCTGACATGTATGTGGAGGTTGCTGATCTATGGTTTAGCATGTGTATCTAGTACCTCTGTTACACTACCAGTAAGCCCGATGTGTATTAGTATGAACAGGGTGCTCGATTTGATAAATACATAATCAAGGCTCCCGGGGAGAAAGAGATCTTCCCGCATGTCACTTATCTCCTACTTTACCCATCTAGACTAAGTCAACAAAGGCAAGAGTGATTTGATAAATTATTTGATTTTACTGTTTATTTTTTAAACATTTACATTATGATCAAATTGATTAATTACATTTTCACATGTTATAGTATTGAAAACCTTTCACAATCAGTATTTAGTGAAGCGCTTTTCACTTTCACCTTGACTTGGGAGTTCCTTGACGTCGGCGGGACCTGTCGCGCTTGCCATATGAGCGCCAGCCTGTTGAGGGAACCATGCAGACGAGCTTTTGGATCGAGCTGGTCACATTACGTGGAACGCCAAAAGGCCGATTGAGGTTCACGGCGCAAGCCAACAACTCACCCCTACCCATTGGAAACTATTCTTCCTGGAGTCTAGTTCTGGAGAAACAGGAAAAATTTCGCGTATTTGATCTCACGTTGCTTACGACACCGGGTAGCGGCACGCTACCGCAGAGACTCGAACAGCAAACGAAACTGCCGACTCCACCAAGTGTTTATATTTGGTTGCAAAGCAAGCTTTTGCTCAATATTTCGGCGAAATTTGCCGAGTATGCAACATGTGAGTCCCATTCCTCGGAAGCTCTTCCTCTCCGTCTCGTCCTGTTTGCGGCAAATTGGCGAAACTGGGGAAATTGAGCGAGGGAGAGCTTTTGTTTCGTCTTTCGGCACTCTCTTCAGCTTAAATCCGCTAGAAACACTGCCCAAAGCTTATCACGTATGTCGTCCACAATGTGACGGCTCGTATAAAGCGAATTTGGATATATTCTTTTCGCTTGCTCATTAGTCAACATGGACATGATTCGACGACAATGGGGGTATGTGCTTGATCGTAGTGAATACATAAACCATCGTAGGATTTCATTGGTTAAACTTGAATTCACTCACTCGTAATGCCTCGGAGTAATTGATGCTTCTTGTTTACAGCTGTAAACGGTATCGGAACTTGACCCTTATAAGGTAGTGTATCCAAATCACAGACAGCGCCGCGGAACGAGAATGCTGGTGGCGCCTCGTTTGCGTACGAGAACATGGTCGATCTGGTTGAATGTGCGACCATCTGGGGATGCTCACGTTCTCTTCTGGATGTGTCGATGTGGAAAACGTGTGGTGCTTACTGTGAAGCCTCTACTAGTAGCGAAGTCTACCAGCCGCTGTCCGTTGTCACTGGTCTCTGCATGGAGGCAGTGTCCTCCGGTTGTTCCTCTATGTTCCGTTTCTAGGCCAATTTTTGCATTGAAGTCACCTAGATGTCAGACGTCGTTTGACGGCAGTGCATCGAAAGTGCGGTCCAGGGTGCTGTAAAATTCGTCCTTGATTGTCTCTTCTTCTCTTCTGTGGGCGCGTGACAGTTGACCAGCCAGATATTAAAAACTTTGGTCTGAATGCGAATCGCACAAGTCTTTCGTTAACGGGGTTGAAGTCGGTAATAATTTGTTTAAATGGGCTGTCGACAATAAAAACCACTCCGAACTCATGGTTTCTTTGCAGTTTTCTACTTTTAAACACGGTGTGTGTTCGCATGTCAAATATGTCTTCACCGTTTCTTGCACTGCGAGGATGTTGATTCGGTATTTCTTTATTTCATCCAGAAATTATCGCAGTGCAGCTGGTCTGTTCAATGGTCCAACATTTCAAGTTGCCAAAAGAATAGTTCTTTATTCGTTGTAATAGTCGTTGCTTTTTACCCAATCCGATCCGAGGCTGTTCTCCTGATTCCATGACAAGTAAATACTAAGTGGAGCGTTGTCTGCATTTTGGCTTAGTCAGTTTTGGCCCACGAGTGGTATCTTATTTCCCACATACCTGCTGGTGAGCCGGTTAGGGTACCCTCTATCCGCTACCTGAGGCCGCGTTCGATGGGGAACGAAAACTTCACACGGGATCTGGTATTTTATTGTGCCATAATTCGAATGGCGTCCTGTTTCCATAAGTTCTACTTGAACTACGATTTCTTAGATAGTTCGAAGTAGTAATAGCTTCCGCCGAACGATGGGAATCGAGTTCCGATTGAATTAAAAAAAACACCTAGCCATGTCAACTAGCATTCGGTTTAAGCGTTCGGCAACACTATTTTGTTGCGGCGTGTAAAGTACAGCCAAATCCAGATTGATTTCTTCTCGTTTCAAAAGCTCATACAATTCTCTATTGCAAAATTCACGACCGTTTTCGTCGTTGTTGATTCTAAGTCCCGTCTGTTTCCCCACAAAATTCTTGAATTCTTTGAATGCATCCAATACTTTGTCCTTTCTTTTTAAGAAATACAACTCACACCATCCACTATAATCGTTTGTGAATGTCACGAAGTATTTAGATCCTCCTTCGGAGCTTACCTTCGGTAGTTCGCACAAATTCGTATGGATTATATCTAACAATCTCTAATTATTTTCGATACGTGGCATAAACGGTTTGGTTGTTGTAAGTGTTCGAGCCTTGCATACCACAATTTTGCATAATTTATTTATATTTCTTCTTCCCCGCGTCCATTGTCGGTGACTTTGAGCAGATATCTAGTTGGTAACGCGGGCTTCCCAAGTAATGTATCGTGCAAGAGCATGTCTATATTGCCGAGGTCCATTGCTGCGGCGAACAACTTCCACCGGCTCTACTTTAACTTACGTTACTTCCGTTCCTTTTCCTTTCGATCCGAGGAAAAGTACCACAAAAAACCGCTAAACAAAAATACTCGTCCGAATTTTACCGATGCGGTACCCGAAATAACCTACTCGAATCCAAAACAAAAAAAATTCTACTCTAACAAAAAAAAAACGCATAACTCAAGACGTGGCACCGCGTACCATTCGCGGATTACCGAAACCCTACCCCCTTGACGGATACTCACCTTTCGCCGGCATAACCTTCTGAAAGAGAATGGGTTTACTGGAAAGGAAAGACGTTTGGGTTATGTTAGCAAATCGTATTCTATTTAATTCCTGTATATCGATTGTATATAAAATCAATTGAAATAAGAAAATACGAGTAATTATACCAAAAATGTGCTAGAGTAAAAGAATCTGTAATTTCTTCTTCTTCTTCGTAGCACTATAACCCCTCTCGGGCCTTCGCTTCCTCTGTCATTGACTCTTATGTTCTGTATGAATTTATCATTTAAACTTATATTATTAACTATTTATTAATGTCTCTGTGAAGAAATTTATATTGCTTATGTTTTAAGTTTCACCTTGAATTTTGTATTGCATTTCATTATTCTATTAGTATAAGCGTCGTTTACGCGGAATTTAGAAAATGGTATGAAATTTCAGGAAAAAAAAGAGATTAGTATTTAAAATCGAAAAGATTATTAAAATAATTAAAACTAAATTTTTTTTTGAGAACTGTATTGTTGCACTTCATTAATTATGAAGAAATAATATCATGCATATCTATTAAAATCAAAAAGCCCGTAAGCCGAAGGTCTCTGGTTCAAGTTTCGTTGGCGTCAACGAGATTTAGTTTCAGTGGTTCTTCGGACGGACTATAAGCCTGTTCAGTTATGATATGTGCTGGTTTAAAATCAGAACGTATCGCACCTGGGTGGACGTACAGACGGCCGAAGCGTGATAATGATCGTATCACCTTATGGAGTGCCGATACATTAGATAGATCATGACAATGAGATACTCGTAACTATCTCTAAGTGAAGGCCCGAAAGGGGCTGTAGTGCTACGAAGAAAAAAAGAAGATTTCTATTAAAATCAAATCATATGAGCTAAAAGAATGTAAAAGGAAGAATGGAAAGGTTAAAATTATTTGAATTATTTTCTTAAAACAATAAATATTATATGGCTGAATAATTTATATAGATGTTAGAAATTGTTGTTAAAATCATTAAATATTGAGTGAACAATGCGTTCAACACTTACTACATTAAAAGGAAATAACGCGGACTTGAAGTAATAAAAGATAAAATTTGCGATCGCAGTAAATAAATTATAATAGAGAATGACATTAGCGTCTAATAAATATTTTACGACGGCATTGCAATGCAAAGGTCTCTTTAACCAAAAGCTTCTGTGCGAGGAATGTGTAAAGAGCTCCGATATATTGTACGGGAATAATGACATCGGTTAGCACTCGTCGATGCTTCATAAAACATCTGAATCACAACATCTAATATGTCTGATCCGAAAAAAAGGTCATCATATTGACTGCGGATACTAAGTTGCCCGCATATTCGCCACATAACCTTGCGAATTCCGCATTATCGAATCGTAGTTGAATTGTAGAAAGAATTGACTCCACGTATTTGACTTCAATCGAGAAAATGTTTAGAGTATACTTGGAAGTGCCGTGCAATGCTAACATTGGCCGGTTGTACATATTTTCTGTTTAAATTCCGACCTTTCGCAAAAACGCAATACTTGTGGATATAATTTCAAGCAGTTATCAAATTGTTTTGAACTTCCTTTTGCGAAAAATGATGCAGTGTCTTTTACGGAGGCCACATTGAAAAATAAACTCGGCTCTATCTTGAGGTATTGTGCTGGTATCGGAATGATGGTCGCTTTTACACAAAACTATATTTATACAACCACAATGATTGTATGTTCTTAAACTGTTCCGCTGTCGTGTCTAATGCTAATATATGCAGCAACTATCTGCTTTTCTTTTCCACATTATATCTTAGTGCCGTTGCACTACTATCGTCTATTTTTTATGGCCACCTCCGAAAAAGAGATGGAATGAGCAGCAACGCTGCTCTTTTTTTTACCCCTTTCTTACTTTATTAAGGTCTACTGCTTTTGGGCACCACTCTTCCCCTTTCTTTCACTTCGAACAATCAATCATGGATGAACTCACCATCTGGGCTTTTTCATGCGCAAATTTCCTTCCAACCTCTACTGTTGTCAGAACACCAGCTCAAAAGTCCGATTTACGCTTCACACTCTCTTGTTCTAGAACCTTCTCAAATAACTTTTTCCGTACTGCTTCAATCGCAATGACTAGCAAAAATGTTATGATTGACCACTTTATCCACATAAGGAAAAAATGCACTTACGGATCTGCGAAATTTCGGTTATTACAACATGCTAGATGTTATAATTCGTCTTGTTTCACACTTTAAATCAAGATAAACCGTCCGAATATATATTTTGGTTATGTACGCTAAGCGATTAATGATAACGAACTGATTCGGTTTATTTAACTAGCTCACCAATTTTACTACTGGGCCCAAAACCTGCAGAAAATTCGTTGGGAAGCCTTTAAATAAGGATAAATAAACTGAGTTACAAAGTGTCGTCTTCTATTTATACTCGTACGTCTGATTAACAAGATAGTTGACAAACGGGTGACAAATGAATGAATGGATGACAAATTGTTGATCAGCTGTGTATGCGATGATGTGTATTTGAGAGTACCACTCAACAATTAAAATCTCGTTAGAAATTGAAATTATTGAAGAAAAATAATACAGAAATAAATTGTTGAAAACGGACTCGCTTCTTTCCTATCCATAAGCTGCTCCTTTGTAGTGTTTTGGTGATGAAGGAGGTGCACTTCGGGACGGCAAGGTTCCCTCAAGGAGATTTCCGAATTGATTATTTTTTGTTGCTCGGGTCGGGTTCGCGGTGTTCTTGGTTATGTTTGTGTACTTCGTTAGAGTGGTGTATTTCTGTTATTGACACCGCGGCGATAGAATAGAATCAGTAGAGGGATGTAGAGTGCGATTTTGATTGAGGACCTGTTTTAAATCGGGTAAATTTGGCGGTGGCTGAAAGTTGTAATCGAGGAACATTCTTACTCACGGTACGACCCACGACCGAATTCCCTCCAAACTAGATGGCTGAGCAGCATCCACCACGTAGTAGACTGTTGAATGTCTGAATCTGTTGACTCTAAGAGATGTTTTTGAATCGTTGAGAGGTTGATTCAGATTTCCTTCGAGAAATCTCCGATAGAACGATTTAAATCATTACAGATTTTAGTTGTGATTCCCTCATTTTAAATCATAGGGCTAGCAAAGAACACAACATCATCATCATTACTGACACACGGCTCCATATCTCTAGTTGTTAGTGACAATTTTTTTTGGATAAGCATATCCGCATATAATTTGCATATCCTCTGTTTATGTATGACAATTTCAGTAGTCAACAACATATCAAAAATGAGTTTTAAAATGTGACTAACAATTTTAAAGCTTTATTGTACAAATCGAATTACTATATACTCCGGTTGGAAAGGTTGGATTCTAATTAACACTGAAAAGGTAAGTACTAATCTTTAGATATCTATCAAAAGCGTACAATAACTTATACGAAAAGATAGTTTCAGTGTAGTCTTTCCACCAAAGAAACACTAATCGGTTTTAACTCTTTGTAAAACATTTTTTTACAAAGATCTACTAGTTTCGCGAACTGTCTATCCGTCCGTCCGTCGGTCTGTCCATGCGTCACAGCAAATTTTCTCAGAAACTATATAAGATAGAATGCTAAAACTTTGTGAAAATGTCAGAAGTCTCTTTTTGGCTAATGCCCCAAGACCCCCTCGGCTGCTTCTGTCACCGCATCTCTCACTGTCTTCCACGTGGCTTTGATGTTATCATTACTTTCTCCCGCCTGCGGGGATATGTTGATGCGATTTTCCAGCGCTGACATGGATGTGGACGTTACTGATCTGTGATTTAGCATGTGTATCTAGTACCTCGGAGTAATTGATGCTTCTTGTTTACAGCTCTTAGAGATGCAGCATCGGAAATTGAACCTTATAAAAAAGTAGACCGTATCACAGAAGGGCTGCGGAACGCGTGTGTGTCAAGAATGCTGGTGGCGACTCGTTTCCGTATGAGAACATGGTCGATCTGGTTGAATGTGCGACCATCTGGGGATGCTCACGTTCTCTTATAGATGCCTCGATGTGGAAAACGTGTGGAGCTTACTGTGAAGCCTCTACTAGTAGCGAAGTCTATCAGCCGCTGTCCGTTGTCACTGGCCTCTGCATGGAGGCAGTGTCCTCCGGTTGTTCCTCTATGTTCCGTTTTCGTCCGATTTTTGCATTGGAGCCACCCAGAACAATTTTAATGTCATTTGACGGCAATGTATCGATAGTGCAGTCCAGTGTGCTATAAAATTCATCCTTGATTGCCTCTTCCTTCTCTTCTGTGGGCGCGTGACAGTTGGCCAGCCAGATATTAAAAACTTTGGTCTGAATGCGAATCGCACAAGCCTTTCGTTAACGTAGTTGAAGTCGGTAGAAATTTGTTATATGGGCTTCGACAATGATATTGGTTTTTTATTTCTTTATTTCATCCAGAATTTATCGCAGTGCAGCTGATCTGTTCAATGATCCAACATCCCAGGTTGCCAAAAGAATAGTTCTTTATTCGTTGTAATAGTCGTTGCCGTTTATCCAATCCGATCCGAGGCTGTTCTCCTGATTCCATGACAAGTAAATACTAAGTGGAGCGTTGTCTGAATTTTGACTTAGTCATTTTGGTCCACAGGTGGTATTTTATTTCTCACATATCTGCAGGTGTTCAGTTCCTGAACAAAGTACAGCACCAATTGACTTAGGTTAAAATCCTAGACTAAGTAAAATACAAGCCAGCAGAATTAATCAAGTTCATATTGCCTATGGTGCAATTTTTTTCTATATAATTTTTATAGAATTCATTCACCTTAATTGTTTTCAATATAAATAAATGCTAACGTAGAATTCATTCACCTTAATTGTTCTCAATATAAATAAATGCTAACGTAGAATTCATTCACCTTAATTCTTCTCAATATAAATAAATGCTAACGTAGAAATCGTTCACTTCAATGGTTTTCAAATCTAAATACTAGCTTGCACAATTATGCGATCAATGTAATTTTACATGAATGCTGGCTTGCACATTTTTGTCAATGAACTTTCTTCCAATCAATTTAATTTTTTTTTTTTTGATGATTATAAGAAAATGTATTATAAATACAATTGAATGAATCAATAAAGTTTCAGTTTTTGTCATATTATCAACAGCAATAACACGAGCGTTTTCCTTTTTTAATCTCCCAGTTTCCCAGTTTCCCAATCTACCCTAGTTTGATACATTCTACAACCATTGAGTGTATTAAACATTCCTAAAAACTCCTCAATAACAGCTGGTGTGGCTGGTTTTTTGAGGAATAATCCTTTACACTATTTCGGTTCACAGGAAGCCTTCCTGCATCGAAACATTGGTCCGTCGAGCCGGATATCGTTTGCACTTAGGTTCAATATAGTTCCTAACTGCATACAATCCGTTTCTACATTGGTTGCTGCGTTTTATCCTGGGCACCGTTCCCAACAGTAAGGTCTTCCTCTGAATCGTGGCAGCACTCTAGTTCTCAAATTATCGTTCATGACTGCGGTACACAGACATCCTTGGATTGTAGGGATATTTTGACATTCAGGCTCCGAATTTATTGTTCCTGACTGCGATATACGGTGATCTCTTGGAGTTATCATTTAGGGTTCAGCGGCACTCAGGTTCCTAGCCAATTGTTCCTGACTGCACTACAAGAGAATCCTTCGGGTTTCCGTAAAAGGTCCACTGGGATTTAGCGACACTCAGGTTCCAGACTTTTTAGTTCCTGACTGCAGCTCACGAGCACCTTTGGAACTCATTTTAATCGCTTAAAATATTCAATATGGAGGTCAATACGCTTCTAGAGGATCAGCAGCGTATAGCTGAGTCTCTCGAAAATCTAGAGAGGAACTTTAAAAAGGACAGCACATCTCGGAAAGATGTGGAGTACTTTAATAAGAAACTGGGGATTATTGAAAGCCTCTGGGAAAGATTCAAGCTAAATCACGTTGAATTGCAATCAACACTTGCACCCTCTCACCAGTATTTAGAGAATCGTTTTTAAGAGGCAACAAGGCAACAATCCGACAAAACAAAGAGCGTATACACCGTAGGTCAGACACTTCTGATTCCAACTTTGAAACCTGATGAACAATCAACAAAAATGCCAATGCCGACAACGTCAACTACTAGACCAACGGCAGCGTCTCTGCCGACGGCTCCAAACGATCCACTGCTCATTTCTAACGATCCAACTGAATCGATGCCAACGGATGCCTACCGATATAATTTTCAACCAAGCAACCTTCCAAGGCTACCTGCTATAACCATTCCGTTGTTTAATGGCGACTTCAAAGAATGGAGAAGGTTTTTCGATTTATTCAGGACAGTTATACATAATAACTACAATCTAGGACCCATCCAAAAGATGCAATATCTTTTAAGCTATTTAGAAGGAGAGGCAAAAAATGCTGTGTCGCATCTGCAGCTAGATGCATTGAATTATGAGACGGCCATTATGATGCTACAAGAACGCTTTTCAAACAGCAAAAGAATGACTATGGCATACCTTGACTCCATTTTCGATATAAAAAAAGTTGAACACAAGAGCGCAACTGACATAATAAACCTATTTAATGTTCTGCGTAACTGTTTAGCTGCGCTTAAAAATTTGTCACATAATACAGATCAGTGGGATCCGATCATCATACACATTGCTATGCGAAAACTCGATTCTGAGAGCATTCGCCTGTTTGAAAATACATTACCGAACAATAAGGAAATGCCATCATTACAACAGCTCTATAATTTCCTATTAAAAAGACATGAAGTCTTAACGACGATCAAACCTCAAGTCCAGGAGCAGCACATTAAAAAGCGAGCGTTCAATACGACGACAAAACCAGCATGTCCATATTGCAAAGAGCAACATTTTATATACCGTTGCGAAAAATTTAAAGGACTTTCCGCAGACGATCGCTATAAATTCATTTCATCGAATAAATTATGCTATAATTGCTTGACTCACGGCAAAAGCATAAAATGTAAAAGCACACATAGATGCTTCGAGTGCAACAAACCGCACCATACACTTCTGCATTTCCCCAAGGTTAAAACGGTGTCTTCCAATATTGCTACTAATGAAGCCTACGAGGGATTATCAACAAAAACAAATGGCAAAGAAATTAACACCAAGGTACTACTTCCTACAGCTCTCATAAATGTACTCTCGAGCACTGGAGAAAGAATTCCGTTGCGCGCTCTCATCGATCAAGGATCCCAGACATCTTTCATTACCTCAAAGACAGCAAAGAGGCTACGCTTAGAAACTGAAAACGTCCTGGCTACTGTTACAGGTATTGGTGAAAAGGGATCAACGACCATACGCGGAAAAGTATACGTAACGATAACCCAGCATTTTCGATCAGCATTTACTACCCTAGTAGAAGCATTAATTATGCCCAGGCTCACAACAAACTTGCCGGGAGACCTAGTAGAGCTACCTAGATGTAGCAAAGTCCCAGAACTTAAGTTAGCGGATCCTTGCTTTGCCTCCCCTGGACGAATAGATATGATACTTGGAGGAGAGGTCCTTGAAGAGATAATCGAAGAAGGCCTAAGGAAGGAAGAACCATTATTAGCCCAAAAGACGAAGCTTGGTTGGATTTTGTCAAGCAAAACCATGTCCAAGACTAAAAGGAGTACAGCCAATATGATATCCTGCATCTCAAAGACCGAATTCCACAAATCGGTGGAAAGGTTCTTTGAGATGGACAACGACATTAGCGAAAGGGAGCCTTCACCTTCTGAGGTCAGATGCGAAGAACATTTTCAAGTAACTCACGAAAGAGACAATCAAGGAAGATATGTAGTCCAGCTTCCATTTAAAGACGAAATCAATGCAACACCACTTGGGGAATCTAGAGTTAAAGCTTTAATAAGATACAAACAAGTCGAGAAAAGGCTAGAAAAAGATCCAGGAAAAAACAATATCAAACGTTTTTGCAAGAATATCTTGAACTCGGCCACACGGAAAAGGTAAATCCATACATCGGTGACAACAGAAGCGTTTTCTACTTGCCACATCACCCAGTACTAAAGGAGGATAGTACTACAACAAAACTTCGAGTCGTATTTGATGCATCTGCAAAAACCTCAGAGGGACCAAGCCTGAATGATTTGTTACATATTGGAGCTAAATTACAGCAAGACTTAGCCCAGATCTTGCTACAATGGAGAAAGCATAACTATGTTTATACTGCGGACATTGAGAAGATGTTCCGGCAAATCATTCTGTCAAGCCAGGATAGAGACTATCACAGGATCCTCTGGAGAAACGATAGAACACAAACTATTGATGAATATCGATTGAACACTGTCACTTACGGTACAGCCTGTGCCACATTTTTGGCTGTACGATGTCTCGTCCAGCTGGCAAAAGATGAAGGCAAAAACTATCCACATGCAGCCAACGTGCTTCAGAATGACTTCTATGTTGATGATATGCTTAGTGGTTCGGACTCAAAAGAAGAAGCACTAAAATTACAAAAAGAAATTACGGACCTGCTCAAAAAGGGTGGTTTCAATCTCAGAAAGTGGGCTAGCAATGATGCAGAGCTACTGGCAACAATCCCTGAAGATGCAAGAGAGAAGGGAATGCTTCGAATAACCGAGGATACCTCTCTGAAAACACTAGGAATTCATTGGAATCCATGTCAAGATGAATTCCAGTTTAAGGTTCCCAAGTTCCAAAGCAGAGGAAAATTGACAAAACGCAGGCTTTTATCAAATATCGCTACCATATATGATCCGCTTCAATGGCTGGCACCCGTTACTATAAGGGCGAAATTGCTAATGCAAGACGTATGGAAGACGGGAGTAAATTGGGATGAAGAGCCTTCTGAGGAGATTATAAATCGATGGAACTGGCTTGAAGCAGGTTTAGAGCATCTAGAAAGCTTAAAAATCCCACGTTGGATCCACTATACCTCCAATACTAAATTAGAGCTTCACGGCTTTTGTGACGCCTCAAAGGTAGCATACGCCGCAGTTGTATACAGCAGATCAATTGATGAAACCGGCTTAATCAACACAACACTTCTTTGTGCAAAAACCAAAGTCACACCCATGAAGTCGGAAATACCGCTTCCAAAACTTGAGCTCAACGCAGCAGTACTTCTTTCCAACCTACTTCATCAGACTATCAACTCTATAAATATAGCAAACGTACCAATTTTCGCTTGGAGTGATTCGACGATAACATTAGCATGGCTGAGGAAGGAACCATCTTCATTAGAAACATATGTCGCGAACAGAGTCTCCAAGGTACAGACGTTAGATGGTGGAAAGTGGCAATGGGATCATGTGAGATCGGAGGAAAACCCCGCTGATTGTGCTTCTAGAGGAATAAATCCGAAAGAATTGCGCAGTCATAAACTGTGGTGGAGTGGTCCAGCTTGGTTACTACAAACCACTAACATTGAAGCCCCGATTAAAATAGCATCAACATGCACAACAAAACAAGAAGTCGAACTTCTGGAACGCTATTCCAGTATAGAAAAATTGACAAGAATCTTTAGTCTCTGCCTCAGATTCTCCCACAATTGTAGGAGACCACGTGATGGAAAGAGAATAGGCATCTTACAACCCAATGAGCTCCAAAATGCACATCTCAAAATCATCTCTATCATTCAACAACAAGAGTTCTTTCAAGACATAGTTGATTTAAAGGCAAACAAAGGTGCCAGTGCTAAAATACGATCACTCAATCCTTTCGTAGACAAATTAGGAATCCTTCGAGTGGGAGGAAGACTCCGGAATGCAAACATTTCGCAAGACGCGAAGTTCCCTATTCTACTACCGCAACGTAGCCATATAACCTACCTAATTGTTAGGGAAGCACACAAGAAGACCAATCATGGAAGACCTCGGCTCGTTCAAAATTATCTACGGATGAGGTACTGGATAGTAAATGATCAAAAGGTTATCCGATACGAGATCCATCGTTGCATAACCTGCTGTAAATTTGCAAACAGAACTAATAAGCAACTAATGGGTAACCTACCAGCCGTACGCATCACTCCATCAAGCGCATTCTCACACTGTGGCGTAGACTATGCGGGACCCTTTAGCACAAGAATTTCTAAAGGAAGAGGATCAGTGATCCTCAAAGGATACATCGCCCTGTTCAGCTGTATGGTGACAAAAGCTATCCACCTGGAGCTTGTAAGTGATCTGTCAACGGAAGCTTTTTTGGCGGCATTTAAGCGTTTCATCAGTCGAAGAGGACTTTGTCAGGAAATATTTAGCGATAATGGAACGAATTTTGTCGGAGCAAGTAATCAAATGGATAAAGATATCCAAGAAGCCATTGAAAGATCCATAAGTGATTTAGCACGAATAACAGCCAAAGATGGAGTCGCCTGGAGTTTCATACCGGTTGCTACACCCCATTTTGGGGGTCTGTGGGAAGCTGGAGTGAAGTCAGTCACAGGACATATCAAACGAATATTTGACGAGGCCAAGATAGTTCCAACCTTTGAAGAGTTCTCCACGATATTATGTCAAATAGAAGCCTGCCTCAATTCGAGACCGATCACACCCCTATCCAGCGATCCAAATGACTTGGAAGCTTTGACACCTGGTCATCTTTTGATTGGCCGACCATTGTTAGCTCTACCAGAGCCGGATAAATCACAGAAAACTCTACATGAACGTTGGCTGATGCTCACTGCAATGCATCAAACATTCAGGAATAGATGGATAAATGAATATTTGCACACTCTTCAACGACGTACGAAATGGACTAAACACGAAGAAAACATAAAAATTGGGGAATTAGTACTTATAAAAGAACGAGATATGCCACCAACCAAATGGCCACTCGCACGAATTCATGAAGTTCAACCAGGAACGGATGGCAAAGTACGAACAGTAACGGTTAGATATAATGGCAACAAATTCAAGAAGGTCGCTATCGTCAATCTCTGTCGTCTTCCTGTCGAGATCTCCGAAGATAGTGCAGCGAAGCAAACTCAAAGGTCTGAAAAAAACCAAGCTCACGTCGCATCATATGATGAGCAATGAGTCGATCCTCCATCTAAGCCTGTTCAAGCCAGACTTCAAGCTTTGCCCGTTCAAACCAGGCCTCAATATTCACCTCTTCCAGCCAATCCTAAGAAGCGAAAATGCGACGAATCGCACCAACTAAAAACAAACCAGCGTCCCAAAAAGAAAATAAGAATTGCTCCTTGCACCTGGGCAACCAAACTTATGAATCTAGCCCTTCTTGTATTTTCCCTTTTAACACTGGGTCTGGCGAGTTCTACGAACACCAACTACGATGTTATCAGACCTAAAGGAGGGTTCTACGTTGAAAGACTGGGCAATGTTCATGTCTTACGTGGGAATCTCCGATTAGAAGTAAATTTTCCCATGAACACAACTCTACAAGATGAGGAAAGTGTTATATCTACCCTGAAAGAGGTCAAGAACATGTGTTATCAGACAAGAGACATATCAGGAATAACACACTGTGATACACTGGTACAACAGATGGCGGCAAAACAGGCTGAAATACTGAGCCATATCCGAGAAATCAAGGCTATTCCAAACTCCAGGCAAAAAAGAGGCCTATTCGGCAAGCTCCTCACTGCCGTTTTTGGTGTTAACGACGAAGTTTATACGAATGTAGATACTTTGCAAGAAAACCAACGAGATATCTTCAAAACTGTGAATCATCAAGGCATACTCTTAAACACGAAAATATCACAGTCGAATAATATAACTATGATAAAACTAAAGAATCTCGGGGAAAAATTGAACCAAGTAATTGATACTGTCAACGAAATGAGAAAATGGTACGCAAAAATCGATCACAACAGACTAGGCATTCAAGTAATATCAGCATATCTCATGGCAATGGATTATTACGATGAAATAAGCTTGAAGTATTCCAAATTAACGAGAGCGCTATATGGTCATGAAAACATCCTTAATTTCATTACAATAAATACCATCAACACTATGATACAAAGTACTAAACAAAAAATCGGCTTCGCTTTCGAAATACTACGAAGCCCTCAACAACGTATATACCTAGAACGAAGTGAGGAGGGAGCCGCAGTTTATGGATATTTCACGATAATTGAAAACATCAGATACGACCTTATCCACGTAAGTTCTGTTCCACACAAGCAGCATGCACATTGTTACATCATGATTGATGCAGGACCTCCCACAATTGCGGTAAACTTTGATCGTCAAGTTTATTTCACTCTGAACCAGGAAGAACTAGAAGCATGCAAGTCCGAGGAAGAACTACTAATATGCTCGCCTGGTACGACCACGAATATGATGACAAAACCTAACTGCATCCTGGATGAGATCTACAACAGGCACAACCGAATCATGTGCCCCACATTTAGCACAAAGAGCGAACGTACATTATGGAAAAAGCTTAGGATGAAGAACACATGGCTTTTTATTGCCGATCCTCCAGTTCCAGGACACTTAATCGTATTGAAAGATGTAGGAATAATACGCACAGCAACCAACTGCATTATAGAAACCAAAGAAGTCACTCTTCGAACATCACTTAACGAGGAAATGACTGTTTTGAGTTCCTTTATGAAAGAGATTCCACCTGAGAAATTTAACACGACCACGCAACAGTCAGCATTTGCGAACTCTGAACCGATCACCAAATTATCACAGCAGGTCTTCACGAACGAGGTTTCAAACATCCAGGAACCTGCAAACACACTGCAAAAAATCAAGGAGCACACGGTGCCAGCAGCAACCACAATACTTGTCACCCTGCTGCTACTCCTAATCGGTAACTCATTCAAGAAAAGATGCCAAACATACCTTCTACGGATAAGAAAATCTACAGAACAAGCCGAAGATCATCCCGGAACTGCTACATCACTCAGGGACAGATTCAACAGCATCATTACTCGCGCCCGCCCAACATGTTCAGTTCCTGAACAAAGTACAGCACCAATTGACTTAGGTTAAAATCCTAGACTAAGTAAAATACAAGCCAGCAGAATTAATCAAGTTCATATTGAATAGCATATTGCCTATGGTGCAATTTTTTCCATATAATTTTTATAGAATTCATTCACCTTAATTGTTTTCAATATAAATAAATGCTAACGTAGAATTAATTCACCTTAATTGTTCTCAATATAAATAAATGCTAACTTAGAATTCATTCACCTTAATTCTTCTCAATATAAATAAATGCTAACGTAGAAATCGTTCACCTCAATGGTTTTCAAATCTAAATACTAGCTTGCACAATTATGCGATCAATGTAATTTTACATGAATGCTGGCTTGCACATTTTTGTCAATGAACTTTCTTCCAAACAATTCAATTTTTTTTTTTGATGATTATAAGAAAATGTATTATAAATACAATTGAATGAATCAATAAAGTTTCAGTTTTTGTCATATTATCAACAGCAATAACACGAGCGTTTTCCTTTTTTAATCTCCCAGTTTCCCAGTTTCCCAATCTACCCTAGTTTGATACATTCTACAACCATTGAGGGTATTAAACATTCCTAAAAACTCCTCAATAACAGCTGGTGTGGCTGGTTTTTTGAGGAATAATCCTTTACACTATTTCGGTTCACAGGAAGCCTTCCTGCATCGAAACATTGGTCCGTCGAGCCGGATATCGTTTGCACTTAGGTTCAATATAGTTCCTAACTGCATACAATCCGCTACCTGAGCCCGCGTCCGATGGGGAACGAAAACCCCACACGGGATCTGGTATTTTATTGTGCCATAATCGAGTTCCTATTGAATTAAAAAAAAACACCTAGGCATGTCAACTAGCATTCGGTTTAAGCGTTCGCCAACACTATTTTGTTGCGTCGTGTAAAGTACAGCCAAATCCCGATTGATTTCTTCTCGTTTCAAAAGTTCATCCAATTCTCTATTGCAAAATTCACGACCGTTTTCGTCGTTGTTGATTTTAAGTCCCGTCTGTTTCCCCACAAAATTCTTGAATTCTTTGAATGCATCCAATACTTTGTCCTTTCTTTTTAAGAAATACAACTCACACCATCCACTATAATCGTTTGTGAATGTCACGAAGTATTTAGATCCTCCTTCGGAGCTTACCTTCGGTAGTTCGCACAAATTCGTATGGATTATATCTAACAATCTCTAATTATTTTCGATACGTCGCATAAACGGTTTGGTTGTTGTAAGTGTTCGAGCCTTGCATACCACAATTTTGCATAATTTATTTGTACTTTTCTCCCTCGCATCCATTGTCGGTGACTTTGAGCAGATATCTAGTTGGTCACGAGGACTTCGACGATGTTGACGGTAAATTTGCAATATTGTACAATCCTTCACGTTTATCAATAACTCCTCATTGGCACACATGTGTGTAGTATAGCTGCTGTCCAAGCACCATCTCGCTGTCGAAGATATATTTTTGACTTCATCCGTTCGGGCAATTTCTACGAAGAAACTCTCTGATTTCGAATTGCCAGCTCTACCTGGGTCTCGGCTACGATTTGGGTGACTAGTAAATAACGCGTTATGTTCACCGTCTTGCTCTACGGCACGTCGACTTTTGTACCCATCCAGAGTATTGGCTTTAAAGAGGCTCCGGATCAGGCAAATCGTCTTTGGATCTGATTGCACACCGAAAGTTTTCATTTCGGTCGCAAACTTTTTAAGCACAACCAGCATGTCTTTTGGAATGAAAATGTCCATGTTTTCAGCTTTCACCGAATTTGAAAAAGAACTTTTAGAATGTGAAAGAAAAAAGTCATTTTATGCATCAGGGGTCCAGGAGGAGGCAAAATGTACCAAATCTGTTTGTGTTCGCGATTGGTCACCTTTGAGCCGAAAAATCTGGAACTAATCACGGAGGTGGGCTTTTATTAGTACAAGGGCAACAAGTACCGCAGACATCGAAATTCACTCAATTTTGTTAATAATAGTACGATTTGTAGATTTTATTTACAATTTCGCTAGCAAAATCAAAACGGCACCCTTAAACTTATATAGATTGAGATAAGGTCTTCATGCTCACAAAATTTCATGAATATCGAATCGTCATCAAGTAAGCTATAGCCATTTCAATGGTATTCAATTACTCGTACAACAAAAATAACACGTGTTTATGGTTGATATATATTTCAAATCCTACGCACCTTTGTTTTCTTCCAATTTTCATGAAAATTTAAGGAATGGTGTTTAATTTGTATATGTTCAATCGGAACCCTGCGTCTTTTGCATAAATTTGAACGATTTCTTATCCAAGTATTGGACGAATAATTCAAGTTATCGATTCACGCTATTAGATCACTTGTTTCGAACCCTAGGATGGGTATAAAATCTACTCTCCTGCTTAAACAACAAAATAGTTACGAACAGTTTTCCTAATTCATTGTTATAGGATTAAATATATTGTTTATTGCAAATCAGACTATCATTGAATCATGGGAATTTTGTATCTATAAAAGAATTTAATCCACTAAAATAAGTTAAATCTTAGACTTAGTTTTCGCAGCCCTATTTTCGTCATTCTAAATACAAAACAAGTTGAGTAAGCAGGAGAGTGCTCCTACCGGAAGGTATTTGTAAATTTTGCGCATATTTTGCCTTCCCCTGAACCCCCTAATTCATAAAAAGGTTTTTTTATTTCTGATTCTAAAAGTTCTAACCAAGACCTTTCATTTGATTCCCCATTCGACTACCTCTGGTTAAAAAATTTTTTAAGGGTTCATTCGTTATTAGGGGGGGGCCCCCTTAACAATTTTTTAAATTTTTGTTAAGACCTTAACTTTTGAGAGACCATCACTTGTGACCTTTTCACAAAGTTTGAGCATTCTAGCTTCGATAGTTTTTGAGGAAACTAGCTGTGACGCACGGACAGACGGACAGACAGGTCTTTGTAAAAAATTTTTTACAAAGATCGTAAAATAAGGGCTTTTCTCGGATTATCAACTCCATACTAGCATAACTATGTAAAATAAGCAGATTTTCGGAGACATTTTGAGTGTCGGACTCAGAGTGATAATTGCATTCAAAATGCATTCAGGAAATGGCGTATTTTTTGCATTAGAACCTTGTACAGAATTCAACATTGCGATACAGAATGGAGCATTTAGAAACTAAAAGCAAAAAAGTGATTTTGAAATTTCACAGAACATTTCAAAGACAATCTTTTATAAGAAACATGAATGTTGGCACTGGTATCGTGTGCATCGGAACGAAAAGTAAAGCAAATGAAACATATGAACAAATCATCCAATCAGTTGAACAAGTCATCTACTTAACGCAGAATAGTGACGCATTTCCAGTCGAAGTACTTAATATATGGGAATTACTTTCTTTGTATGCACGCGATTGCTACTCTATCCCAGATAATCAGCGTTTTACATGGTTACGTTTCCCTGGTATTTAAAGCTATAAGTTCCGCTACCAGGTGGCCCAGTCGCAATACGAGTATAACTCCCCGGATTTGGTTGGGTTTGGGCTTTTTCGCGTACGCGAAAGATTATCTTCATCACCCTGATTGTTACCGCCATTATCAATCCCATTGTGTAAATGATTCTGCTGTAGTAGGATTTCTGGTGAGATCGGCATCAAGCACTGTCATGCATGTCGCCCGAGACACGCAACTACAATATAATAGCAGTGGTAAGATATATGCATTTTTTTTCTTTAGTACTACAGCCCTTTCGGGCCTTCGCTTAGAGATAGTCAGAGTATCTTATTATCTTGATCGAATGTATTGGCACTCGAGAAGGTGATATGGTCAGTATCATGCTTTGGCCATTGATCCGTCCACCCAGCTGCGTTATGTTCTGATTTTAAACTAGTACGTATCATAGCTGAACGGGCTGACAGTCCTTCCAAAGAATCACATGGATCAAACCTCGCTGTCATCAACGGTGTTCGAACCAGGGAGTTTCGGTTTACGTAGTGAGCACTCCAATTACTACACTACGCGGAGTATATAAGATATAAACAATTGGATCTTTGTAAATGAATCTGATAAAAAGGTTGAGGCAGTAGTAAGACTAAAATTACCCATAGTACCAATTTTTGTGTGATTCATCTACCTTAAAATATTTGTCGGGTACTGTCCTGGGAGAGAATCTGTGGGTGAGGCTTTTGTGACATTTCAAGTGGATTTTATGTTATCATGACGGTAATTGCGTTAGCATGAATCATAACATGAACACATGATCGCACAATTTCTATTCCTTAATCACTGATGCACAGCAGCATCCTCACATTTGTAACGTCTACAGTCTGAAAAGGTTCTTGCGATTCTGGGGTAATACTGTTTATTGGAAATTTGTATCTCAGCACAGAGTACTCGTAATTTGAGTGGTCAGAAAGGGATCAATACTGTGCCTTGCCAAAATGCCAATGGACGTGACCATTTACTTTCACTTCGCGCTCACACTTAGTACTTTGAGGTTAGGTTTTACTAAATGACTAAAACATGGAAAATAAACACTGTTTTTTAAGATATATTTTACAAGATCATTAATCATGTGCGGAAGTATCGGAATCGTTAAAAAAACATTGCAATATTACAAAATTTTGCTTTCGTCCTGCTTTAGCTGAAGTTGGTATAAACCGAAATGTTATTATTGCAAGCAATACAGAACTCTAAATACATGCGCTTGCACCTTATGCGGAACAAAATTGGATACTACATGAGAGGTTTCACTCCAACATCTGTACGTCAAATTTCGCAATATAGTAGTACGTCAAATTTCGCATATAAGAGATCTTTATGGCAGTACCCAACTTAAAAATTCCATCCAAACTGTAAGCGGCATCACAACACATAAACGGCAAACATGATAATTGGATATATAATAGATCCTGTTATCAGACGCAGATGACCCGAATTCACCTTCTTGTCAAAATTTTACAAAAAGTATCCAGAAACTAACAATTGGAGGCTTAGATAGGGCTCGATTGCCATACATTCTTGGCGTATCTCGGTATTTACTGTATCTTCTTTGGAATGTTGGTTGTTTTTCAAAACTTAATTAATTTATAAAAATATAGAAATTTCAGCTTCTACTGCATTAGGCTTAGGACCAAATGCGGAAAAGATGGAGTGTAAACGCAGCGGATTAGATAAACTGTCATGAAGGGGACCGCATCGGTGGCATATCTTGGAAAGATAATAGTTTTGCCGAGTATTTTTCTCTACCGGATCGAACTTTTTGAATATTTATTTGATTTCAAGTGTCTATTTCCTTAACCGTGTGAACTGCTCAAGGGAACATTACGCCCTTGCTCGCCGTGAACTTCGGTTGGAATTCGACGTCCATTATTAGGCCGTCTCGACTTAATTTTCACTCGAGGAGATGGTGCCGTAAAACGATGAGGAAACACAGAAAGGTTGGACGAAAAAAACAACAAGGAAAACGGTTTAAATTCCTTGAAATTATTCGATTAGGTGAACTATTCAAGGAATCAAGAGCAAGAATCCAATTGCGTTATTTTGGAATCGAATATAATACCAGCCAGCTCTTTGTACTTTTAATAATTGGAGCACCACAGTCCCTTTCGGGCCTCCACTTAGAGATAGTTAGAGTATCTCATTATCATGATCGATTCTGTCGGCACTCCATAAGGTGATATGATCAGTATCACGCTTTGGTCGTGTGTGCGTCCATCCAGCTGCGATTCGAACGTGCTTATAACCGAACATGCTTATAATCCGTCTGAAGAATCACTCGAACTAGATCTTGTTGCAGCCAATGAGAGCCGAACCAGGGACTTTCGGCTTACGGGATGAGTGCTCTAAACACTACACCACGTGGACTACTGGGCAGCTCAACTGGGGTGGAATCAATTATATGCATTAAAGATTATCTGAATTACTCGAATTTTACATAATTTGCATAAAAAAATGAAAAACTTTCAAAATTTAATTGGTGCATATAATATTATAAATAAGGAGTACTCTTTCCAAAATTTGACAAAAGCTTGAAGGCAAACATTTTCAATATGTCTTTACTCAAAAAAGCGTAGAAGCAAATAGTTTTGCATATACCTTTTGGTACAGTTATCGTTGTAACAAAATTTTTTTTAGTGTCATGGTGTAGGCACGTTCATAAAAACTAGACATGACGCACAAGGCACTCAACCTAGAGATTTTACTATACACAATGATTTTTTTAAACTATCTGTAAGTGTACACGTTCTGACACAAATTCCAAGAATATTTTCTTACAATCAAAGGTTCCGGTGCATAAAAAAACATTAGATTGTTACAAAAATGCAACCACTCTGCCTGTGTTGGCGTGATGATCGCACCTTACCACACTCTACCACAATTCTTGATACCTAGAGGGGGTAGGGGCTGTCCTTTAGAAATAATAAGAACCTTTTTTCTTTCATTTAACTGCAACAGATCTTTATTTTTCTTTAACAATTGATTTTGGTTTATTACATCCTACGTCTAGAACTCGTTTGGCCGGTAGTACTCGGATTCTAGCTGCCACCGCTAGCCTGCTTCGCTCCTCCTTGATCTGCTTCTTGAGTGCCCTGGCCCGGGCTGCGAAAAACTCCTGCTCCTCGTCGGACTTCACGCCACTCGTGAGGCGTCGTAGGTTGCCCAGCTCTTGCCGCAGCCTCACGCGTTTACCACCACGCTTCGGTTGCTCCGGTGTCTCCCTGTCTGCTACATCCAACGGGACAGCCAGGCGGGCTAGGTATGCCTCGAGGGTGATCGCTTGTCGCGTGCCTTGGGGAGTGGGGAGTGGGCTCCGAAGTTGTCCACTGCTTCCGAACTGGCTCACTTTTCCTCGGCTACCTTGTTATCGGTCGGGGACCGGCTAACGGATCAGCGCGGAGTGCCTCTTCCAGGCTGGGCTGGGTGCACCTCGATTTTAGGGGTCTGATGTTGCTGCCAGGCTCCTCGACTGGGCTGTTGGATCCGGTAAGCGCGGCCATAGTTCGCATTCAATGGTGTACGTGGATAAAGGCTAGAACCAGAGTTTCACCGCCTTGGGCCCAAAGAAATCTGAATCCGACTCGAGCAAATGTCCACTTCGACTCCCGTGGATGCCTTCAGTTTTGTTGATGGCGAAGAATATCACTTCTTTGCAGCGAACTTCTTGATAAATGGCATCCACAATCGACTACGGCAGTCTCTCCTCGAGACTTGCGTTAACGCTGGCTTCCTCGTCCAATTCGCCAGTAACTTAAATACAAACTAATTACTTGCATTGCTAGTGGGAGTCGTAGACCTTCGATCCAGTTAACCGCAAAACGCTGAGTTTGTTAGTGTGCTCGTTCCCCTTAACCTGCTTTACGAATTCATTCCTCTCTTGTTCCTCGGGAATAATCTTGTTAAATGAAAAGGAACGCTAGCTCCAATCTTATGCTTTTGCTCTTTTCATCTTCAGTATTCATATATCTGAATATTCGACGACTTCTCCTCATATGATTTCTGAGTTGGTTGTTGCGGCGAATTCATGCTCAGTTGAGCGGATTGTGCATAGTTTTTTTTTTGTGGTAGGGAGGTGAATGCCATTTATGCACAGAGTGTGGGACTCCCATGCGCGACCGGACTACCCACTACACACCTCCCCTGTCAACCTGAGAACCCAGCCTGGAACCGTTTGACACATTACTTCGGGCCAGGTCTCGTTTTGTTACGCCGTGAGGCGCCTTCAAGCTGGGGAGTCCCTTTCCTAGCGGGAAGGGAGGAGGAAGTGCCGGAAAAGCGATCCCCCAGCCCTAGCGCCTCCGGCTGCTGTGAGTCCCTTTTATATTTTAGGACTGCCCGAGCATAATGTGCCACCTGGTTCCATTTGTTAACCGATTCGAGCATCACCGCAACTATATTATCCGGGGTGAGCTCTCCCGTCTCCCTTTACAGTTCCCTTCGCAGCCTGACCCATTTTGTACACGCAAAAAATGTGTGACAGGCATTGTCCTCCTCTCCTGGGCAAAACTGACAATCGGGGGACCGTGACTTACCGATCTTGTGCAGGTCAGACTGACAACACCCATGCCCGCTCAAAAGCTGGGTCAGAAAGAAGTCAGTCTCACCATGCCTTCGATTTAGCCACGGTCTCACATCCGGGATGAGGCGCGCAGTCCACCTTCCCTTCGTGCAATTCACCCAAGACTGCTGCCAATCGTTGAGCGAGCGCTGTCTCTCCTCGCGGACAATCATCTCCCTCGCATCCTTGTTTCGGCGCAGGTAAATAGCGCGGCGCTCTCTAGCAAGGAGGGCGACAGGTATTACGCCTGCAATAACTCTCACCACCGAGTCAGAGACTGTTGGATACGATGATGCAATTCTCAGTGCTTCTCTTTTCTGTACCTGTGCCAAACGTTTTCGGTTTACCTCCTTGCTGAGAGCGTCGCCCTATACCTCTGCTCCGTACAGTAGCACTGACCCTACAGCACTCATCAAGAGGCGTCTTCTTGATGGGCTGGGTCCCCCTACGTTGGCCATAAGTCGAATCAGAGCAGATATTCCCGAAGAAGCCTTCTCAGCCGTTGCCCTGATTTGCTCAGAGAAACTCATCTTCGAGTCGCCCAGTAGCCCCAGCTACTTGACCGCTGACTTCGATTGGATTTGTATGTCTCCAATACTGATCGTCCTTACTCTAGGGATTCTCTTTTTTGTCAAGATGACCACTTCGGTTTTCTCCAGTGCTAAACTGAGCCCGCGAGCAGTCATCCAGTCCCTCACTCGGCGCATTAGCATACCTAGCCTAAGTTTTGCTTATTCAACGGTGCGTCCAGCGACCAGAGCCGCAACATCATCTGCATAGCCGACCAAGCGCGACTCATCTGGCATCTCAAGTCTCAGTAGCCCGTCGTAAGACGCGTTCCACAGGTCCGGACCAAGGATAGATCCCTGGACAACACCCGATGTAACCGCCATCCTTCGTTGGCCCTGTGTCGTGTCGTAGAGCAGGCTTCGGTCCTTAAGGTAGTTCTTCAAAAGCCGCATTAGATATTCTGGAACTTGAAAAGAGTTTTCCAGCGTATCCAGAATATCCACCCATCTAGCGGAGTTGAAGGCGTTCCTGACGTCGAGTGTCACCAACAGGACGATCCGTCGCTTGGTGCAACTATATGCCTCTGCCTTTTGGACCGCGTTCACCACCTCTGCAATCGCATCAATGGTAGAATGTCCTGCTCTAAAGCAGTACTGCCGAGGAGATAGGGCCCTAGCAGCACGAATCGCGTCAGTGAGTCTTCCCTTGATGAGTTTCTCTAGCACTTTCCCAGCCGTGTCTAGCATGCATAACGGGCGGTATGCAGACGGCGATTCGGGATTTTCCTTCCTCTTGCTGATCAGCACGAGCCTCGCCACCTTCCATCGTACCGGGAAAACCCCGTCCCGTAGGCAAGCGATGAATGTGCTGAGCAGCAAGTCAGGACAATGGTGATAGACGAGCCGCAACACTTCAACTGGAACACCATCTGGACCTGGAGCCTTCCTCGGTTTCAATGAGAGGACTGCCTTCTCCAGTTCCAGCTGTGTGAAGAGTGGGCACTGGGAAGGGTCCCCGCACTATCGCGTCCATCTTTTCCGCGTCATGTATACAAGGCTTCCGTAGGGCACCAAGCTTCCGCATAACCAGCTTGTAGCCAAGGCCCCACGGATCCTTGTTCACATTGTCCACTAGGTCTTGCCAGCAGCGAGCCTTGCTACTGTTGATCAGTTTGCGAAGGCATTTCCTGGCCGACTTATATGCTGCCACCCGGTTGCTTTAGCGTTGAAGTCTCCTCCAACGAGCACGTTGCCCTCTGCGTTCGAGACGGCGCTCTCCAGAGCATTAAGCTTGGCTTGGAAAGATGATATCGATTTGTTAGGCGTTAGGTACGCACTAAAGAAGGTGGTTCCCTGAACATCGAACCCATACGAAACCATCCCCCCATCCACAACTCTCCGCTTGAAAGTCATTGTTCCGACCCCAGATGGCGGCAGTACCAGTTTCATCAGAATACCATGATGCAGGACTTTTATTATGGTGTTGCTCACTCAGCAGCAAGAAGTCGGCTTTCATGTCCCTCGCAAACTGCTCAAGCAGATTTTGGGCGGTTGAACTGCGGTGTATGTTTAGCTGCAGGATGCGGGTCATCGGAGTTCTGATTTTGCCTTGGCTAGGGCTTCCTGGAACACCCGGTATTTTCCTGATCACAAGACGTGTTCAAAATCAGGTTTTGGATCAGCATCCTTGCAAAGAGTACTGTGTGCCTCCTTCGTACACTCTTTCCTTTTATGTCCCATTTCACCACATTTGTAACATAGGAAACTCCTATCGGGTCCTTTGCATACTTGTGTGGTGTGACCATAACCAAGGCATTTGAAACATTGAAGAGGCGTTGCTCTTCGGCGTATCCTACAGACAACCCACCCTATTCGTACTTTGCCCTTGATTAGGAATTGTTCGGCGTCCTTTTCGGTCAAGTCAACTATGGCCATGCGTTGTCCTCTGTTGTTTTCTGGTGTCAGTCTCGCTTTGATCCTTCCCACGCTAGGGAACTCCCTTTTGATGGCCTCTTCTAGCTTGGCCAGATCCGTCACGCAGTCAATGTCTCGTATTTCGATCGTTGCCATCGGCTCGAGCGGGGCTATAGTTGCGCTTTTGCCGAGGACTTTCTTTACTGCGTCACAGAATATTTCTTAATTGCCGGCCTCTGCTCCGAATTCGACCAGTATGTGGCCCGACCGCGTTGGTCGTACTACTTTAATGGTAGTATTGGTGTCTTTGGGCCTTACGTTTCCCCTGATGTCCCGCAGTACCTCCGCGTAGGATCGTGCATCTTGGGGTTTTACGAGCAGTGCCTTCTGCTGGGTTCTTCGTCGGGGCTTCTGCCTCTCCTGCTTTGCATCAGGTCTTTTTTCTTGTTGGGCGTCCGTGCGAACTTTACTTTCTGGCTTTTTTTGAAGGAGTTTCTTTGCGGCTTTCTTCGCTCCTTTTGTAAGCACTGTCTGGAACCCGTGATCTGGTGCTCCACGCCCGTCAAGTGCCTCTTCCTTCCTTCTTTTATCCCGATCTCCTTCGATTGGGCTAGACGCCATTCTTTTATTGACTTTTAACGGTGGAGCTATCTGCATGTCGCCTTTAGATTTCGCCCCAAGCGCCTCGTTAGCCTTCTGTTCGTCTTCGGCCCTTAACCAGCTCCTCCGATAGTGCCCTATGCAATCTAGGAGCTCCTCTAGTTCAAGGAGCCCCACCTTTGCTGCTTCGCTGATTTTTGGGAAGTTGCATGTAGATTGTATTCTTTTCAGAACATCTCCCGCTTTTCGTAGTAGCCTTTCTTCTTCGTATCGCTGGGCGGCAATTGTACCTTGCAACCACCCTTGGGAGAGGTTATCGCGTTCCGTTTCCGAATGCAGTACTTCCGCCACATTTTCGACGTTGGCGGTGCAATCACGCAGTGTCAGGTCACTCGTTGCTTTTCGTGCTGTAATCTCCTCGTTGGCTTCAGGATGTTTCTTTGCTATGTCGGGATTTGCGACCCTTGCATCGGTCGCTTCGGTAACGATCACAGCAGTGACAATCGAATTTTCGGGGCTCTTTATGTTATCTACCACCGCTCGAACACCTGAAGCATCCTGCAGAGTTTCCCGCTTTTCCTTAATAGGACGCTTGGGCGTTCGCATAATTTTTTTGCTGCGCCCGAACGTCGCAGGAATCTCAGTCTGAACCAGACTGTCTGCTATTCTCCATTTTTCGTCTGCCTTCACTGTCATTGTGTTAGTCTTCGTTTTTGTCGTGGTTAGTATCGCTCTCGATGTACTGTTGACATCTTGGCTGCAACCGCTGCTTGCGTCGTCGTTATTATTTTTGGTTTCGTTTTTTTGGATGTTTTTGATCTTTTGATTTTGTTTGCTCCAGTATTGTTGGGTCCCCCCTCGGAGCCGCTATCTCCGTTCGTGTGTGTAGGCGCCTTTTTGGTCCCATGGTTATCTTTGTAGCGCAGGGAGGCCATGCGAGGGTTGGCACAAGCCCTTATGGGGACAAGTGCTCAGAGCCAGACCAGCGCTAATCGGGAGTCCGTCTCAACCGAACCTACACCACCAACCCAGTGGTGCGAACTTCGAACGTACTCCGAGGCCTGCCAAGGTTTTACCGGGACGGAGACGGGATGATAGTTGAATTGGAGCCGGTTACACACGAGTTTCACCTCGGCGCTACTGTGCAAAGCAACTAGGTCCAAACCATCACATCCGCCAGCCCAAAGCGTCAATTCCAGTTCGTTGTCCAAAGCGTAGTCCAGATCCAATTAGAGTCGTTACCTGTCATCCTAGGAGGGAACCTCACGGCGCCCCCATATCCTCAGGAATGCTAGCCTCCAAGAGTGCTCTTGTCGACCGGTATTCCCCTGCGGGCGGATTGCGCATAGTACACACATTCAATTGCGGACATGTTCCCCATGGGCTCTCAATATGGTAATTGTATGGGCTACCATGTATGCGTGTGGAATTCGTCGGGGAGCCAATTTAGTG
>OZ017741.1:117066954-117231954 GCA_963969285.1 Odontomyia ornata
TCGCTGAAAAGCGAAGGGAGTGTCACAAGCTTCGACGTGAGGCTCAACGGGCGCGGAACCGTGACGAGGCATGCAACTGGGTGGCAGCATATAATTCGGCCAGGAAATGCCTTCGCAAGCTGATCAACAGTAGCAAGGCTCGCTGCTGGCAAGACCTAGTGGACAATGTGAACAAGGATCCGTGGGGCCTTGGCTACAAGCTGGTCATGGGGAATCTTGGTGCCCTACGGAAGCCTTGTATACATGACGCGGAAAAGATGGACGCGATAGTGCGGGGACTCTTCCCCGCCCATCCCGTCCGTGTTGACGCTGTCCATGGTGAAACAGCAGTAGAGTGCCCACTCTTCACACAGCTGGGACTGGAGGAGGCAGTTCTCTCATTGAAAACGAGGAAGGCTCCAGGTCCAGATGGTGTTCCAGCTGAGGTGTTGTGGCTCGTCTATCACCATTGTCCTGACTTGCTGCTCAACACATTCAACGCTTGCCTACGGGACGGGGTTTTCCCGGTACGATGGAAGGTGACGAGGCTCGTGCTGATCAGCAAGGGGAAGGGAAATCCCGGATCGCCGTCTGCATACCGCCCGCTATGCATGCTAGACACGGCTGGGAAGGTGCTAGAGAAACTCATCAAGGGAAGACTCACTGACGCGATTCGTGCTGCTGGGGACCTATCTCCTCGGCAGTACGGCTTTAGAGCAGGACGTTCTACTATTGATGCGATTGCAGAGGTGGTGAACGCGGTCCAAAAGGCAGAGGCATATAGTCGCACCAAGCGACGGATCGTCCTGTTGGTGACAGTCGACGTCAGGAATGCCTTCAACTCCGCTAGATGGGTGGATATTCTGGATACGCTGGAAAACTCTTTTCAAGTTCCAGAATATCTAATGCGGCTTTTGAGGAACTACCTTAAGGACCGAAGCCTGCTCTACGACACGACACAGGGCCAACGAAGGATGGAAATTACATCGGGTGTTGCCCAGGGATCTATCCTTGGTCCGGACCTGTGGAACGCGTCTTACGACGGGCTACTGAGACTTGAGATGCCAGATGAGTCGCGCTTGGTTGGCTTTGCGGATGATGTTGCGGCTCTGGTCGCTGGACGCACCGTTGAACAAGCGCATCTTAGGCTAGGTATGCTAATACGCCGAGTGAGGGACTGGATCACTGCTCGCGGGCTGAGTTTAGCACTGGAGAAAACCGAAGTGGTCATCTTGACAAAAAAGAGAATCCCTAGAGTAAGGACGATCAGTATTGGAGACATACAAATCCAATCGAAGCCAGCGGTCAAGTAGCTGGGGCTACTGGTCGACTCGAAGATGAGTTTGTCTGAGCAAATCAGGGCAACGGCTGAGAAGGCTGCTTCGGGAATATCGGCTCTGAGTCGACACAGTCCATCAAGAAGACGCCTCTTGATGAGTACTGTAGGGTCAGTGCTACTGTACGGAGCAGAGGTATAGGGCGACGCTCTCAGCAAGGAGGTATACCGGAAACGTTTGGCACGGGTGCAGAGAAGGGGAGCACTGAGAATTGCATCATCGTATCCAACAGTCTCCGACTCGGCTGTGAGAGTGATTGCAGGCGTCATACCTATCGCCCTCCTTGCTAGAGAGCGCCGCGCTATTTGCCTGCGCCGAAACGAGGATGCGAGGGAGATAGTTGTCCGCGAAGAGAGACAGCGCTCACTCAACGATTGGCAGCAGTCTTGGGTGAATTGTACGATGGGAAGGTGGGCTGCGCGCCTCATCCCGGATGTGAGACCGTGGCTAAATCGAAGGCATGGTGAGACTGATTTCTATCTGACCCAGCTTTTGAGCGGGCACGGGTTTTTCAGTCTTACCTGCACAAAATCGGTAAGTCACGGTCCCCCGATTGTCGGTTTTGCCCAGGAGAGGAGGACAATGCCTGTCACAGATTTTTTGCGTATACAAAATGGGTCAGGCTGCGAAGGGAACTTTACAGGGAGACGGGGGAGCTCACCCCGGATAATATGATTGCGGTGATGCTCGAATCGGTTGACAAATGGAACCAGGTGGCACATTATGCTCGGGCAGTCCTAAAATATAAAAGGGACTCACAGCAGCCGGGGGCGCTGGGGCTGGGGGATCGCTCTTCTGGCAATTCCTCTTCCCCTCTCCCCTCCCGCTAGGAAAGGGATTCCCCAGCTTGAAGGCGCTCCACGGCGTAACAAAACGAGACCTGGCCCGAAGTAATGTGTCAAACGGTTCCAGGCTGGGTTCTCAGGTTGACAGGGGAGGTATTTAGTGGGTAGTCCGGTCGCGCATGGGAGTCCCACACTCTGTGCATAAATAGCATTCACCTCCCTACCACAAAAAAATGCCTTGTTTAGTCGATGGGAGTCGACTTTCGGGAGACTTTTCGGGTTGGGTTTCGTTAACTGTAAGGACGGGAATGTGCCGTTGATCTGTTTGAGGTCTATTTATTTGTAAGGCTATAGGTTTTCCCAGTGTGGTCTGCGCTGTTTGGCGTCGGTATTTTAGCAGTCGCCAACCCAAGTATGTGAAAATTATTGACCTAGACATTGCAGTTAAGCTAATTGAGACTGTGGAAAGGTGTGAATGCTTTTGGGAAGACTCATTAAATTTTATTTGCTTAAGATGGGTATAAATTTCATTCAACCACCGTGCACTAGCTTGAAATTGATATTCTTTTCCCTTAGTTGTTACAAGCTGCAATTTATTGGTTTTGGCTTACACTGAGGGTAGCGAGATCCAAGTCCAATATTCGTGGGTCTATGTCCGGAAAGTAATGAGGCTGAAAAGCGTCGAACTTATGAGTGCTCTCCGCTTCGTAATGTAGGAACATTTCATTGATTTGAATAGTACAGGGACTATAAGAGTTAGGATACCCTGACCAACCAGCTTGCTTGTAATGATGTCTGTATTGCAACGGCCATGTATGGGAGTTTCCTCCTCCAGGAAATAAATCCAGCTGTTAGGTTTACTCAATTTTATTAATTCGTTATAATACTAGTGCTGATGTGGAGAGGGAGTTTATTCCGTAATTTAAGAGAGTTGTTTAAAAGAGAGATTACGTCATTCGTAGCCGGTGGTGATTGGATGATTGGTGTGGATAAATGTGCTACGTACAGATCACCTGATTGGGGGTGTTTTATTTTCTTGTGATTCGAAGCATCCGTCAGAAGCAAGAATAGTTATGTGCTAATATTACTAGCAATGTAAGTAAACTCCACGGAAGGTATCAGCAGGAGTCAATTGTTTGCTTTGATAGGTAAAAGATGGATTTGGTAGAGCTTCATCACTGGCAATTCGAATAGCGGCAATTTGATGACCACCACCAGTTTAGTTTTAATTTTGAAATGCTGTAGAACTGCATTTTGCGAAAGCATTTGCTCACAAAAATCAGGGCATTTATTGCCCGGTTTGGTATATGCCTCGTGGAGTTTTTTGTTAGAAATTAAAAGAGGATGATTTTAGTTATCTTGAATAGAAACGACTATATCGATGATTGTCCGTTGGCGAGCATCAATTTCCAAAAGTCGTGCCAGCAAAGAGGTTAGAACCAAATTCCTACATTCCGCTGCAAGAAGCTTGCCGGTCGTTATTGAAATGTCCTTGATCTGCATTCCTAGCTCTGTTTGTCTGCTCAGTACATCGGCCAAGGATGTGGATCTCTTCCAAAGAACTGCTCACTATGCTGATCCTTTCTTTTTCCAATTTAACCAATTGCTTCTCGCTATCCTCCAATGTATCCAAACGAATGTAGAGCTCCTTCTCATTTTCATCTTCCATCGTACCAAACAGAGCATGTAGAGACCTGTCTACTCCGTCGAAAAAGTCAACATTTGACAGTCAACGAGCTCTGCTGTGTATCTTCTCGCTGTGCTTTGAAATCGACTAATTACCTAGTATCTTTATTTAATTCACCGCTGAAGTTCTTTTGGTTAGTGTCTTTGGGTGATCTTGTTTCTACCGCGTTCAGATATTGTGTCTTTGCTAACAGTGATAGTGCGGTATCTGAAATTTAAATTTACTTTTCTTAATCCTATACAAATTTTTCTTTGTTCGCATTAGAAGCAAAAAGCTTCAGTGTCATCAATTCGCGATATTATACTCAATAGTGATTTGCTTATTGTGAACTCAAGAATTTTAATCGCTACCAGTGTCTTGGTTAAACTTTTTGCCGTGGCTTAAACCATTTCACGAATTTCCCCTTGGATTTTCCTTTGCGGAGTGTTTGTGGATCATTATTTTTGGTTCGTGTTATAGCTAAGCAAAAACTTTTTAGACTCTTTTACTCTGCATATCTTTAGGCGTTAATTAATTGTCTGAGATAATTTATCAAAGACTCATCGCTATATATTTTGTAAATTCATTGATCTATTGCTGTAGTGCGTGAGTTTGTGCCTGTGCTAAGCTATCTTTTAAATTGCATTATGTCTATATGCATGGCTACTACTTGCCTAGAACGAAGCGAATAAAACCAAAATGGTGACGTGTTTTGGCCTGTGTGGACTAACTTTCCACGCTAAATGCGCGAACTTAACTGGCCCAGTGGCTGATAATATTATGCGAAGCGGCTCTGGGGTATACTGGTATTGCGCTAGGTGCCGCAAATATACTATATCATCATTTGTGGACCGGCTTCGGTCAGCTAATGCTACAGTGGAGTCCCTTTCAGCTTCATTTTCGAAAATGCAGGAGAAACTTAATGAGTCTAAGACTTCTTTAGCATCTCTTGTTTCAATTGTGCAGGCGGAGTTATCGTCGACCTGCCGGATGAATCAGCAACTGGAACAGGGTGTTACTTTCGTTCCATCTGAAAATGAGCATATTTTACAACAACACCAACCTGAGCTTGGTATACAACAACAGAAACCTGAGCATGCTCTACAACAACAGCAATTGCTCCTGAGTCTGCCGCAGAGTGAGGATCAGCTACAGCAGTTTCCGGATCAACCGTCTTCACCTCAAAATTTTCTGCTGTCCCCTCAATTACTTTCGCCCGGGGTGTATGATGAGCTGGTATCGTCACGCCGTCACAGCATTATCGAAAATGCTACCGTGTCACCTCTTGAACAGCAGCGGCCTCTTACGCGAAGTGTGCTTGCGCAACAACAGCATGCTTGTCATCAGGAGTCAATTCCGGCTACAATTAATAAAGCTACGGTCCTGCAACATAATAGTCGCATGCAGCAGACTATCTTGCCCTTACAACAGCAACATAAAATTCAGCCTCAATCCGAACTGAGCCTAACTCAATTAACGAATCTTCAGCAAAATATCGTTGTGTCTTCAGCACCACAAAACTCTACAGAGAGTGTTTTAGCTGATAACGGAGTATTACGAGCAGTTTCCCCACCTCTCCAGTTGTTCATATCAAGGCTCGCCTACAACACAACTAAGGATACACTTACCAACTACGTAACATCGAAGCTTGGCTATACGCCCAGTATTTTCAGGTGCGTAAAGTTAACAAAAGACAACCTTCCTGAACAGGTTATAAGTTCTTTCAAGCTGACAGTTCCGGCTGAACTTTTGAGACTACTCAGTTCCGACTTTTGGCCAAAGGGCACACTTATTAAAACATTCGATACAATGCAGCCCAAGCGGCGATTTCGTCCCGATAAAGGTTCCAAACCACCTCAACAACCATCAAGGATCATCTAACTCTGAAAGTAATTCTTCATTTCCTAATCGTTCATTTATTTCTATTTACTATCAGAATGTTCGTGGCTTGAGAACCAAACTTGAGGACTTACTACTCGTATCCCAATTAAGTAACGATTCAGTTATCTGCCTAACTGAAACGTGGTTAAATGAGAATATTTCAAACGCAGAAATATTACCTGACTATTTAGTTTACCGTTGCGACCGTGACCTTAACGTTACTAATAAATCTGATGGTGGGAGAGTCTTGGTTGCAGTCTGCAAATCCCTCAATAGTTCACTTTGTGCTGACTTTAAATTTGCTCGAGCTGTTGAGTGTGTAATTGTGAAACTCCCTCTTCCTCATAACTCCTCATTATTAATTTCCTCTGTGTATATTCCTTGTAATTCTCCCTTAACGGTGTACGAAGCCTTCTTCGATGAACTCTCTGCCTATCTTCTTGCTCGTCACCCACATTCTAAAATTATAATTTGTGGGGTCTTCAATCTACCGGCAGTGGAATGGGACCACTTAACAACACCTGGTATTTCCTCAACAAATAATCCTTCTTTGTTACTTTCCTCCTTTCTTTCCCTTTGTTCTTTTTCACAGTTTAATCATATCCGTAACCCTAATGGTCGTCTTCTGGATCTTGTCATGTCAAATTTTCAAACTAGGTGTCTATCTATAGCTCCCGTTTTACATCCTTATGTTCAACCTGATCTCCATCATCCACCTTTGTCTCTAGCACTATCCGTTGATACCCTTAAACCCCAGAGAACTGCCTCAGTTTGTCGTTACAATTTCTTCAAAGCAAATTATGAGGCAATCAAAACCAATCTGGACTCGGTCAACTGGTGTACCTTCTTCACTCGTCTTGACTGCGATAGTTCCTTGAACAAATTTTATGATTACCTGAATAATCTGATTGCTCTTTACACTCCGCTCCAAGCTCCTCGCAATGCGAAAATGAAGCCTTGGCTTACCCGAAGTGTTCTTCGTGCCTTAAGAGCCAAAGATAAGGGGCATAGGCACTACAAATTGACCGGAAGTGATGATGCTAGGCAAAATTTCTGTAGATTGCGCTCTTTGGCTAAAACAGAGATCAAAACGGCCATGAGAAACTATTTTAGCAGCTTAGAGAGTTCCCTCCTGACAAATAATCCTAAACCCTTTTGGTCATACATCCGATCCCTTAAATCTTCCTCTTCCATCCCGCATACTGTCAAATGGAATAACACTGAAGCCTCCTCCCCTCAGGATATTTCTAACCTATTTGCCGAATATTTTTCCTCTACTTTTTCCTCTTCTGACATACTACACTCCCCTATAAATTCAATTCAAACTTATCCAGCATCAAGTACATCCTATTCCACTGATCCTTATGAAGTTGAATCCCTTATTAACTTGCTCGATCCGAATGTTAGCCCTGGTCCTGATGGAATACCTAATATATTTATAAAGTCACTTTGTTCCTCTTTGTGTTTTCCTCTTTCCCTTATATTCAATCTCAGTCTTAGTACTGGCACCTTTCCAACGTACTGGAAAGATGCAAATGTTGTTCCTATCTTTAAAAATGGCGACCCATCATCTGCCTCAAACTATCGTCCCATATCACTCCTCTCCTGTTTCTCTAAGCTGCTGGAACGACTTGTGCACAACAGGCTTCTTGAGTCCCTGAGTTCATTTGTCACACCACAGCAACATGGGTTCTTAAAGGGTCGTTCAACTTCTACGAACTTGGCTGAGTTCGAAGACTATATTGCTAGAGCTTTAGACAAACAGCTTCAAGTAGATGCAATATTCACGGACTTCTCGAAAGCTTTTGACTCCGTGAACCATGTTCTGCTCTGTCAAAAGTTAGCTTTGCTTGGCATATCCGGTTCCCTTCATTCTTGGATTTCATCATATTTATCCTCCCGTTCATGTCGTGTCAATCTCTATGGCACATTTTCCTTTCCATTCAATCCTACATCTGGTGTCCCTCAAGGGTCAATCCTTGGACCTCTTCTTTTCGTACTGTTTATCAATGATCTTCCTTCTGTAATTTCCTCTTCTTGTCTCCTGTATGCTGACGATTTCAAGGTATTCCGGACAATTAGATCCCTTGAAGATTGTCAGCAACTCCAAACTGATCTTTTTAACCTGTATAACTGGTGTAATGTAAACTCCCTTCGTATTAATGTTTCCAAATGTTTTAAAATGACTTTTACTTTGAAAATTGTCCCTTTAATTTTTAATTACACCTTATGTGATGTTGTTCTCTCCTCTGCAGACTCATGTAAAGATCTTGGTGTAATATTTGACCCCAAGCATAAATTTGATGTCCACATTTTTAGCCTAATTACCAAGGCATCAAAAGTTTCGGGTTTTCTTATGCGGCATTTGCATAAGTTTGTAAATATTGCTACCGCTGTTCGCTTGTTCACGTGTCTTGTCCGCCCGCTCCTTGAGTACTGCTCAGTGGTGTGGTCTCCAAGACATTTATATCTTATGAACTCAATAGAAGCTGTTCAGCGTAAGTTTACCCGTATTGTGTTTTTCAAATTTAACGTAGCTTATGAGCCTTATGAGCGTCGTCTATCCACACTTCGTCTCCCTTCTCTGTCGTCCCGTAGAACCTTCTTAGATCAATGTTTCCTTTATAAGTTGTACCACCAACAAATTGCCTCCACCCTAAGCGCAGACTTGCAATACAGACTGTATGCACGGCCTAGTCGGTCTAATCACATTCTCGAGGTTCCGTACGCCTGAACAGATTTATATTTTAACTCAATTATGCCACGAATCATCAGAATGCATAACAGCCTCGAGCTTGGCTCTCTATCCACGTCCTACTTTGTTTTTAAAATTAAATTAAAGATGTTACTTTTTGCGAATAGTGATTAATGTTCCTTAGCACTAAATTTTACAAACTTTGTTCTTGACTCTATCTTCATTTTTTTCATGTTTTAGATTAACTCTTTTCTGCTTGATTTGTTGTATTGATTTGTCTTACTCTGAATTTTATTTAACTATATTTAATTGTCTAAGTCTATTTTGTAATTGGATTTCTGTCTGTTAAGTAGACTTGAATAAATAAATAAATAAATAAATAAATAAAATGATCTCTTTGATTTCCCTTCCACAAAAGAGTCGAGTAGCGCTTGCGAACGAATTTTGAGATTCTCGACCAGGCTATGAACATGTCTTAGTTGCTCAGCGCAACCTTGGCTTCTACCAACACAGAGTGCTTTAACAAGGTGTTCGGCACGCTCCGCCGTATTTATCTGATCCTGAATCTCGCCTAAATTGAGCTCCATCACAATATTCCAAGAACTGTGGTAGCTTAATTGTTCGTCGATGTTTTCAAACAGGATCCCTTGGTTTTCTAGTCTCTCAACGGAGTATGGAAGTTGTTCCGCGATGGCCCTTGGTAAAACACCGATCAGGCATAAAATGATGAAAAGAGTGGCCATTGCTAAAAGCGGGGGAAGAGAGAAATTAATACCGTTTAATCGAAGTAGTGCTTAAGTCTATTATTATGGACATTGACAATTTTTTTCCCAATCGCGATATTTGTATTCACCGGAGAAGCCACGCTCTTAACCTCGTATGGACCAATCCATACTTGTACTAGCTTGTGCTTACGACTTTAATTCTTTCGCAAAACCTTGTCGCCAACATGGAAACTAACAGATTTTACTTTATTATCGTAGTAAGCTTTGGATTTAATTTTACTTTCTAATGTATTCTGTCGTCCTAAAGCGTACATCTTCTGTAGGTTGTGCTTCAATAGTAAGTAGTAGTTTTCATGGTTGTACAAGGGTGCGGGTCTGTGAGCTCTTTCCAACGCTCCATTAGATTGGGGATGGTACGCTGTGGTCTGCATTTTCTTTATGTTAAGCAGCTTGGATACTTGCTTAAACAATTTCCCCACGAAATTAGCCCCCTGATCCGTTACGAGGTGTTTGGGTATTCTATACCTCGCCACTATCTCGTCAAAGAATATCTTGGCCACGGTTTCGGCTTTCGAGTTTGGTAAAGCATACCAATCTACGAATTTGGTTAAATTATCCTGGAGTGTCAGTATGTATTTGTTACCGCCGGAGCTCTCAATCAGAGGCCCCACGATATCCAGGTATACCTTATCGAATGGCCTCTCCGCGATATCGGTATCGATTTTGGGGTGAAGTCTTCATAACTTGACATTTCTTGCAAGTTTTAATATATTTTTTAATATCCGCTAGCATGTTTTTCCACTTATAAACTCTCCGAACTCTCCTGTAGGTCTTCGCGAGTCTCTGATGCCCACGAAAAGGAGAATCACGAAATTCGGCAAGTGCCGCCTTTATCTCATCCGGCGTGGTGAGAGTCATGATCCCCGGTAATCTGCTCTCTTGCGGGGATTCAATGCTTAAATTCGTTACTGTGTTGCTTACAGTTTCTGCCCGAGTAACACTCGGTATTGGCTCCTCTACTGAGCTCGCTTGGGGTTAATCAACCGAATCCCGTTGTTTCTGTGCCCGCGTTACCGCATTGCATTGATACTTGCCGTCCGATTGTTCATCGGTATCTTGGAGAATCCTACTTAGGGCGTCAGCATTTGTATTGTACTTGCCTGGTTTGTATTCAATGTGATAATCGAATTCGGATAATTTATGGTGAAACTTTACCAACTGTGTAGTAGGATCCTTCACATTGAATACGCCTTTAAGGGGTTTATGATCCGTGTAGATCGTAAATTGCCTCCCCTGTAGATAACATCGAAAGTTTTTTACTGCCCACACCATAGCAAGTAATTCCCTTTCGATAGTAGAGGAGTTGCATAAGCTATTGGCTGGTCTTTGCCAATTTCTCCTTAGGACGAAACAGCTCTCAAAGCTTCACTACTCGTGTCAGTAGTGAGATTAAATGGTTTAGAGAAATTCGGATAGGCTAGCAAAGGAGGTTTTACCAAAGAATTTTTTAAGGACTGAAATACTTCCATGCATTTGTCGTTCCAGGTAAACCGAACCATCCGTGAGAGGCTTAGCCACCTTAGAAAAATTAGGTATGAACTTACGAGAGTAATTTACTAAACCCAAAAACGACTGAAGCCTACGGACAGTTGTGGGTACGGGAAAATCGCGCACGCAACTAGTTGTCTGGCCATGCACCAGTTTAAGAACATATGTGCCCCAAATATACTACTTCAGGACGGAGGAATTGGAATTTCTCTGGCTGAAGCTTTAAATAGTTCAGCCTCAGTCTTTCAAAAATCTTTCTTAGCTTACAGATGTGGTCCTGTAAGTTTTTACCATAGACAACGATGTCATCTAAATACACAAAGCAATCGAAACCTTGTAAGCCCGTTAGGATGTAGTTCATCAGTCTCTAAAATGTGGCGGGTGCTCCCTTCAAACCAAAAGGCATCCGATTGAACTCATAGTGTCCATAGTTCGTACTGAATGCTATTTTTTGTCGATCCTTGGGTTCGACCAAGACTTGATCATAACCACTAGCTAAATCCAGTGTGCTAAAATAAGTTGAATGACCCAGCTGGTCAAGTATAACTTCCTTGTGAGGAAATGGGAAAGCGTCACCTATTGTTTTTTCATTCAGTTTCCTGAAATCAACAACTACTCGCCACTTCTTTACTCCATCGGCTCCTGCCTTCTTGGGTACGACCAAGAGGGGGGTTCCAGGGACTCTTACTTGTTTGGACGATGTCACTCTCCAACATTACCTTCAGTTGTTCGTTGATTATATCCTTCTGTGGCTGACTCAGTCGGTACATTTTTTGATTTATCGGGGCCTGGTCAGACAATAACGGGATTTCGTGGGTGATTGCTTTCATACAACTCAGCTTGTCTCCAGAAAGGAAAAAAATATCGTTGAACTCCTGGCACAACTGAATGATGGCCTTTCTTTCCTCAGGATTACTATGTTCAAATAATGTAAGCTCCTGCTTCAACAACGCATTGCGCATCACATTTCCCGGAGAGTCGGAGTATAAGAACTTAGAAGTTTCTCTCTCCAAGTGATTGTTTGATGGACCCGCTATTATCCCCGATGCTACATAGCCTACATGTTTAACTATAGAGTCTAAACTGGATTCAGGCTGACGTTCTACCCCGCGCGAAACTTCTAACCTACTAACAGATTATTCAACTTTTCTAGCTTCAAACTAAGTTGGTTTAGTGTGAACGGAGTCTCACCTGAATTCAGTATACCCACCACAGGCCTCATTGGGTCAAGAAGAGCGTTTGCCAGGAATATGCCATCAGCTAATGAATCCGCTGTACACAGCAATTCCTGACCTAGCTCAATAGGAACTACCACTACGTTTTGTGTTCGTGGACGTAATATAACAGCTTCTTTAAAAACGACCTCATATGTTCCATCAGCGGCTCTTGTAACCCTTGAATCCTCTTTGGCAGGATTAGGAGTCACCACATGATTCTGATCTGTTAAAAATGTCCCGTTATGCGTCGCTCCAAACGACAACGCGTCGACGTTATCAGACACCTCAGCCAAAACCGAGAAATCATTGCTATTTACTTCCGTACGAGGAAACGTGAGTGATTTACTTGGACCTTCGACATTACAGTGCCTTGAGACGAAGTCGTTTCCCAAAAGACGATCATTAAATAGTCCCTGAATATTCTCGACCACTTAGAAAGTACATGGAAGCCTAGTAGGGAGTTCGAAATTGCCTTCCGTTGTACCAAGGGTTTCACCCTCCCCAAACGGACTTTGCAAAGTAAGCTTACGCTGAACATTTATTGGGCACGTGTCCCTAATAGCTGACTTATTTATAATACTGACTTGAGCCCCCGTATCTATAGGAAATGTAGTCTTCGCTTGTATACCTGTATCTAAAGGCAGTGCAGCTGTTGCCAGACTTTTTTTGTGGTAGGGAGGTGAATGCCATTTATGCACAGATTGTGGGACTCCCATGCTCGCAAGAACTGGACTACCTACTAAACACCTCCCCTGTCAACCTGAGAACCCAGCCTGGAACCGTTTGACACATTACTTCGGGCCAGGTCTCGTTTTGTTACGCCGTGGAGCGCCTTCAAGCTGGGGAATCCCTTTCCTAGCGGGAGGGGAGAGGGGAAGAGGAATTGCCAGAAGAGCGATCCCCCAGCCCCAGCGCCCCCGGCTGCTGTGAGTCCCTTTTATATTTTAGGACTGCCCGAGCATAATGTGCCACCTGGTTCCATTTGTCAACCGATTCGAGCATCACCGCAATTATATTATCCGGGGTGAGCTCCCCCGTTTCCCTGTAAAGTTCCCTTCGCAGCCTGACCCATTTTGTATACGCAAAAAATGTGTGACAGGCATTGTCCTCCTCTCCTCGGCAAAACCGACAATCGGGGCACCGTGACTTACCGATTTTGTGCAGGTAAGACTGAAAACACCCGTGCTCGCTCAAAAGCTGGGTCGGATAGAAGTCAGTCTCACCATGCCTTCGATTTGGCCACGGTCTCACATCCGGGATGAGGCGCGCAGTCCGCCTTCCCTTCGTGCAATTCACCCAAGACTGCTGCCAATCGTTGAGTGGGCGCTGTCTCCCCTCGCGGACAACCATCTCCCTCGCATCCTCGTTTCGGCGCAGGTAAATAGCATGGCGCTCTCTAGCAAGGAGGGCGACAGGTATCACGCCCGCAATAACTCTCACCACCGAGTCAGAGATTGTTGGATATGAAGATGCAATTCTCAGTGCTCTCTTCTCTGTACCTGTGCCAAAAGTTTTCGGTATACCTCCTTGCTGAGAGCGTCGCCCTATACGTCTGCTCTGTACAGTAGCACTGACCCTACAGCACTCATCAAGAGGCGTCTTCTTGATGGGCTAGGTTCCCCTACGTTGGCCATAAGTCGACTCAGAGCAGATATTCCCGAAGCAACCTTCTCAGCCGTTGCCCTGATTTGCTCAGAGAAACTCATCTTCGAGTCGATTAGTAGCCCCAGGTACACCGATGGCTTCGATTCGATTCGTAAGTCGCCAATACTGATCATCCTTACTCTAGGGATTCTCTTTTTTGTCAAGATGACCACTTCGGTTTTGTCCAGTACTAAACTGAGCCCGCGAGCAGTCATCCAGTCCCTCACTCGGCGCATTAGCATACCTAGCCTAAGTTGCGCTTGTTCAACGGTGCGTCCAGCGACCAAAGCCGCAACATCATCTGCATAGCCAACCAAGCGCGACTCATCTGGCATCTCAAGTGTCAGTAGCCCGTCGTAAGACGCGTTCCACAGGTCCGGACCAAGGATAGATCCCTGGGCAACACCCGATGTAATTTCCATCCTTCGTTGGCCCTGTGTCGTGTCGTAGAGCAGGCTTCGGTCCTTAAGGTAGTTCCTCAAAAGCCGCATTAGATATTTTGGAACTTGAAAAGAGTTTTCCAGCGTATCCAGAATATCCACCCATCTAGCGGAGTTGAAGGCAGTCCTGACGTCGAGTGTCACCAACAGGACGATCCGTCGCTTGGTGCGACTATATGCCTCTGCCTTTTGGACCGCGTTCACCACCTCTGCAATCGCATCAATAGTAGAACGTCCTGCTCTAAAGCCGTACTGCCGAGGAGATAGGTCCTCAGCAGCACGAATCGCGTCAGTGAGTGTTCCCTTGATGAGTTTCTCTAGCACCTTCCCAGCCGTGTCTAGCATGCATAGCGGGCGGTATGCAGACGGCGATCCGGGATTTCCCTTCCCCTTGCTGATCAGCACGAGCCTCCATCGTACCGGGAAAACCCCGTCCCGTAGGCAAGCGTTGAATGTGTTGAGCAGCAAGTCAGGACAATGGTGATAGACGAGCCGAAACACCTCAGCTGGAACACCATCTGGACCTGGAGCCTTCCTCGGTTTCAATGAGAGGACTGCCTCCTCCAGTTCCAGCTGTGTGAAGAGTGGGCACTCTACTGCTGTTTCACCATGGACAGCGTCAACACGGACGGGATGGGCGGGGAAGAGTCCCCGCACTATCGCGTCCATCTTTTCCGCGTCATGTATTCAAGGCTTCCGTAGAGCACCAAGCTTCCGCATGACCAGCTTGTAGTCAAGGCCCCACGGATCCTTGTTCACATTGTCCACTAGGTCTTGCCAGCAGCCAGCCTTGCTACTGTTGATCAGTTTGCGAAGGCATTTCCTGGCCGACTTATATGCTGCCACCCAGTTGCATGCCTCGTCACGGTTCCGCGCCCGTTGAGCCTCACGTCGAAGCTTGTGACACTCCCTTCGCTTTTCAGCGATTTCAGTTGACCACCAGTACACTGGGGGCTTGCCGTGCCGGGGTCTTCGACGGGGCATAGAAGCGCGGCAAGCAGTTGCCAGACTTGTACCGCGATACGTGTTTCCTTTGTTTTTTGATTGCCCATGCCCTCGTCCGTGATCCTAGCTTCCATCTTCGTTTCCGATATTTGATTACTTGACTGTTTAATTAAAGTCAAGCCGGAGATTTCTGACTCGACTGCCCCTCGTTTTCCTGGAGCTTGGAACCCCACCGTTTCTTTTGGAAAGAAGCTTCCAAATCATGTCCTCTGCGACCACAAAAATCACACTTCACCAGGACACTGTATACTATTGGGTTCTCCTTACTGGCCTGATGACTAGTGGCGGATTTTAGCTGACAGTATTCTTCCGAAAATAACAATCGGAGTATGTGTGGCTCCGTTTATGACAAAAATTACAAATTGTTCTCGAACCCTTAGTGAATTTTGATGATTTCGATTGAGGATCCTTCTCTGGTGCTACCGCCGCTTGTGGTCTAACCTATGGCGGAAAAGGTATCGCGTAGGGAGCCATCACGTGCTAGTTCATCATCCAATTATTGAATGGGGGTTGAACTTGCGTCATTTGTGGAATTGCTTGTGATGCACTGTTCTGCAAAAAGAAAACTCCCTGTTGAAGTTTCTCCATGTTCAGCCCCTTAGTTACAAACTCCTCAAAGGTGCATTTCTCTAACGTCAAAAGGTACAGGCAAAGCTGAGGATTAACTACTCCACTTCTAAAAGCATTCATCGCAAAGTCCTCTAATTGTGCATTCGCAATCTTACTCGCTTCCGATCCATATTTAACTGTTGCTGCTTCCTGGCAACGTTTAAGAATTTGCCTAAGACGAGATGTGTAGGCTAGAACGGACTCCGAAAGACTTTGCTTTGCTGTTATTAGACTACATACCAGCTCCTGATAAGTTTCTCTTGGTAAGTATACCCTGTTCAGTAATTCTTCCGCCACCTTCAAAGTGGACGGGAAGTTAGAGGATATCAGCTGATAAGCTTCCCCTCGCAGACGGGTAGGGAAAATCTGCATAAACGCAACGCGCTCCTGATTGCTAAGGCATTTCCTGCTCACTGCAACCAATGAATGTTTGCAGATCAAGGGAATCATCTGTCCCATTAACTTCGCAACCTTCCCGTAATCTGCCATAGTGCTCGTGAAATCCTTAACTTCGGCTTCCTTATCCGTCATAGGAGGTGATTTCTGGTCAACAGTCAAATCCACGGACGCACTTGAGGACGAGCTCGCTCCCAATGTCAGTTTCCAGTCGTGTGACCTAATCAAAGTCTTTAAAGACTGCGAAAAATCCAATAAACTGGTATGGTCAAATCGTGTGAATAAGTGTCATCACCTCAAGAGTGGTAAGGAAAGGTTCTAATTCCGCCTGAAACACCAATTATTCTATTCAATAACTAATCGCTCCACAACACGTTCGTTGTCCTGGAGCTGTTTGGAATCAAAAACCGGCTGAGCCAAATGTTACAATGAAGCGTAAGATATAAGTTCTTATATACAATAAATTGCGATTATGTATTCTGTATAGGGTGTCGCCGTTCCCTAAGTATGGACGGTGAAGCATACATTGCTTGTTGGCTCGTGCGATGAACGAGGCATTGGGAGCGTGATCAACTGTTATGAATTTCCGAGCAATTAGTATTCGCATACGCTAATGATTCTTGTCGTAACGTGTTGTAAGCGAGGCATGATCAACTGTTTTGAATTCCGAGGAATTAGTACTCCCATATGCTAATGATTGTTGTCGTAACGTGTCGTAAGCGAGACATGGGAGCGTGATTAACTGTTATTGAATTCCGAGCAATTAGTACTCGCATATGCTAATGATTGTTGTCGTAACGTCTCGAAAACGAGAATGGGGGCGTGATAAACTAACTGTTATTGAATTCCGAGCCGAGCAATTAGTACTCTCATATGCTAATGATTGTTGTCGTAACGTGTCGTAAGCGAGGCATGGGGGCGTTATTAACTGTTATTGAATTCCGAGCAATTAGTACTCTCATATGCTAATGATTGTTGTCGTAACAAGATTAAAAAACCCTTACGCAATGACGTGGTTGGTATCATAAATAACAACCACTCAATTAAAAACAAACAAAAAACAATGATACAATCATACATACATCATCGGTATTTCGACTAAAGTAGAGGGAAGCAAAAGAGCTAAGAGGATTCCATTTTTATACATGATGTTTACATTTAGACATTGAATAGTTCTAAATAACAACAAAAGAAAAGCTGAAACAACTGTTGAGAATATTCACAATGATAACGGACTAAGAATGCTTGGGCCGAACATATTAATATTAATGTATTAGTCTAGAGAATATACATGGATAAAAATTGTTAGATAAAGCAAATGAAAAAAATTGAATAATGTATCTAAATTATGGTTCGAATATGAAATAACGCAAAAATTCAAATAAATTATATAACGTGCACTTTCAGTATTATTGTATGTTTGTCAATTTTATTATTATACTTTGTATTAGATATTGGAGAAGAAAAAATATGATTTGCTAAGAAAAAAGAGCTCAGCCTTATTTTTTCGTCGTCGAAGGAACCGGGTAGAAGACCCGCATCGATGGGAGGAACCTCCGCTCAATCAGCTGTCGGTTTGCGGTTTTTCTTTTTGGAGACTCTTGCCAGTAATGTAGAGTCCTTGCACGTGGACTCAGTCATCAGGACCAGAAGTCTGGTGCGAGGGGACATCAACTCCATCTGATCCCCACTCTCGAGCATGCACCCCTCTGTTTTTTTGTTCTGCGTTCTGTGTTTCTACACAAAAGAAATCTCGTTTGCGATAGATAATTTGTAGTGGAAATTGGTGCTATAGAAAAGAACCCGCCCACGACACCACAGACGCTAGCCTGCAAGCGCATACATGCATCTCTGGACCAAGTCACCCTCAGTGAAAACGAACACCTGTTTCACTGAGGTGGCCCAACAACCTACAAGTCCTTACGAACAGATAACCACCCACAATCACCACAAAGTCTTCCTTTCATTTTTGATTATTTTATTTTCTTCGCTATCGTGCTTCGGCAGCTATTTACTTGCCTTCTTCAATGTTGAAATACACTCGCAGTGCATCATTTTCAATAAGGATCCATCTTCTCGTTATTTTCAATTAGGATTCATCTTTTTCAGCCAGTAATGTAGCACCAGACCGTTTACTATCATTTGATTATGCTGATAAAATTTTTTTTTATTATTAGTAAGACAAAAAATATATTAAAACCGTCAGTGCATAATAAAAATATTTAGTCGTATATCCATCGGAAAAGTAGTCTTATGTTTATTTTATTTTGGAGACATTATTGTTTCTTTTTAATCAACTCTGGGTGTTTAATTCTTAGCTTTATATAATTGATATTTATATTATTTGGCTCTAAAAGCAAAATTTTAAGAGACTTGGTTATTGTTTTCAATTGCCAACTCATTCCAGATTGCCAAAAGCATGGTCGCAAGTACATTTATCAGCGCGCCATTGATGTTTATTTCGGCAAAAATGATATCGTTGACTAATTTAGATCCTGCTGACTATATAAAAGAATTAGACAGATTTTCTTTTGATATCAGTGTAACTGGCATAATTGCTTGTGTATGGACACTTTCAATTTTCAGTATAACTAAAAAGATTTTTCTAATTCCTCAAAGAATCACATCATTTCTGCTTCTATCTCAGGCAAGGATAAATTGCGGCAATATAACTTTAAAATTTTATAATGATTTTTACTTTAGCTTCTTTGCTGTGTTGGTGTTATACTTTGGTCCAAGTTGGAAAATGTAAACAAATGGGTGACATTTTTGCAATTTTTTGTATTTACCGTTGGAACATATAGTAGTCGTCTTTGGACAGCAATGCTAGCAATAAGTTTGCTATTTTTACAATGTCGAAGTTTGTGTTTTGTTCTCAAACTTTGGCCATATATGGTAATTTTCAGTAACTTATATCAAATGATAATGATGTTTTTATTTCTAGATATTGATTTCATGGGGTATTCCAACATTATTATCCCTCATTTTAATATTAGTTGACGGACATAATATTCCAGTAGAAAAGATGAATCCTAATTTTCAATATGGAAACGCTCAAGCCGCCATCGCGGTCTTCTTGATAGTCATGTGTTTTATTGGTAAGTTAAAGATCAAACATATAGATATTTTAGCTTAAAGACCATGAAATATTACCAATCTGAATTGAAGTAACGGTTGGATGCCTTGTGTTACACCAACGCTACAAAAAACGTATAGAAAAGTACCGAATACTGTCAAAAGAAATATCGAATCCTGAATCAGGTATGCTGCATGTTATTTTAGCAACATAAAACATAACTAAAAGTTGACATTGGCAGATGTAGCATCAACATTCACTGCTGACCTTGTAGTAACCGCAGTTTCCAACGAGTGTGTTCCCGAAAGTGGCTCGCATACATATTCTTCAAGTGATGATGAATATCAAACTAATCATAGGAACACTGATAGCTGTTGCCCCCAAAAATTTCCTAACTTTCCAATCAATGAAATTGAAGACATTATTAGAGAAAAAGAAGTCGAAAATTGCAGCGAGTAAGTTAAATTTGTCAACTAAGTAAGCTTACAATTAATTCTACCTGGATAATAGATCGAACTGCTATCCTAGTACTTCTGGAGAATGCAGCCTAACCCAAAACCGCAGATACAAAGATCAAACAAAAAACACCGATGAGCCGTTGATACTTGCTAACAAAACAGATGAACAGCAGACCTTCAAGCATATCGTTCTTTTAATATTGCTTCTTTGTTCCATGTTTGTGGTAAGTTCCTCGACCACGTTGCTAACATAGTTTTCATTCCACCACCCTTTTAGGTATCTTTGTTAAACATACATAGTTTTCATTCCACCACCCTTTTAGGTATCTTTGTTAAACTCCTCTCGCTTCTGTTTGGATTGTCTTTTTTAGTTGTGTTTGTTTTTTTGCATCATATGTTACTAGGTCAAATAGTTATTTTCAGCAGGCAATGCATATTTCTACTTTGTCAACTTTCTTTGTCATTCTGTTCATTCTATTCTCTTTCCCTAATTTTACCTCGATTCTTTTCAAGGCATTTTTTTCGCGTTCACTCGCAAGATTTTCGCATACTTGACATGATTTCGGTTCCTTCATCACCGTATTTAACTAAATAGTAACTGAAATCTACAAAAATAGTTCCTACCTCTGCTTTCACATTGCACCACAAACTTAATTTTCTGCGATCGAACAATAATAGTCTACAATAAAATCATCTGCATCTGAATTCTTAACTTGTTTGTCCTATTGTTCACCTTCTGCGTCTTCATTCATTTCAATCTTTGTCGCTCTTTTTATCCTATTAAAGATGTTTAAATAGTTTTCTTTTCAACAACATTCAGATACTCCATTAGTTTTTTTTTTCACTTTTGCTGTAGAATTCTTCCCTATTTTTGATTCCAGTAGCAAATATTTCCTTGTATCAGCTTTCTTTTTGATACGTAGGTTCGAAGGGAATCACCTTATCGTCGCTAGATTTGCTTAGCCCAGCTCAAGCAAATACTGTTTCTCGATTGAAGATATCTTTATTTGTTGATTAGCTACGTAGTTAGATACTCGATTAGATTTTACACTTTTCCTGCAAAATTGTTCCCCATATTTAATTCTAGCAGCAAACATTTCCTTTCATCACCTTCTCTTCGATAGGCTTCTCTCCTGCAGTTGGTTTCAAGGGAATCATTTTGTCGCTGGATTCGCATAGCTTAGCTCCAGAAAACGCTGTTTCGCTTCGTTTTTTACTCGACTTCTATAGGAGAGTAGGCTATCAGTTTCATCCGTATATATTTTTTGTCGTTACTTTTTTATGTATGTCCGAGCATAACTTTTGTCGGAGATGGATTGAGTAAGGTGTTCTGTTTCCGCCAAAGCATTGGGTTTGCTTTTTATTAGGTCCTTATTGAAGGACATGGTAATCGGACAATGATTTCCCGTAAAAGAAAAAAATTTCTGACTTTTGCACAGACTTTGCGGTATAACGGGTCGATGTACTCGTATGTTCCTATTTTTATCATTTGTATTGCATATGATAGACAACACATAGGACTAAAATGGTTTGTGCGGAATTGCAATCCATAAACAGACTTCCGGGATATTAGCAATAACATAAGCAATAAAAACTGAATTTTAGCACTATTTCGTATAAAAATGTGATCAACTAATTTAGTTTCGCAGGAGAGTTGGTTTTTAGTTTGATTGCAATGTTTTTTTACGTATTTTTTGGCATAAATATTGAATGGAAATAGATTAGGGAGTTATTTTGCACACGAAAGACAACATCTTTGACTAAAAAATATCAGATCGGAATTCGAATCATTTGCACACTACAGATTTTAAAAGTTGTGTATTTTGCATTGCAATCGAGAAAGAATGTACGCAATAGTTTTTTCTAGTGTACGGACTTGATGGCATAACTTTCATAGATGATGAAAGAGGATCATGGCGCAATCTAATCAAGGAACTGATTTTAATATATTTTTGAAAAAATGGTACTGAAAAGAAAAGAGTAAAAAAAAAACAACGTAAAAAAGAAAACTGACTTCAAGCGCCCTAAAAAAAAGGATGAAATAAATTTCATGGAAGCGGTACCAAACATATTTTTCCCGTTTCATTAATGTTCACCACATGTTGGTGGTTTTGATATTGAAATAGGGAAATAGATTTGACACCGCTTCTATGAAATTTATTTCACCCTTTTTGGGGCACTTAGAATTCGATATATTTTTTTAAAGTAATTTTTTTGTTGATCACCTGCTCAGTCAGATTTCCCCATGCTATCTGATAGATTGGTTGCAACAAGCAACGAGACAGTGATTTAAATCGTGGCAGAATAGGAGATGGGGATAGTCTGGCGCAAAAAGATGATTGGACAAGAAGAATCACGCGTACAAAACATACTTCATCACAAAAAGCCAAGATCAAGTTAGATTAGGCCACCATGAAAACTTCCGAAGATAATAAGAGTCAAAAAATGAAAATTTGATGAAGAACAATTGAAATGCAAAATTCTAAGGATACCAGAATATAACCACACTCTGTCATTATGACACCGGAAACATAATCACTAATGAAAGCAGAGGGAAGGAAAGATGGGGATTATGTGTTTTTCAAAAATCTCTTCAATTCTTAGCCCAGGTCCAGAACATTGGAGCTAATAGATATCCTAGGAAGCTGGAAAATCTAGAAGAAAATTGTTACGCCATAAAAGCACTGAAGAATAATAAAAGCTTATGCTCAAAAGTTATTACTGCTTGAGTTAAGCCAACCCATTAAATTTCCTATCCAGAAAAAGGAAGTTAAACATGTCAGGCGCGCCACTGTTTGTACTATATATAAAATTTAATAAATATGGAAAAAGTGTCATATTCTATACCGGCTGTATTATTGGGAAGTATCAAAGTTGACAGGGGAGGTGTTTAGTGGGTAGTCCAGTCGCATTCTTGCGAGCATGGGAGTCCCACACTCTGTGCGTAAATAACCTTCACCTCCCAACCACAAAAAAGGTAGTTTCAAAGCTGAAAGACCGATGGCGGACCAATGGCTTACAGTCAAACAGGTATTGGAGAGAACTCCGCAGTAGACGGTCCCAAGCCCGTTTGAGAAAGCAGGAGGGAACCCGTTATTTCCCCAACCCACAGCTTCCATGATTCCTCATCCTAAACCCCAAAATTAAATGTTAGTAAATGTTCTCGGGGTCGCACATTGGGTTTACTGGTTCCCCAATAATGGGACATTAAATGCTGAGAAATACTAATAACTATAAATACATCTACAGCTCTGCTATTAAATCCTACCTACACCTCCTTTGTGGGGACGTAAGAGGGTGAACCCAAGTCTTCCGTGCTGATAACGGAATCGAAAGTTATAACCAAGCCACTGGAGTGGTGGTTGGGCGACGGGCGAACTCCCCGTCCCTGCATTGTTTCGAAACCTGCAGAAGGGCCTCGGAATGGGTTGGACTCAATCATATCGGGGATGCCCTAGGTATCAAGATGCAAAGGCAAAATTTACTCCAAAACAAGGTCAAGAACACCGCAGTGTGATACCTACCAACGTCCAGCCCGGGGTGTCATTGCACTTGCTGCTAGAGGACCAGAAGACAATGCAAACAGTAGTCCAACCATAATGCACTAGGTTAATTTTGTCACAGCTCAAGCTTTTCGCCCAACTTAATTTGACATTTCTTTGTTTCAGTGTTTGACAAATACAACCATGGAGAGGTACACAACTGAGCAGCGCGTTAAGGTTGTTGAAGCCTTTTACGAAAATGGACTTTCAAATCAAAATGCATTTCGTGCACTTCGTGATTTTTTTGGTCAGCATAATCGACCAAATGTGTCCACAACCGAGAGAATTGTGCGCAAATTTCAGCAATCCGGGTGTGTAGGAAATGTGAAATCACCTGTGCATGCTTGCTCAGTTTGTTCTGCGGAAAACATTGCTGTTGTTTGCGATAGTGTGGCAGAAGAGCCGTCAACCTCGACTCGTCGTCGTGAACATATCACGAACATCACTGATGCGAATTTTGAATAAAGATTTGAATTTACCCGCTCACGTGTGTTCAATCGACTCAAGAGCTGAAGCCTACTGACCATTTCAAGCGTCGGCAATACGCCGAATGATTAGTTGAACAGACAGAAGGGAATGGTGACTTTACAAAGAAAATCATCTTCAGCGACGAGGCACACTTTCACCTCAGAGGATTCGTTAACAAGCAGAATTGCCACATTTGGGCAAATGAGAATCCACGAGTGATTGTCAAAAAGCCGATGCATCCACAAAGAGTGATTTATGAGCTGGCGGCGTCACCGGGCCGTACTTCTTCGAAAATGAGGACGGCCAAGCATTTACCGTGAATGGTGTTCACTATTGTAAGATGATAACGGACTTTTTGCGGCCAGGAATTGAGGTTATGGACCTGGGCGATATGTGGTTCCAACAGGTATGCCACTTGCCACACAGCCAACGAAACAATGGCTCATTTGCGCGAGAAATTCAATGGGTTTGTTATCTCACGTTGTGGTGATAGGCCGCCACGATCATGTGATTTGCCACCATTCGATTTCTTTCTCTGGGGATATTTGAAAGAAAAAGTGTACGTCAATAAACCAGAACAATTGAAGAGCTAAAGGACGAGATAGTACAGCACATTAACGACATTGAACCTCAATTATATCTCAGAGTCATTGAAAATATGGACCATCGGACAAAAGTATGCCACCGTAGCCGTGGCGACCATTTGGGCAATATTTTGTTTGTCAAAAATTAACATACAAAATATAGTTATCATCAATATTATAAATATTCTTTATCTTTTGACTTTATCAATAACAAAAGAATATAAATTCCTATTAGAAACAAGGAAATGTATTTATTTGATTTTTTTAGCATACAATATTTGCCCTTTTGGTTTTGCAGGGTTCAACGACGATCGAGCGCTCGACCGATGATCCGATGCAGCATCGATAATCATAACTTAGTAATAACATTAAAAAAATAAATTTATTCTTGTTATATATATATATATATATATATATATATATATATATATATATATATATATATATATATATATATATATATATATATATATATATATATATATATATATATATATATATATATATATATCATCATCATCATCATCATTGTCAGCTTATCAACCATGTATACGGATCATGGTGTAGCCTCCCCTACGTATTGGCTTCTCATTTCCCTCCACTTTTGTCTGTTTTTAGCTATACTTGTCCAGGTAATGCCAGCTAGCTTTCTTATGTCATGGTCCCACCTAAGTTTCGGGCGCCGTCTTGGTCTTTTGACTCCCCTTGGGTACCAATTCATAACTTTTGTGGTCCATCTATTGTCTGATATTCTTGCCAAATGTCCAGCCCATCGCCATTTGATATATATATATATATATATATATATATATATATATATATATATATATATATATATATATATATATATATATATATATATATATATATATAAGTATCCATTCCTCCGGGAGTGATGTTGGGCAAATCCGAGTGTAACAGCGTACGATTTATGTTTGGGTGAATTAAGTTGACTTGGTTGTAGCAAATTATAGCGGTTCGCGCACCAAACACCACAAGCTGACGTCGTGTATCGCTGCTACTGGATATGAAATCCTATACGCGACATAATTCAGGATATTTCTAAAAAGACCACTTTTATTTTCAAAAGTCAAAGCATGCACCTTTGACTTTAGGGAATGAATACTAATTTCTTTTCTTCAGCCTTGTACAGTGTTTAACACACTTAACGAAACCTCGTTAAAGGGGGCTTATATTGTACTTATATGAATATACACGTTTTGCAAACAACAAACAGCAAAATTTAAAATAATTTGGATTCGACAGTGGAGCTCTTTCTACTTCACAGGGTCATATATGTACGTATTCCATGTTACATTTAATCCTTCCATCGGTTAAATTATAAGAGTTTTCACTGCATCTAACTCTTAAAATATGTTACAACCACAACTAATGTTTTCTTCAGTGATTTGGTTTCATCTAAAACACCACCTATTCCTCACTGCACTGTTATGATCTTAGTTGTTTAAAAAACTCAAAAGACTTTAATCACATTTAAATTACAACGAACAACAACGCGCACGTTCCAGAAAGACACCAGCTGACTCGTCTTTATCTCACAACTAGCTCACTACAAATTTCTATAAACCAAACTTCATTGATTTCTCCATTATTAATATACAACTTAATGATACGCAATGCTCACGTGAACGAAATCAAGTCGATATTCCCGAACCGACGATATAACTGAAATCCAGTTGTTGCCTTCGCTGTTCGGCGCTCTGCACACTGATCAAAATATTGTCTTTGCTCCTAAGGAGAAAAAATCTTCAACAAGTGATATGGATCGGGATCGGGAATATATTCCACTGCACGAAATTTTTTGCATTAGACGAAGGGACTATTACATTTCATGCTACGAAGAAACACTTCAGAAATATAGTTTTGGCCAAACCATATCTGGGAAAATGTTCTTCTTTCGATTTCGCTTATTTTTTGATTCTCCTTATTCAAAACTTGAAACGACGAGTCGAAGGGAAATCAGCGCGGTTTGGGCACATCTCCTTCATGAGATGCCTTTGTATCGAAACGCATTAGTGAAATCCGATTTTTTTCTGTTTCCCCGTTGTAAACGTAGACGACATAGTAACGGTGCACTCTACACACGACCAATTCTTTGCTTTCGGTTCTTCCGAATCAAGACAACTAATATGCAGCTGTTATACCACTTAACACTTATCGAAGCTTCCTCAATGATCACTCCGGATGATAATTCCTTTCGGCGACGTCTGTTTTTTCGTTCAACCGTCTTCTTTTTCTCGAACATCTTATTCGAATTTCTAACTATTGTACTCTTTGCCAACGTGAACTCTTTTTTCCGTCCGCTTCTCAACTCCCTATCTACCTTCTAACTGAACTCAATTCTTCCTTTCCTTTTTTCTCAAAACCCAAAATCCGTTTTCCGACGCCAATTCGACTTCTCCTGATTCGTCATGTCGCTCATCTCCAAAAATTACCATAAAAGGTAATCAATATTGGCTCGAGTCTATCTCGACCACACATTCGCTCTTTTTTTTTCTTCTTTTCGGGGTGCATGATGCGATTTGCCATCCCACTGGGAAAAATGGTGCACTCTTCCTAGTTAATACCAACAGGTATTTCGGTGAGTGCCGGCCCATATTATATGCATGCAACAGACGTGGGGACCACCCATACCCTGAGAAGAGTCTCAAAATAAAATCAAAAGCCGGGCACTATTGCGCATCCACATGAGAGTGAACTTAATATAATGTACCATTTATTAAATCTTTAGATCACTTTCGTGATATACTCCCAATGATTTTCCTCGAATATTCTCCATTTCGTATGCAACCTGTCCTTTGGACAAACTATGCGTGCTTTAATAAATTTGGGAGGACGTTTGGCCGCAAAACGGTCCTTCTTTTTACTCAATATATATTTTCGAACGAATACTGTCTGTTCTATGTTGAAGGTACTTTTACGTGTGCGGAGATCGTATTGCTTCTTCCCCTTCAAGTGAGATTCTCTTAACTTTTGTCGCACACTGTCGCTTATGACCTTTAAGCGATCGGTTGGAGTACTCAAACATATTTCGCCATCCTCAAATGACGCTAATTGTCGTAACAGTGAATAACCATGTCCGTGGAGGATCGATTGATAACCGAACATTAGGAAGTGTGGCGTACATTCGATGCTTTCATGAACAACGTTTCGGAAAGCCGCACAAGCCTCCACAAGATACATGTCCCATTTGGTATGATCAACGCCTATATAAGCGCGTATAGCGGATAGAATGGATAGAATGGATTGGTTTGCTCGTTCCAAAGCGTTTGATTGTGGCGAATATCTTGGGGTAAAAATGTGATTGATTCAGTGCTCTTTCGTGAACTGTGTGAAACACTGCGAAGTTAATTGAACACCGTTATCCGTGTGCAAGTGTTCCGGGACTCCGAATGTAAGGGTCACTTCCATAAGGAAACTTACGGTTCGGTCGCCTGTGGCTTTTGGCATGGCATTTAGCCATATGAATTTCGTATAATAATCTAATATGATCAACAGGTGACTATTTCCCCCTTTTGAACGAGGATAGGGTCCGGGAAAGTCAACAAATAGATGTTGCATCGGCCTGATGGTTATGCGCTCATGTCCCATAGGTGGACGTGTAACTTGATTGCTCGGCTTGATGCATTTGCATATGTCACATCTGGATACGTAGAATATCACGTCCTTACCAAGGCTTGGGCAGTAGTAGTATCTTTTCAGGACTTCCATGGTTTTATTCATCCCCACATGTGCGGACAGAGGAACATCGTGTGCTCTAGAATCCACAGTTTGGTCTGAGGTATATCCACCTCCGGTCCAGTTATGCTGCCCGTAGTTTTTTTTTCTTGAACGTGCAAATTTAGAAATTTATCAGGATTGGCAATAATCAATGCGATTCTATCAACATATTCTTCATCTTGGAACGCGGCGTCTGGAATTATCTCATTAAAATAGGAGTGTTTCTGCAGTAAGGAGATATTTGGTTTTGATGTCAAAGGATCGATTTTTGAGAACATACGCGATAAGGCATCTCAAACGGTGTTCGCTGAACCTTTACAATGTTGAATTGAAAAGTTAAAGCCCTGCAGCTTCAGACTCTAACGAGCCAATCTACCTGACAAATCCTCCTGTTTCATGAGCCATTACCGTGAATAGTAATCCTTCGACATAAGCACGAAATTTTTTTATACTTTCAACTGCTGCCCTACATTCAAGTTCAGTAATCGTATAACTCTTCTGGGTGGATGTCAATTTTTCATGTTTCTAAATATTACATTTTGCAGATCTACATCAGACGTCCTATGATTCAGTTGTAGAGATAGTGATTCCTATGCATAAAAAAATACAATAAAGGGTTCTTGTGGACCTTGCAAACGAGCATCCATTTGTCTGCGTATATCAATATCTGCTTTACATGACGAGAAACGAGATACCAAGGCTTGTGTAAGAGAATCCCACTGGGGAATACGATGATTCAACTCACGATATTTCCAATATCAATCCAATGCGCTAACTTAAAGGAAAGCATGAAACCATTGCACCAGCTCTTCTAGTGGAATACCCTGGTTATGAGCGGACACTTTAAGTCTGTATAAAAATGAGTATATACTAATTTTAGAGTCGGAACCATCAAAATAAATCCCTCATTTGCCTATCGGAATATTTAGAGCAAAATTATTTGATATGCGTATGGGTGCACGCCCCCACATCCACTGTGTGGTGTGAAGAAACTTCATTGCCCAATTGCGAAGATCCAATGTCTCGTCGGATATACAATTGCTGAATGGATAGTCTATTTGAAAACGGGAGATAATTCTGAGTTAGTGATTTATTCAATCGTCTCAACTCTTGCTCCATTTGCTCAAATTTTCTCTGGTATTATGCTTCCAGAGACGAATCTACACGTATAATTCGTGTCGGCAAATGCATGATATCGTTTGTATTTATGTAACTCTGCTGCTTTAAGGGTTGTGCCTCAATTTCCGCAAGAAATGGATTAGTTACCCTTGGTGGGCCCATCTGGTTACCTAGTATTAAAATCGGCTTCACTTCCATAGGTTCACCCCCTTAGGCATGTTCTGCTCTCCAAAAAAATTACTCATTTTCGTCACCTGATGACGATTGTTTAGAGTGGAGAATTTCTCAGGTAAAAATTATTCTTCCGGCAATTCCCAAAAGGAATGACCTATATTCATTATATATTTCCTTTTTTTATCGCTAAACTGTAAAATGCTATTCTAAACTAAATGATTATAAATTAGAGATGGGTTGTTACATCAAATTTCTGTATCAGATACAATCTGATACTGATACATGATTGTACCTGATACTTTTTGTACCTGATACTTTTCGCATCTGATACATTATTTTGGTCTATACTGTAGTCCGAATCAACTCAACATCAACAGCATAGTAGTTGGGTTTATGTTTATGTTAGCGATTATGTTGATGATGGATTTGGTTCTTTTCAGAAAAGTGTCATCTCCGCACGCAATTAGCGTTATGATAATATCTGTTTGATTGATTCAGAAAGACTACAAATTGTGTAAGTGAAAAAAAAGACTAGGTACAAATTGTGTAAGTGATTAAAAATTTGAAATGGAGAAAAAGAAAACGTCCGAAGTTTGGAATTTTTTTAGTGTCGATGTGGACAGTCAATTCGCGATTTGTAACCTATGTAAGTGTAAGCTTAGTTATAAGCATTCTTCTACAAACTTGAAAAAACATTTGGAAAGAAAGCATCCCACAGTTCAACTTCTGAAGACAGTTGCACAGCCAGGGGCAAAAGTTAGAACGGTTCCAAATGAAAATAATTCTATTTTAAATGTATGTCAGTGTGACGAGTCAACTACAGCAACTATAAGGATAAATAACCAACCAACGGTTTCTTCATTTTTAAGGCCTAAGATATCCGCAACGCAGAAGAAAAAAATCGACAGCTCTGTGCTGAAAATATTTTACAAGGATTTACAACCGTTTAGTGTTGTAGAGGATGAAGGTCTACGGGAGACATTTCATGTGTTGAATCCATCGTACTCATTGCAACTAGGAAAACTATTTCTAAAACACTTATACCTGCGGCTTATGAAGTAGCTTTAAATAATTTAAAGCAATTATACATTAACAATAAGTCTGAGATATCATCCGTAATACTGACGACGCACTGTTCGACTTCAATCAATGTTGAAAGTTTTCTGGCTGTTACATCACATTACATAAGCTCGAACTTTGAGCTGAAGTCGAATGTCCTAGAATGCACTTCTTTTCCAATTGCTCATACCAGTTAAAATCTGGCAACCGAGCTTAAAAGGATAGTGTTGGAATGGGGATTGCAAGAAAAAATTTTGCTTTGCATTTCAGACAACGCGGCAAATATTACAAGAGCAGTCAAACACCATTTAAAGTGGGAGCATTTTGGATGCTTTGCTCATACCATCAATTTAGTAAAAAATTAATACAGGATGTTGCCACAAGATGGAATTCATCTTATGATATGCTCAATCGATTTTTAGAGCTGGAAACATCTGTAAGGACAACTGTTGCACTCCTTAACAAAGAATTGGTGACATTGAATGCGGAAGAGTGGTCCATTTTGCCAAAAATCAGGGACATTTTAAGGCCTATGAAGGAACTCACCGATATAATCAGTGGGGAAAAATACACGTCTGCATCTTCGATCATATTTTATGTTGACGGGCTTCTTACCACTTATGAAGCAATGGAAGTTAATGACCTATACAATAATGTTATCTGTCGTCAATTGGTGCACAATCTGAAGGATGGCCTATTAAACCGTTTTGCAGACTTGGAAAAGAAATCGTTTCTCACTATTTCTACGTTTTTGGATCCTAGATACAAAAATGCAGTCTTCACTAATATTGAAGCTATGGAGAGGACAAAAAATGTTTAAATTGATTTAGTTTGCAAACGTATTGAACAGGACAGCGATCAAGTCGAAAAAAACTATTTGAGTCATAATGAAAGTCTACAATCAATAGTGAACACATCACCGCCAGCTGGAAACCCAACCGCATCGTTTCTAACAAATTTCAAAAGGAGAGCCTTAAGCTACAACTCTACTGGAACATTTCATTCAAGAGCCATAACTGAAGTTCAACGTTATCTTGAAGAACAACTCTTATTAGAACGCGAAGACCCATTAAAATGGTGGAGGGAGCGAAGCTATAACTTTCCAAATTTAAGTAAAATTGTTCGGGAAAAATTTTGTACTATTAGCACTTCTGTTCCTTGTGAGCGCGTTTTCTCTAAAACAGGAAATATTTTAAATGAGCGTCGTTCCAGATTATCGGCAGACAAAGTAAAAATGTTAGTTTTTTAAAAATACAATGACGCCTAAATGTGTTTCCATAATATTTATGATTATTAAGTTACTTTTGTCACACTAGTTTTTCTTTTAAATAAGAATTTGTTTTATTTGAATGTTATGTTTGTAAGAAATTCACACTTTTATTAAATTTTTTTTGAGCTATGTATGTTGTTCTTTATTTACTATAATTTATTATTTACTATAATAACACACTTTTGCTTAAGATGGCCATGATCGTTGAAATCGATAAATGATTGGAATTTTCTAGTTTCAGGTTTTTTTTTAAATAGAAAAGATTATGCGCATATGACAGTCCATCATGAAAAATTTCTGACCACTTTAAGTCCCCAAGGCCTGAGAGGGACTGTAGTGCTACAGCGACGACGACTTTAATGTTTAATTTGCCCAAAATTAAGATTAAAGTCATGTCTATCTTGTGATGTTACATACAAACTTTCAAGAGCTCTCTAGATATACTTTTTCATCCTTCGTTACCTTTTGCTCACCAAAACCCTAGTTATCAAAACAATTCATATATATTAACTTTCTTTAAATGCAAAGTTATTGCTTTCATTGAATCGATATTGGTTTTCAAATAAAAACTTCTTAAAATACAATAAGAAATATTAGAGCAAACTTCTACAAAACCTTTGAATGTCACCGTTGTGTGTACAGAATCAAATTTAAAAAAAAAAACGTAAAAACCTTATTTCATAGCTGCGACAAAAATACCAGAAAGAAAGGCTTAATCTCGTACCTAAATACAAAATATCTATTGGAGTTAGACTCAGAAGATAAATTTTCATATAAATAGAATCTTTAAAGGAGTTTGTTTCTAGTAAAAATATCAAACTTTTAGCTAGACTTTTTTAATTGCGTTTATGTTTATACTCGCCTCAAGAAAAATAAGTTAACACTTTTACCAGCATGCCTACTCAACGATTAAATAATTACCCTGCAACTCTTGAAACACTCCGTCAAGAATAAATAGCATTATTAAAATTGATAATCCCATTCCCCAACACAATTCACATCAAATGCACGGTATCAGTTCCATGGCTTCATAATATACACAATATGATACATGAACGAAGACACAAGATGCACCCAAAGCGCAAGCGCAGCGAGAGCTACATCAACAACCTACCCAGAACAGCAAGCAAATGTGCATGTTAATGTTTCAATCGATTGATACTGATAGTTGATACTTTTTGTACCTGATACATTTCGCTTGTATCAGTTTTGTGTATCAGGTACAGTAATGTATCAGTGACAAAGTATCAGACTGATACAGTAGGACCCATCTCTATTATAAATCTATATGCTTATATATATCTACTAATAAATTATTATAAACGGTGAAATTTGGATTGTGGGTTTTGTTTGGTTCTTCTTAACTGATCAGTATAAATTTCCAGGAAGGCCACACAACAGACGACAACGCGAGTATAAGGCTTATGTTCATATGTACTATTATTTTTGAGGGTGTCTGCACCACGAGGTCCCTCCCCTATCCGTATTTTCCTAAAATGATCGTCTACATAACTGTTTTCTTTCATCTGAGTTTCTAGCATTAAGTGATAATCTTCCTCAGACGATCTACAATTAATTGATAAATCGGTAATAAACGATATTGAGAATTGTATCTTCGTTTCAAATTGTCATCAAGACGCTGCTCGTCGAACTACAATTTTTATTTTAGAATCAGAATATAGAACGTCAAAAAAACTAAATTTGCCCTCCCGAGACATTCTGAAATTCAAACTGCTTTCAATTGAGTTTCATTTTTTTCTCAGGAGTGTCACGAGGTTGCTAAGTCCTTTCAAGAGTATTATGTAGAATTGATCCGGAAACATAATTGGTGTTGTCTGACATTTCCCTCCATAATAGAGCTTCAAAACACCACAAGTCGATATCAAGGTGCCAGATCTCGTTAACCTTTAGACTAAAAGTATACATCACAATGGTGGTTTGGAGACATATTTATACTTTGAATAAGTTGGGCGCCAGCCACAAAATTGAGCCTTCATAAACACAAAAAAAAATCGTTAGTTAGAATTGACATATTCGAGAAAGTTACTTCGTTCCATTCTCATGTATGGACAGTTGAAGAAATGGAAAGGAATAAGAATCAATTTATTTGGGGAAATTGCAAATATCTTGTGTAAAAATAAGTCGATTTTACTCTCTCACAAAAGTCCGTAACATTATTAAGAAGCTCATCTATGAAGCAAACAACACTATTAGACAACAGTGAAAAACACTGAAATCACAAAACAAGTCACCAGGCCTTTAAATGGCCCCATATTGGGCGCCATTTTGTTACGGCAGGGATATACAAATATGAAGAAAGGAAGAATGCCCTCGAAGGGTCAATTCCATCGCGTCTCCACTGCCATTACCGACCGCATAATGGCGATCTATGAAAACTTTTTTTCTATTTGACCCGGCTAGGTCAACGAAGGTGTGGCTATATATATTTTTTTTTTTATTTACATAACTGGGACCTTCTCAACTTGCCAGTTTTTTTTTCTTTCGTACTGTTGTCCGACCTTCCTGGAAATATACTACAATATTACTTACTCCAACGACATCCCGTCCACTAAAAGTTTTATTTTTATTTAATTATTTTTTTGTTTATGTGTTGATACTATTATCGGTTATAATTTCACATATATACGGTAAAGGAGACGGCAAAGTAAATCCGATCTAAAATTAAAGATAAAAAATATAGTTATCATCAATATTATAAATATTCTTTATCTTTTGATTTTATCAATAACAAAAGAATATAAATTCCTATTAGAAATAAGGAAATGTATTTATTTGATTTTTTTAAGCATGCAATATTTACCCTTTTGGTTTTGCAGGGTTCAACGACTATCGAGCGCTCAACCGATGATCGGATGCAGCATTGACAATCGTAACTTGGAAACAACATAAAAAAATAAATTTATTCTTGTTATTTCTTATATATATATATATATATATATATATATATATATATATATATATATATATATATATATATATATAGATATATATATATATATATATATATATATATATATATATATATATATTTATATATATATATATATAAGTATCCATTCCTCCGGGAGTGATGTTGGGCAAATCCGAGTGCAACAGCATACGATTTATGTTTGGGTGAATTAAGTTGATTTAGTGGTAGCAAGTTATAGCGATTCGCGCACCAAACACCACAAGCTGACGTCGTGTATCGCTGCTACTTGATAATGGGGGTCCCTGAACAACGAACACACACAAAACCAGCTCTTCGCTTGGAAATCACTAATTTGAACCCAGATGGCTGCAGTACCGGTTTCATCAGGATACCATGATCACTTAGCAGCATAAAGTCGGCATTTAAGTCCCTCGCAAATTGCTCAAGCAGATTTTGTGCGGTTGAACCGCGGTGTGGTTTAGCTGCAGGTTGCGGGTCATTTAAGTTCTAATTTTGCCTTGGCTAGGGCTTCCTGGAAAACCCGGCATTTTCTTGATCCCAAGTCCAAAATCAGGTCTTGGATCAGCATCCTTGCAAAGAAGACGGTATGCCCCCTTCGTACACTCTTTTCTTTTATGTCCCATTTCACCGCATTTGTAGCATAAGGTACTCCTATCGCGTCCTTTGCATACTTGTGCGGTGTGACCTTAGCCAAGGCATTTGAAACATTGAAGAAGCGCTGCTCTTCGCCGTATCTTACATACAACCCACCCTATTCGTACTTTGCAATTGTACAGAAATTGCTCGCCGTCCTTTTCAGCCTTGTCAATGATGGCCATGCGTTGTCCCTTATGGTTTTCTGGTGTCAGCCTCGCTTTGATCCTGCCCACGCTAGGAAACTCCCTTTTGATGGCCTCTTCTACCTCGACCAGACCCGTGACGCAGTCAATGTCTCTTATTTCGATCGTTGCCATCGGCTCGAGCGAGGCTAAAGCTGCGCTTTTGCCGAGGACTTTCTTTACTGCGTCGCAGAATACAGTCGCACAACCTCCACATAGGATCGACCACTTTGGGGATTTACAAGCGGTGCCTGCTGCCGGGGTCTTCGTCGGGGCTTCTTTCTCTCCTGTTTCGCATCAGATCTTTTTTCTTGTTGGGTGTCCGTGCGAACTTTACTTTCTTGCATTTTGTGAAGGAGTTTCTTTGCGGCTTTCTTCGCTCCTATTGTCACCACTATCTGGAACCCCTGATCTGGCGTTCCACGCCCATCAAGTGCCTCTTCCTTCCCTCTTCCATCCCGACCTCCTTCGATTGGGCTAGACGCCATTCTTTTATTGATTTTTTATTGTGGAGCTATCTGCACGTGCCCTATAGATTTCGCCCCAAGCACTTCTTTAGCCTTTTGCTCTTCTTCGGCCTTCAACCAGCTCCTCCGATAATGTCCTATGCGGGCTAGGAGCTCCTCTGGTTCAAGGAACCCAATCTTTACTGCTTTGTTGGTTTTTGGCGAGTCGCATGCAGATTGTTATTCTTTTCAGAAAATCTCCCACTTTTCGGAATTGCCTTTCTTCTTCATATCCAGTACTTCCGCCACATGGCATTGGCGATGAAATCACACAACGTCGCTTTGTTTGTCTGGTCAATCCTGTCCTTTCCTGCCGGTTCGTTTTTATATCGAGATTTATGACCCTTGCTTCCGTCGCTTCAGTAGCGATCGCAGCAGTTGTTCAAAACCAAAATTGTACAACATAATAAAAAAAAATGATTGAAAAATAATAAGCCTAATTTCAAATTCCAGTTTTCAAAATTCCATACCTTAAATTACTTGCAATGCATTGTAACTTAATTGTAACGTAATGCAATTTCATAATTCGCATACGTTGTAACTCAATGCAATACATTTTTGCAACATATGCAACATATGCATCTAGTTTCGAATTTCGATGCGCGTCGCAAATTCTTTAGGCAAAATAAAATATCATTTTCTTTTCTAAAGACTGGAGAATTCGCGACGTACATGTATACGTTTTCGCATAGTCAGCGGGAACATGTTCCCACGAACAATGTTAGCATGTTCTCACCGCTTACGATCGAAATGGATTAAATGTATGCATTCATGTGCAGCGTCAGCGATATGCTCGCACATGATGAATGCTGGATCGTGGGAGCGAATGAATAGCGCTGACCAGTCATATGAACTATTTTAGTATTTAAGTATTTAACTGTTATCTAATAAAATTTGTCATTTGTTCATCACAATTGAAAGGTGTCTATTCATTCTTACGCGTATAAAAGAGAACTTGACCATTTATTTTTGGGAACATCGGTATTGTACCGAGGTTTAATCGACACACCGAAAGGTTTTGTATCTGGCGGCCAATTTAATTATACTAATAAGCGGTGAAAGAAAGCCTTTCGTCGCTCTATAAACATTTTGGCGACCCCGACATAATCTTTCACGCAATCAAATTGAAGAAAATATTTTTCCCCGATCAGAATTTTAAGAGAATTCGTTCGGTATACCATGCCTTTGAATTTTTAAAACTTTTCCAGCGTGATGCTGAATTCCTTCTCTTGGGTCAATCCACCTTGTAATTAAAATGGAAGAATTAGCCAGGGAACAAGATCAAACTGGCTTCGAGATCGAGTCGTTGATCACCAATTACCGTAAGAATGGGCCTACACAAAGAACAGTGGGGTACTTGAACAGGAGACTTGCCGTATTAGCTCAACTTTCGTAGTCCTTCTGTGACAAAGATAAACAGCTACAAGAATATGCTGAAGCCTCAGCTCATCATCCATATTTTGCCAATAACTACTTTACGGTCATAAAACAAGAATACATGACCACAAGAGATCCTATCACTGGTCTCTTGAAAGAAGCTCAAAAAGAAGAACAACTTTTAAAGGTTCCCAATCCAAGTGTGATCAATCCAGGCCCTAGTGCGGACCTTGAGCAACAGTGTACCCCATCGCCAAAGGTAAAACATATTGAAAATGAGTTTGTGGGTTTAAAATATCAGCTGGAGGCAATGATCGGTTCCATTAATTTCATAATCGATGGAGTTTACAAGGGCTCAGTGAAAAGTTAATTTTACAACGAGTTGAAGATGAGTACGTTGATGAAGGACTGGGCTGAACTGCGAGACGTGCGTAGAACTACGTATAACACCGTGGATTTGAACAAAACGAAGAGGGCCCACAAGATGCTCTCATATTTGTAATGATTTTCAACCTTTTTAGGTCCGAACGCGGAACCGACCTCTCATCGGTTCTAGACGTTAAGTCTGAGTAGTGCCAAAGGATGGTACCAACCGGTCAACCAATCCGTGCACCGTAACCCATTCACGCGGTGGCTGCTTGTCGGCCAGCTAGTTCGGAGAGGATTTCGGTCGCGGGTCTCCGAATGGGTTACGCTCATTTACATATTTTCAGCCACCTGTACACGCCCGTTTTCAAAACGCGTTACAAAAACAAAACCATACGGAGAGGAAACCTATTCTACGTTACTCCGTATTTCTTCATTATCCAGTCAAAAGTGCCAAAAGCTAATTTTTATTTCGCGTTCCCGAATTTCCGACGCGGTACCGAAAAGTATGCTACTCTAACTCAACCCGACGAAAGCTACTCTAATAAAGCGACAAAACAACAAAGGTACCGCGTACCGCGCACGACGCGAAACCGACCTCAGTGGATTTTCGAAACCCTACCCTCGCGACGGCATACCTACCCTGCACTTCCTTTCCCGCTGAAAAAAGAAGAACCACTGAAAAGGAAAGTCGTGGTTATGGTTAGCAATTCATTTTAATTAATATTATTTTTCTTAATATTTTAATTTCTTAGAATTGAAAAATGGCAATTAATATGTTTTATCATAAATTTCTACAATCTGCGCTGATACATGTCCCCCTATGGGTGTATTCAGTCCAATTTTTGTTTTTTTTTTGTTTATTGAATCATATCAATTTCTTCATTCTTGTTTATTTGTCTTACATTCTAGTTTTTTCTCATCTTTTGTTTTTTTTTCTCCCTATTTACAATTTGGCTTGAAAATCTACGTTTATATTTTTTTAAATTCTCTTTGAAAAGTAGTTATATATTGACCACTTGGACGTTGGTTAAAATCTTGTTTTGTTGTATTGTTTTTTCAATGATTTATTTTTTTTTTTTTTTTATAGATTAGGAAAGTATAAGAACGCGTAAGAAAAAGTATATATATACAAAGCAAACTAACAAAAGTTTTGTGAAAAACTTTTGTAGTATGTAAATGTACAATAATAATTGGAGTTGCTTTTCTTTTTTGTATGTAGTCTTCATTTGTTCTGCTATATTTTTAATACATAGCCTCTACGTTTGTGTATTTTTAAAACTTTGTAAAATTTGCAAAACAAACTTGAAATTGTTTATATTACATGGCGCTCAAAAGTTTAAAACAATAATTATATATATATTTGCTAGCGGCACTAAAACACTACAAATTGTACGTTGCAATGGTATGCTTCAAGTATAGTATATTTAATAAAACAATAATTAATGTCTATTAGATTAAAAGAACAGCGACTCAATTAATCGTTATTTAAATTTTTTTTTGTTTAAGCGATTCAATTGCAAATTTTATTTTCCTTTAATTCATGTATCAAAATTATTTGTGTAAATTTTCTCTATACGAATGTGTAAATTTTAATATTAATAATTTGTTTCCTATTGGAATTAATTACCAAACTATGTTATTAATGGTCCTTTTTATGATAATTTAGTCTCAGTTTCTAAATGAAACAGTATTCACCCAATGTTGAATAGTATTTGTTTAAATATTTGAATATGTTCAGGCATATGATCGTGAAACAGGAGATAAATGAGTATGGAAACATTTCATAGTAATTGTAAAGAAAATGTGTCCAAACACCTCAGGATATAGTTTTAATATTTTATTGTAGAATTAAACATAGATATACTTTTCGAAAATGATTGATTTGGAAATTGGGGCAATATCATACAACAATATCAATTTATAAACAAATTTGATATGATTTACATTAGTATTTGTTTTGTTTGTTTCTTGATCTTTTAATGACAAGGCCTCATATTGGGTAAATACTGCTACAATGCTGAAATCTTAACAACACTATTTTGCAATATAAGATGTATACCAATTAGAATTGAGTACGTGATAATACTTCGGGAGTGATAGAATATACAAAACTTAGTGTGAACCCATTCGTTCCCTAATCTTCTATAGTTAACTTCAAGTGTATGATACAAGTTTTAAAAACAAATTGAAAAATTAACAACGAGTAATAAATAACAAAACAACTAATTTGAAGATCATTTAGACTTAATTATGACTACATACAATAATTATATGTTAAATACTTGAATGCCATTTTCCCTATTTGACGAGAAAAAACAAGAAAAAAAAGAAACCACTTTTACTTCCTTACTAAATTCTAATCTTGAAACAAAGGCAAGCATTATATAAGTCTACTGCAGACTTCTTAACCAATTTAACATAATCACAATATCTCATGCATATGAATAGAATGGAGGATAATTTAAATCTATTATAAGTCGCCGTTATCCATGGCATCATTGAGATCCGACACTATTTTGCCCATTAATTCACGATACGGTGAATCTGGCTTGAATGCCGTCTCGAGCAAGTTTGCATCACTGAAAAATCCAAATCTAGCACCGCTATCCGATTTTCCAGGCAGTTGATATATTCCTTCTTCTTGTGTCGACCTTTACGTGCAGCTTCTCGTTTTTTTCCACAATCGAATCTCACGCTTTTGAGGTTGATCTTCGGGAGAAGGTCCTAGAGCAGGTACATAGAAGGTTATATCAAGAATGACACTTTGAAGGTTATATGACGAATGACACTTCCACCCAGTTTCCACGTTTCTATCTATTCGATGTTTTGATGGCAACTGTGGGGGGCATTGCCAGATAGATATGCTTCGAAATGTATCGGATGGTTAATTAATATTATTTTTCAAATATTTATATCCACAGATATAAATATTTGAAAAAAAAAATATTTTCTTCGCAATGATATCCGCACGAAAGATGAAGTCTGCTTGCACTTCGAAGTCATACATATCTGGCCGGTTGCCAGGGTTCGGGATCGGAATCACTTCGATTCCCGGGCGTAGGCGTCACATTACACATTCCCCCCCCCCCCCAAATCGAAGTAACTCCGATCCCGCCTTCTATATAAAAGGTCTTGGTTAGGGCCGTAGCGGGTCGAAGGTCGATTTCGAGGAATAGGCTACAACAATTTCAGTGAAGACTCGATAGTGGCTATACAGTAGGGAGTCAGGTGTTGCTCGGAGGTCTTCGTCCAGGCAGAGATTTAGGTAAGCCATGGTTTTTTCTTTCGCGTGAAATAGTTGCACTTCATCGTCGAAGGTCTTTTGCATGGTAAATTCCCAGGGTTTTACCAGCCATGTCCGCGATGAGGTATCGTGTGGGGCTTATTACATGTAGGACTCGACACTTCACGAATTTCTTGTCTAGTTTGGCATTGTAATGTCGGGTGGCATCGCTCTGCCGGAAGTTTCGACGATATATTTCGTCGCCTGCCTTAAAGCCAGAAGGATGGGATCGCAAGTCCTCCCCCATCCGTCTACTTTCTTCAATCTTCTCCCGCAGATGAGCTCGCAGAAGTTGGAGCTTTTCGTGCGGTTCCAGGACCACGATTGGGTCCTCTAGCGATTTCAGCTGCCGCAATAGCCGGTAAGCGCTTCCATGATGGATCATGTACTGGTCGAACAATGCGAAATACGGCGAAATGCCGGTAGTGGCGTGGTACGACGAGCGCAGAGCACTAGTGATGGCGGACAACTTGCGATCCCAGTCCTTCTGATTCGGGTGGACATAGGCGCGAATGGCCGCTATGAGCGTACGGTTCAGTCGTTCGGATGCGTTGGCTTGTGGTGAATAGACGGCGGTTCGTTGGTGAATGATGCCGTATTTGGACATTAGGTCTCGGAACTTGCTTGAGGTGAACTGGACCCCGTTGTCGGAGACAAGTTTCTCTGGAACTCCAAACATGTGAAAGACTCGGTTCTCCAAGAAGCTGAGTATAGGTCCAGTGTGCATATTACGTAGTGGTTCTATGATAGGGAATTTAGAGAGCTGGTCCAGGACCACGACAGCTCCCGTGTGACCAGAAGCAGATCGAGGGTAAGGACCGATAAGATCAATGTACAAGCGCTGGAACACGCGTTCGGGGACCTCAACCTTACCCATGGGAGGCCGAAGAATGGTGTTGGGCGCTTTAGTGCACTTGCATAGCTCACAGGAGGCTACGTACGCTTTTATGTGTTGTGCCATCTTAGGCCAAAAGAAACAGGTTTTCAACCGCCTAAGTGTACGACCGTATCCGCCGTGCGCACTTGATGGGTGGTCATGAGCCCGTCTGATAAGATCAGTGGTTAATTCTTCGGGCACCCACAACTTCCACTGTTCTTCTTCTTGTATGGGGTCTCCGGATGCGTGTCCCATCCGCTTATAAATAAATCCATCCGTCAACCGCAGTTCAGGAAGCTGGGACAGTTGATTCTGGACAGTGTGAATCAGTTGGGTGTAGCTGGCTGACTTGAAGGCAGGATGGTCCAGATCGATCAATTGGGGACTGTCGTCCTCCTGGACCAATTCGGCTCCTTCAGGAGCGAACATTCTGGATAGGGTGTCGGGGACTACATGCTGGCTTCCTTTTCGGTGGCGAATTGTGAAGTCAAATGCCTGTAATTTCAGTGCCCACCTGGCCAATCTGCCGTTGAGATCAGTCTGGCTCATTAGCCATTTCAGAGAAGCGTGGTCCGTAACGATTTCAAAGGTGTGTCCCTCCACATAGGCTCGGAAGCGTTTCACTGCCAACACCGCAGCTAGACATTCCTGCTCGGAGACCGTGTAATTTCGCTGGGCTGGGTTCAACTTGTGAGACATGAAGGCTATAGGTCTCTCCTCGCCGTCTTGTGCAACCTGGACTAAGACTGCTCCCACCCCATGTTGACTCGCGTCACAATGGATTGAGAACGGTTTGTCAAAGTCCGGGCTGTGCAGTACGGGGGCTGTAGTCAGACTCTTCTTTAGCTCTTCAAAGGCTCGCAAGCTGGGCTGTTCCCAGACGAATTTACGTCCCTTACGCAGCATGTCGGTCAAAGGAGTGGTAATGGTGGCATAGTCACGTACAAAACGCTGGTACCATCCGCATAAGCCTAGGAATCGGCGTAATTGCTTGGTGGTCTTGGGTAAGGGAAAAACGTCAATCGCTTGAGTCTTGTCCGGATCGGTCTTGATATTGCCATGCCCAATGATGTGACCTAAATACTTCACTTCCGTCATCACGAACTGACTCTTCTGTATGTTGATGGTTAATCTTGCCCTCCGTATGTGCAGAGCCACCTCCTGAAGCAGGTCGATGTGTTCGTTAAAGGTCTCGGTGATAAGCAGCAGATCATCCAAGTAAACGAAAACTTGGTGCCGTAAATGAGGTGGTATCAACTTATCCATAAGGCGCGTCATTGTTTGGGGGGCATTGCACAATCCGAATGGCATGGTCACGAATTGATACAGGGGCCGGCCGGGGACTGTGAAGGCTGTTTTCTCCTTTGAACCAGGGTCTAAAGGAATTTGCCAGAAGGCGTCCTTGAGGTCTAAGCTCGTGATGAAGTGGGCTTTAGGCAACCGACTCAAAATGCCTTCAATCAACGGTAGAGGGTATGCGTCCTTGACAGTGACGGCGTTCAAGCGTCTGGCATCTAAGCATAACCGGACCTTGTTCGGCTTGACAACTAAGGTGACTGGGGAAGCACACGCGCTCTGTGATTCTTCGATCACGCCTAATGCTAGCATTCGATCCACTTCGGCATATAACGACTTTTCCTTCGCCGGAGATATGGCAAAATGTCTCTGTTTTATGGGTTTAGCATCCCCCACATCTATAGTGTGGAACACCAGTGCAGTCCGCCCGAGACCTTCCTTCTCATGCGATGGAAAAGACGATATAGCCGAGTCAAGTCGCAGTTGCTGATTCACATCCAGTGTATGTCGTGATAAGCGAGTGGTTTGAGATTGGTCAGGAACTGTGGTGACGGACTCCAGGGTCGTACCGGAAAACAGTGCCGGGGCCAAGTTAAATTTTCGAACGAAATCCACTCCTAGATAAAGATTCTGGGTTAATTGAGGTATGATGTAAAATTCCAGAGGTTTAGTTACTCCTTTAAAGGTGACATCCGTCATAATTTTTCCCACTACAGAGTGACGAGTTCCGTCCGCCGTGCTTAACCAGGAGGTAAAATGGTGAATTTGATCCGCGTGCATTGCCAATACCTCCCCTGCAAAATCGGCGGATATGCAATTCACGCTGGCTCCCGTATCGACTAGGCCTGGCACTCGTTTTTGCAGGAGGTGTACTGACGCATATGGCCGAACGTCATCCCTCAATAATTCGTCTAAGTGTATGTCCTTCAGCACCTTCCTCGACTGCCTGACTTTTCTCCAGAAGCTCCGCATCCGACGCGTGGCTCGCTTTCTTCGCGGTGGGACAGTTGTAGCCAACTCTTCATGGAAGATGCGCTGTCGAGTAGCCAAATAAATCCGCAGCCTGACGTGGAAAGGTTCGACATGCCACGGAACTTTCGCCTCGCTATCATTTCCCTGCGCGTTGGCCTCGGCGAAGGATGGCGTCGGTTGTGGAACTTCGGGAGAACTGTGTTTAGCGGTGCGAGTCAGCAGAATTGGGGTCATGTCGGGAGCTTGGTCATAGCTAGTGATGGTGTCAGGATTGGTTCGTCCGGGGTTTAGGAGTGCCGACGGGTGGTCGCGGCACTCGCGGGCAAGTTTTTTCGCATTTTGCAATTTGCGCAGTCAGGTGCGTATGTGTCGGCCTTCCCGCATCGGTAACAGAAAAGCGTCGGCTCCGCTGGACATGCATAGAACCGATGCCCCGTTTGTCGGCAGTTCCAACAGACCGTCGGGCTAGTAATTGCTTCTAGGGAGGGTCGATCAATCAATGCTGGGTCCTCAAGCTCCTGTGGTGCTCCGCTCCTCGGTACTGGTACTGGGTCAGCAAGCAGGTGGTCCGCTGCCATCAACTCCGCGGTATGATGATTTCGGGGATTTGGTCCCGTTATGCGAGGTTGTGGACGGAAGGTACCTCGCCGCTCATCCAATTGTTCTTGCCTACGGGCATGGAGGCGCAATCCCTGTATGGTGTTGATGGGAAAATGCAGAAGGCTGTTCTGGAGCTCCCAACGCATATTCTCTCTGATAATTTCTACCAGTTCGTCCTCGGGCATGGTTGTTCGCAAGCGAGTGCTCAATCTCACTATACTTGTGTAGTACTCGTCGAACGGTTCGTGAGCGCCTTGTTTCCGTTTCTTTAATTGTTCTCTTAGTTCTCTCTCAGTGAAGCCATCCTCAAATCGATTGCGGAAGGCTGCACTGAAAGAGTTCCAAGTGGGACGTGGCGTCGACTCCTTAAAACTCCAGTACCAGTCGGCAGCGTCACCGCTGAACAAAAGATGTGCATGCCGGAGGAAGGCCGAGGAATCACCTCCCAGGGTGCTGGATACTAACGCCTGAATCCGGAAAAGGAACCGGTCCGCCGATATCATATCGTTGAAACCCGTGAAGTTCAGGCGCCAACTCTCCATGATACGAGGCGTCGGGTCTCGAAAAGGTGTCAATGCATTCCCGGGGGGGATCGCATCCTCGATTGACCTGTTGTACGGAACTGCCTCGGGGACTAGAGGTACCAACGGAGGTGCGGTGCTGTGTCGTGGTCTATATTCGGGAGCTCTGGGATCCATTCCCGAGTTCCTTGGAGGTGGGGCCCATTGCTCGGATGGTCGAGAGAGGGGCATAGCCACACTGGGATTGGGCTCCCAGCCAAGCGGAGTTCTCACGCGGCTGGGTGGTTGGCTCATGGGGAGATTCTGGAGCTTTCCCTCCAGGTTGCCAATCCTCTCCGACATATCTCGCATCAACGCCACGAGGGTGTCAATGGAGTGGGCGGAAGGCATGGGGGTCACCTCGGACACGACAACTGCGGCCGGAACTTCACCACCTACGGCTCCTTGAAGGTCTAACAGTGGTTGGGGCGTTTCGGCCTCTGGAACTCCTTTCGCCACTGCCCCACGCGTTGGTACGGGCGTTCCGAGCGGGACGTCTAGGGCGGTCCGCTCGATGGGTCGCCGGCATAACGGGCAAAGATCGGACGTGAGGAGGAGCTGTTGGACACAGGCACGATGGAATAGATGTCCACAATCCAATCGCACGCTGTGTACCCCCTCCACTACGTCCTCGAAGCAGATCCCGCAGTTAGCTGGTTGGACCGTTTTGGATCTGGTCCAACGCTTGTCTGGGGTCCGCTTCGTTGCCATCTTTGATTTTTGCTGTGTGTGTTGCCAATGGGTATTCCTAAAAAAAACAGCAAGGTAGGTTACTCCTACTACTAACTTAATATATGGAAACTTAGAAATATATATTAGTGGCCGATAGTGGCGAGCTATTTCTATAAGATAGAGAAAAAAAAATTCTTTGAATACACACTTTCCTTTCCAGGAGTCGACTCCTCCAACGGGAAATAAGAGTGCGTGGTAATCTGCCGAAGAAAGGGTGCTTTTGACCGATTTACGAAATTTAACCCCATACCCACATACATTACAAACCGTTTCTAATCTACGTTACATGACTCGACGAGACAAGTGGTAGAGCTACCGTAACGATTTTGTACGCGGTCAACATTCCCGACGCGTGGAAGCATTCCGGGCTCCGCAATTCCAGCATACGCCACCGAACGTTGAACCGATACCACTCGTCTATCACGCATACGAAATAAGTAGAATCCTTCCGCGACATAAAGGCAAGGTAGCCTTCTATTTTCTTGAGAGTCCATGCAGATAGGTAAACCCATCAGGCTGGCAGTTCCATCAAGAAAATAGAAGGTCCTTACAGGGGTTAGCCTGGGACAACACATCGGAAGGATTCTGTCGCGAAAACAAAATCAAACAAAGGAGAGCGGAAGCTACAACTCACGTGAAGCGACTGCTAGAGTGTATCACACCACTCCACTGCTCCTGATAGTGGGACTCGAGTACCAAAGTACCTTACATCCTCCGTAAAGGACCAACTCGTCAGAAGACGCGAAGTTCTTTCCCCCTTAGGATGTTTTAGGCCCCACGTTGGGCGCCATTTGTAATGATTTTAAACATTTTACGTCCGAACGCGGAACCGACCTCTCATCGGTTCTAGACGTTAAATCTGAGTAGTGCCAAAGGATGGTACCAACCGGTCAACCAATCCGTGCACCGTAACCCATTCACGCGGTGGCTGCTTGTCGGCCAGCTAGTTCGGAGAGGATTTCGGTCGCGGGTCTCCGAATGGGTTACGCTCATTTACATATTTTCAGCCACCTGTACACGCCCGTTTTCAAAACGCGTTACAAAAACAAAACCATACGGAGAGGAAACCTATTCTACGTTACTCCGTATTTCTTCATTATCCAGTCAAAAGTGCCAAAAGCTAATTTTTATTTCGCGTTCCCGAATTTCCGACGCGGTACCGAAAAGTATGCTACTCTAACTCAACCCGACGAAAACTACTCTAATAAAGCGACAAAACAACAAAGGTACCGCGTACCGCGCACGACGCGAAACCGACCTCAGTGGATTTTCGAAACCCTACCCTCGCGACGGCATACCTACTCTGCACTTCCTTTCCCGCTGAAAAAAGAAGAACCACTGAAAAGGAAAGTCGTGGTTATGGTTAGCAATTCATTTTAATTAATATTATTTTTCTTAATATTTTAATTTCTTAGAATTGAAAAATGGCAATTAATATGTTTTATCATAAATTTCTACAATCTGCGCTGATACATGTCCCCCTATGGGTGTATTCAGTCCAATTTTTGTTTTTTTTTTGTTTATTGAATCATATCAATTTCTTCATTCTAGTTTATTTGTCTTACACTCTAGTTTTTTCTCATCTTTTGTTTTTTTTTCTCCCTATTTACAATTTGGCTTGAAAATCTACGTTTATATTTTTTTTAATTCTCTTTGAAAAGAAGTTATATATTGACCACTTGGACGTTGGTTAAAATCTTGTTTTGTTGTATTGTTTTTTCAATGATTTATTTTTTTTTTTTTTTTCATAGATTAGGAAAGTATAAGAAGGCGTAAGAAAAAGTATATATATACAAAGCAAACTAACAAAAGTTTTGTGAAAAACTTTTGTAGTATGTAAATGTACAATAATAATTGGAGTTGCTTTTCTTTTTTGTATGTAGTCTTCATTTGTTCTGCTATATTTTTAATACATAGCCTCTACGTTTGTGTATTTTTAAAACTTTGTAAAATTTGCAAAATAAACTTGAAATTGTTTATATTACATGGCGCTCAAAAGTTTAAAACAATAATTATATATATATTTGCTAGCGGCACTAAAACACTACAAATTGTACGTTGCAATGGTATGCTTCAAGTATAGTATATTTAATAAAACAATAATTAATGTCTATTAGATTAAAAGAACAGCGACTCAATTAATCGTTATTTATTTTTTTTTTGTTTAAGCGATTCAATTGCAAATTTTATTTTCCTTTAATTCATGTATCAAAATTATTTGTGTAAATTTTCTCTATACGAATGTGTAAATTTTAATATTAATAATTTGTTTCCTATTGGAATTAATTACCAAACTATGTTATTAATGGTCCTTTTTATGATAATTTAGTCTCAGTTTCTAAATGAAACAGTATTCACCCAATGTTGAATAGTATTTGTTTAAATATTTGAATATGTTCAGGCATATGATCGTGAAACAGGAGATAAATGAGTATGGAAACATTTCATAGTAATTGTAAAGAAAATGTGTCCAAACACCTCAGGATATAGTTTTAATATTTTATTGTAGAATTCAACATAGATATACTTTTCGAAAATGATTGATTTGGAAATTGGGGCAATATCATACAAAAATATCAATTTATAAACAAATTTGATATGATTTACATTAGTATTTGTTTTGTTTGTTTCTTGATCTTTTAATGACAAGGCCTCATATTGGGTAAATACTGCTACAATGCTGAAATCTTAACAACACTATTTTGCAATATAAGATGTATATCAATTAGAATTGAGTACGTGATAATACTTCGGGAGTGATAGAATATACAAAACTTAGTGTGAACCCATTCGTTCCCTAATCTTCTATAGTTAACTTCAAGTGTATGATACAAGTTTTAAAAACAAATTGAAAAATTAACAACGATTAATAAATAACAAAACAACTAATTTGAAGATCATCTAGACTTAATTATGACTACATACAATAATTATATGTTAAATACTTGAATGCCATTTTCCCTATTTGACGAGAAAAAACAAGAAAAAAAAGAAACCACTTTTACTTCCTTACTAAATTCTAATCTTGAAACAAAGGCAAGCATTATATAAGTCTACTGCAGACTTCTTAACCAATTTAACATAATCACAATATCTCATGCATATGAAAAGAATGGAGGATAATTTAAATCTATTATAAGTCGCCGTTATCCATGGCATCATTGAGATCCGACACTATTTTGCCCATTAATTCACGATACGGTGAATCTGGCTTGAATGCCGTCTCGAGCAAGTTTGCATCACTGAAAAATCCAAAGACTTCGTCTATTCGATTCAGCGATTTGTCGGTAAGATGACGTCGAACAATATCTTTCAAGGCGGCATGTGACTCACTATACTTGTGTAGTACTGGTCGAACGGTTCGTGAGCGCCTTGTTTCCGTTTCTTTAATTGTTCTCTTAGTTCTCTCTCAGTGAAGCCATCCTCAAATCGATTGCGGAAGGCTGCACTGAAAGAGTTCCAAGTGGGACGTGGCGTCGATTCCTTAAAACTCCAGTACCAGTCGGCAGCGTCACCGCTGAACAAAAGATGTGCATGCCGGAGGAAGGCCGAGGAATCACCTCCCAGGGTGCTGGATACTAACGCCTGAATCCGGAAAAGGAACCGGTCCGCCGATATCATATCGTTGAAACCCGTGAAGTTCAGGCGCCAACTCTCCATGATACGAGGCGTCGGGTCTCGAAAAGGTGTCAATGCATTCCCGGGGGGGATCGCATCCTCGATTGACCTGTTGTACGGAACTGTCTCGGGGACTAGAGGTACCAACGGAGGTGCGGTGCTGTGTCGTGGTCTATATTCGGGAGCTCTGGGATCCATTCCCGAGTTCCTTGGAGGTGGGGCCCATTGCTCGGATGGTCGAGAGAGGGGCATAGCCACACTGGGATTGGGCTCCCAGCCAAGCGGAGTTCTCACGCGGCTGGGTGGTTGGCTCATGGGGAGATTCTGGAGCTTTCCCTCCAGGTTGCCAATCCTCTCCGACATATCTCGCATCAACGCCACGAGGGTGTCAATGGAGTGGGCGGAAGGCATGGGGGTCACCTCGGACACGACAACTGCGGCCGGAACTTCACCACCTACGGCTCCTTGAAGGTCTAACAGTGGTTGGGGCGTTTCGGCCTCTGGAACTCCTTTCGCCACTGCCCCACGCGTTGGTACGGGCGTTCCGAGCGGGACGTCTAGGGCGGTCCGCTCGATGGGTCGCCGGCATAACGGGCAAAGATCGGACGTGAGGAGGAGCTGTTGGACACAGGCACGATGGAATAGATGTCCACAATCCAATCGCACGCTGTGTACCCCCTCCACTACGTCCTCGAAGCAGATCCCGCAGTTAGCTGGTTGGACCGTTTTGGATCTGGTCCAACGCTTGTCTGGGGTCCGCTTCGTTGCCATCTTTGATTTTTGCTGTGTGTGTTGCCAATGGGTATTCCTAAAAAAAACAGCAAGGTAGGTTACTCCTACTACTAACTTAATATATGGAAACTTAGAAATATATATTAGTGGCCGATAGTGGCGAGCTATTTCTATAAGATAGAGAAAAAAAAATTCTTTGAATACACACTTTCCTTTCCAGGAGTCGACTCCTCCAACGGGAAATAAGAGTGCGTGGTAATCTGCCGAAGAAAGGGTGCTTTTGACCGATTTACGAAATTTAACCCCATACCCACATACATTACAAACCGTTTCTAATCTACGTTACATGACTCGACGAGACAAGTGGTAGAGCTACCGTAACGATTTTGTACGCGGTCAACATTCCCGACGCGTGGAAGCATTCCGGGCTCCGCAATTCCAGCATACGCCACCGAACGTTGAACCGATACCACTCGTCTATCACGCATACGAAATAAGTAGAATCCTTCCGCGACATAAAGGCAAGGTAGCCTTCTATTTTCTTGAGAGTCCATGCAGATAGGTAAACCCATCAGGCTGGCAGTTCCATCAAGAAAATAGAAGGTCCTTACAGGGGTTAGCCTGGGACAACACATCGGAAGGATTCTGTCGCGAAAACAAAATCAAACAAAGGAGAGCGGAAGCTACAACTCACGTGAAGCGACTGCTAGAGTGTATCACACCACTCCACTGCTCCTGATAGTGGGACTCGAGTACCAAAGTACCTTACATCCTCCGTAAAGGACCAACTCGTCAGAAGACGCGAAGTTCTTTCCCCCTTAGGATGTTTTAGGCCCCACGTTGGGCGCCATTTGTAATGATTTTAAACATTTTACGTCCGAACGCGGAACCGACCTCTCATCGGTTCTAGACGTTAAATCTGAGTAGTGCCAAAGGATGGTACCAACCGGTCAACCAATCCGTGCACCGTAACCCATTCACGCGGTGGCTGCTTGTCGGCCAGCTAGTTCGGAGAGGATTTCGGTCGCGGGTCTCCGAATGGGTTACGCTCATTTACATATTTTCAGCCACCTGTACACGCCCGTTTTCAAAACGCGTTACAAAAACAAAACCATACGGAGAGGAAACCTATTCTACGTTACTCCGTATTTCTTCATTATCCAGTCAAAAGTGCCAAAAGCTAATTTTTATTTCGCGTTCCCGAATTTCCGACGCGGTACCGAAAAGTATGCTACTCTAACTCAACCCGACGAAAACTACTCTAATAAAGCGACAAAACAACAAAGGTACCGCGTACCGCGCACGACGCGAAACCGACCTCAGTGGATTTTCGAAACCCTACCCTCGCGACGGCATACCTACTCTGCACTTCCTTTCCCGCTGAAAAAAGAAGAACCACTGAAAAGGAAAGTCGTGGTTATGGTTAGCAATTCATTTTAATTAATATTATTTTTCTTAATATTTTAATTTCTTAGAATTGAAAAATGGCAATTAATATGTTTTATCATAAATTTCTACAATCTGCGCTGATACATGTCCCCCTATGGGTGTATTCAGTCCAATTTTTGTTTTTTTTTTTGTTTATTGAATCATATCAATTTCTTCATTCTAGTTTATTTGTCTTACATTCTAGTTTTTTCTCATCTTTTGTTTTTTTTTCTCCCTATTTACAATTTGGCTTGAAAATCTACGTTTATATTTTTTTTAATTCTCTTTGAAAAGAAGTTATATATTGACCACTTGGACGTTGGTTAAAATCTTGTTTTGTTGTATTGTTTTTTCAATGATTTATTTTTTTTTTTTTTTTCATAGATTAGGAAAGTATAAGAAGGCGTAAGAAAAAGTATATATATACAAAGCAAACTAACAAAAGTTTTGTGAAAAACTTTTGTAGTATGTAAATGTACAATAATAATTGGAGTTGCTTTTCTTTTTTGTATGTAGTCTTCATTTGTTCTGCTATATTTTTAATACATAGCCTCTACGTTTGTGTATTTTTAAAACTTTGTAAAATTTGCAAAATAAACTTGAAATTGTTTATATTACATGGCGCTCAAAAGTTTAAAACAATAATTATATATATATTTGCTAGCGGCACTAAAACACTACAAATTGTACGTTGCAATGGTATGCTTCAAGTATAGTATATTTAATAAAACAATAATTAATGTCTATTAGATTAAAAGAACAGCGACTCAATTAATCGTTATTTATTTTTTTTTTGTTTAAGCGATTCAATTGCAAATTTTATTTTCCTTTAATTCATGTATCAAAATTATTTGTGTAAATTTTCTCTATACGAATGTGTAAATTTTAATATTAATAATTTGTTTCCTATTGGAATTAATTACCAAACTATGTTATTAATGGTCCTTTTTATGATAATTTAGTCTCAGTTTCTAAATGAAACAGTATTCACCCAATGTTGAATAGTATTTGTTTAAATATTTGAATATGTTCAGGCATATGATCGTGAAACAGGAGATAAATGAGTATGGAAACATTTCATAGTAATTGTAAAGAAAATGTGTCCAAACACCTCAGGATATAGTTTTAATATTTTATTGTAGAATTCAACATAGATATACTTTTCGAAAATGATTGATTTGGAAATTGGGGCAATATCATACAAAAATATCAATTTATAAACAAATTTGATATGATTTACATTAGTATTTGTTTTGTTTGTTTCTTGATCTTTTAATGACAAGGCCTCATATTGGGTAAATACTGCTACAATGCTGAAATCTTAACAACACTATTTTGCAATATAAGATGTATATCAATTAGAATTGAGTACGTGATAATACTTCGGGAGTGATAGAATATACAAAACTTAGTGTGAACCCATTCGTTCCCTAATCTTCTATAGTTAACTTCAAGTGTATGATACAAGTTTTAAAAACAAATTGAAAAATTAACAACGATTAATAAATAACAAAACAACTAATTTGAAGATCATCTAGACTTAATTATGACTACATACAATAATTATATGTTAAATACTTGAATGCCATTTTCCCTATTTGACGAGAAAAAACAAGAAAAAAAAGAAACCACTTTTACTTCCTTACTAAATTCTAATCTTGAAACAAAGGCAAGCATTATATAAGTCTACTGCAGACTTCTTAACCAATTTAACATAATCACAATATCTCATGCATATGAAAAGAATGGAGGATAATTTAAATCTATTATAAGTCGCCGTTATCCATGGCATCATTGAGATCCGACACTATTTTGCCCATTAATTCACGATACGGTGAATCTGGCTTGAATGCCGTCTCGAGCAAGTTTGCATCACTGAAAAATCCAAAGACTTCGTCTATTCGATTCAGCGATTTGTCGGTAAGATGACGTCGAACAATATCTTTCAAGGCGGCATGTGACTCACTATACTTGTGTAGTACTGGTCGAACGGTTCGTGAGCGCCTTGTTTCCGTTTCTTTAATTGTTCTCTTAGTTCTCTCTCAGTGAAGCCATCCTCAAATCGATTGCGGAAGGCTGCACTGAAAGAGTTCCAAGTGGGACGTGGCGTCGATTCCTTAAAACTCCAGTACCAGTCGGCAGCGTCACCGCTGAACAAAAGATGTGCATGCCGGAGGAAGGCCGAGGAATCACCTCCCAGGGTGCTGGATACTAACGCCTGAATCCGGAAAAGGAACCGGTCCGCCGATATCATATCGTTGAAACCCGTGAAGTTCAGGCGCCAACTCTCCATGATACGAGGCGTCGGGTCTCGAAAAGGTGTCAATGCATTCCCGGGGGGGATCGCATCCTCGATTGACCTGTTGTACGGAACTGTCTCGGGGACTAGAGGTACCAACGGAGGTGCGGTGCTGTGTCGTGGTCTATATTCGGGAGCTCTGGGATCCATTCCCGAGTTCCTTGGAGGTGGGGCCCATTGCTCGGATGGTCGAGAGAGGGGCATAGCCACACTGGGATTGGGCTCCCAGCCAAGCGGAGTTCTCACGCGGCTGGGTGGTTGGCTCATGGGGAGATTCTGGAGCTTTCCCTCCAGGTTGCCAATCCTCTCCGACATATCTCGCATCAACGCCACGAGGGTGTCAATGGAGTGGGCGGAAGGCATGGGGGTCACCTCGGACACGACAACTGCGGCCGGAACTTCACCACCTACGGCTCCTTGAAGGTCTAACAGTGGTTGGGGCGTTTCGGCCTCTGGAACTCCTTTCGCCACTGCCCCACGCGTTGGTACGGGCGTTCCGAGCGGGACGTCTAGGGCGGTCCGCTCGATGGGTCGCCGGCATAACGGGCAAAAATCGGACGTGAGGAGGAGCTGTTGGACACAGGCACGATGGAATAGATGTCCACAATCCAATCGCACGCTGTGTACCCCCTCCACTACGTCCTCGAAGCAGATCCCGCAGTTAGCTGGTTGGACCGTTTTGGATCTGGTCCAACGCTTGTCTGGGGTCCGCTTCGTTGCCATCTTTGATTTTTGCTGTGTGTGTTGCCAATGGGTATTCCTAAAAAAAACAGCAAGGTAGGTTACTCCTACTACTAACTTAATATATGGAAACTTAGAAATATATATTAGTGGCCGATAGTGGCGAGCTATTTCTATAAGATAGAGAAAAAAAAATTCTTTGAATACACACTTTCCTTTCCAGGAGTCGACTCCTCCAACGGGAAATGAGAGTGCGTGGTAATCTGCCGAAGAAAGGGTGCTTTTGGTCGATTTACGAAATTTAACCCCATACCCACATACATTACAAACCGTTTCTAATCTACGTTACATGACTCGACGAGACAAGTGGTAGAGCTACCGTAACGATTTTGTACGCGGTCAAAATTCCCGACGCGTGGAAGCATTCCGGGCTCCGCAATTCCAGCATACGCCACCGAACGTTGAACCGATACCACTCGTCTATCACGCATACGAAATAAGTAGAATCCTTCCGCGACATAAAGGCAAGGTAGCCTTCTATTTTCTTGAGAGTCCATGCAGATAGGTAAACCCATCAGGCTGGCAGTTCCATCAAGAAAATAGAAGGTCCTTACAGGGGTTAGCCTGGGACAACACATCGGAAGGATTCTGTCGCGAAAACAAAATCAAACAAAGGAGAGCGGAAGCTACAACTCACGTGAAGCGACTGCTAGAGTGTATCACACCACTCCACTGCTCCTGATAGTGGGACTCGAGTACCAAAGTACCTTACATCCTCCGTAAAGGACCAACTCGTCAGAAGACGCGAAGTTCTTTCCCCCTTAGGATGTTTTAGGCCCCACGTTGGGCGCCATTTGTAATGATTTTAGACATTTTACGTCCGAACGCGGAACCGACCTCTCATCGGTTCTAGACGTTAAATCTGAGTAGTGCCAAAGGATGGTACCAACCGGTCAACCAATCCGTGCACCGTAACCCATTCACGCGGTGGCTGCTTGTCGGCCAGCTAGTTCGGAGAGGATTTCGGTCGCGGGTCTCCGAATGGGTTAGACTCATTTACATATTTTCAGCCACCTGTACACGCCCGTTTTCAAAACGCGTTACAAAAACAAAACCATACGGAGAGGAAACCTATTCTACGTTACTCCGTATTTCTTCATTATCCAGTCAAAAGTGCCAAAAGCTAATTTTTATTTCGCGTTCCCGAATTTCCGACGCGGTACCGAAAAGTATGCTACTCTAACTCAACCCGACGAAAGCTACTCTAATAAAGCGACAAAACAACAAAGGTACCGCGTACCGCGCACGACGCGAAACCGACCTCAGTGGATTTTCGAAACCCTACCCTCGCGACGGCATACCTACCCTGCACTTCCTTTCCCGCTGAAAAAAGAAGAACCACTGAAAAGGAAAGTCGTGGTTATGGTTAGCAATTCATTTTAATTAATATTATTTTTCTTAATATTTTAATTTCTTAGAATTGAAAAATGGCAATTAATATGTTTTATCATAAATTTCTACAATCTGCGCTGATACATGTCCCCCTATGGGTGTATTCAGTCCAATTTTTGTTTTTTTTTTGTTTATTGAATCATATCAATTTCTTCATTCTAGTTTATTTGTCTTACATTCTAGTTTTTTCTCATCTTTTGTTTTTTTTTCTCCCTATTTACAATTTGGCTTGAAAATCTACGTTTATATTTTTTTAAATTCTCTTTGAAAAGTAGTTATATATTGACCACTTGGACGTTGGTTAAAATCTTGTTTTGTTGTATTGTTTTTTCAATGATTTATTTTTTTTTTTTTTTTATAGATTAGGAAAGTATAAGAAGGCGTAAGAAAAAGTATATATATACAAAGCAAACTAACAAAAGTTTTGTGAAAAACTTTTGTAGTATGTAAATGTACAATAATAATTGGAGTTGCTTTTCTTTTTTGTATGTAGTCTTCATTTGTTCTGCTATATTTTTAATACATAGCCTCTACGTTTGTGTATTTTTAAAACTTTGTAAAATTTGCAAAACAAACTTGAAATTGTTTATATTACATGGCGCTCAAAAGTTTAAAACAATAATTATATATATATTTGCTAGCGGCACTAAAACACTACAAATTGTACGTTGCAATGGTATGCTTCAAGTATAGTATATTTAATAAAACAATAATTAATGTCTATTAGATTAAAAGAACAGCGACTCAATTAATCGTTATTTATTTTTTTTTTGTTTAAGCGATTCAATTGCAAATTTTATTTTCCTTTAATTCATGTATCAAAATTATTTGTGTAAATTTTCTCTATACGAATGTGTAAATTTTAATATTAATAATTTGTTTCCTATTGGAATTAATTACCAAACTATGTTATTAATGGTCCTTTTTATGATAATTTAGTCTCAGTTTCTAAATGAAACAGTATTCACCCAATGTTGAATAGTATTTGTTTAAATATTTGAATATGTTCAGGCATATGATCGTGAAACAGGAGATAAATGAGTATGGAAACATTTCATAGTAATTGTAAAGAAAATGTGTCCAAACACCTCAGGATATAGTTTTAATATTTTATTGTAGAATTCAACATAGATATACTTTTCGAAAATGATTGATTTGGAAATTGGGGCAATATCATACAAAAATATCAATTTATAAACAAATTTGATATGATTTACATTAGTATTTGTTTTGTTTGTTTCTTGATCTTTTAATGACAAGGCCTCATATTGGGTAAATACTGCTACAATGCTGAAATCTTAACAACACTATTTTGCAATATAAGATGTATATCAATTAGAATTGAGTACGTGATAATACTTCGGGAGTGATAGAATATACAAAACTTAGTGTGAACCCATTCGTTCCCTAATCTTCTATAGTTAACTTCAAGTGTATGATACAAGTTTTAAAAACAAATTGAAAAATTAACAACGATTAATAAATAACAAAACAACTAATTTGAAGATCATCTAGACTTAATTATGACTACATACAATAATTATATGTTAAATACTTGAATGCCATTTTCCCTATTTGACGAGAAAAAACAAGAAAAAAAAGAAACCACTTTTACTTCCTTACTAAATTCTAATCTTGAAACAAAGGCAAGCATTATATAAGTCTACTGCAGACTTCTTAACCAATTTAACATAATCACAATATCTCATGCATATGAAAAGAATGGAGGATAATTTAAATCTATTATAAGTCGCCGTTATCCATGGCATCATTGAGATCCGACACTATTTTGCCCATTAATTCACGATACGGTGAATCTGGCTTGAATGCCGTCTCGAGCAAGTTTGCATCGCTGAAAAATCCAAAGACTTCGTCTATTCGATTCAGCGATTTGTCGGTAATATGACGTCGAACAATATCTTTCAAGGCGGCATGTGACTCGGCAAACGATTTTTGCAAGTCCTACGAATTATGCTATTATTACTGTTATGGACAATATGATACGTGGTGGAATTTTTATTATATTTTGGCGTTCGTTCTTCACTAATGCCATTTGAAAGAAGCAAAGGCCGCAATGATAAAAAAAAATATGACAGAAATATTCTATCTTCTGTTGCACAGTAAAAATAAGAGAAGCATCCACTTAAAATAATATTTCGTACCTTTTAACGTAATGGCTGCTTTCAACTCTTCAATAAGAGATTTATTTTGGTTTTCTAGCACCGCTATCCGATTTTCCAGGCAGTTGATATATTCCTTCTTCTTGTGTCGACCTTTACGTGCAGCTTCTCGTTTTTTTCCACAATCGAATCTCACGCTTTTGAGGTTGATCTTCGGGAGAAGGTCCTAGAGCAGGTACATAGAAGGTTATATCAAGAATGACACTTTGAAGGTTATATGACGAATGACACTTCCACCCAGTTTCCACGATTCTATCTATTCGATGTTTTGATGGCAACTGTGGGGGGCATTGCCAGATAGATATGCTTCGAAATGTATCGGATGGTTAATTAATATTATTTTTCAAATATTTATATCCACAGATATAAATATTTGAAAAAACAAATATTTTCTTCGCAATGATATCCGCACGAAAGATGAAGTCTGCTTGCACTTCGAAGTCATACATATCTGGCCGGTTGCCAGGGTTCGGGATCGGAATCACTTCGATTCCCGGGCGTAGGCGTCACATTACATATTTCTTTCCACGAACAAAGACAAGGCTGAGCCAGGACAACATGGTCTCCTTCACCCTCAGCCACACATCAAGCTTCCAGATATGTCTCTTCTAGTCATATGGTTGCCAAAGCAAGATGCTTATCGGAGTAGAGTTGTATTACCAGTTATTGTCAATTGGTCAAATTAAAATGGGTGAGTTCCAACCTACACTACAAAATACCATCTTTGGTTGGATTGCTGGTGGAAGATTTAACACACCCAAGGTCTCTACAGCTGGCCGTAAACTAGCTACATGTGGACTGTGCCGTACTGAAGGTGAAAAGCTTGATTCAGAACTGGAAAAATTCTGAAAGCTAGAAGAAGGCGAGAAACCGATCGCCACGATGACATCCAAGAAGCGCTAATGTGAAGCTAATTTCAATCAAAATTTCAAGCGAGATGATTGCTATTTGCACTGGATCCCAACCAACTAGGACAGTCGAAAGATATGGTCTTAAAACGGTTTTATCAACCAGAAAAACGCTTGTCAAAAGACCCGGAGGTCCAAGGGGCCTATCAAGAATTCATGGAGGAATATTTGAAGTTAGATCACACGACAGAAATAGACATGCAAAGTACCTCAGAGCCTCATTTTGTTTTGCCACACCATTGCGTACTGCGACCTGATAGTTCTCCTACTATACTCAGAGTAGTTTTTGATGCGTCTGCAAAATCTACCACTCAAACTAGCTCAAACGATGTGCTGCACACGGGTCCTACACTCCAAGATGAGCTGTTCACCATCCTGCTTCGATTCCGCTTGTTTAAGTATGTCTTCTCCGCTGATATTGAGAAGATGTACCGACAAGTCCGTATTGACAAACGAGACCAAAGGTTCCAAATTATCTTCTGGCGTAATCACCTGAAAGGGGCATTACGATCTTATCAACTGAATACCGTAACATATGGTACTACCATTGCACCTTACCTAGCAACTAAGTGCTTAAAGCAAGTAGCAGTTAATACCAGGAATCAATATCCCTTAGAAAGTCGCGCTATCCAGAAAAATTTCTACATGGATGACCTTTTAACTGGAGTAAACAATCTTCAAGAAGCCGTTCAAAAAAGGGAAGAAATCCAAAAGATTTTAAAGACAGCCGCTTTTAAACTACAAAAATTATGTGCAAACCATTCGGATTTAATCAAAGACATTCACCCGTAAGATTGTGAAATGCAGAATACTGTGACAGACCACTCCACAGAACACGTTAAAACGCTTAGTCATATGGTTGCCAAAGCAAGATGAATTGGTAGTTCGCGTTCCATTTTATGAAAAGCCAAAAAGGGTGGCAAAGAGGATAGTGCTCTCTGCCATAGCACATATTCCAGTGATGGTAACAACAAAAAACTTCATACAAATTTTGTGGAAATTGTAGCTTGCCCGGGATGCAGCACCACCAATAGAGATACACTCATCCTGGATAAATTTTCATCAAAGTTTACGAAATCAAAATACCGCGGCATGTATTTGGTGCAAGAACTCCGACAGACTGTTGCGAGTTTGTGGACGACTAGAGCTTTCCGACTTAGAATACAGCCACAAACATCTTATGCTGCTTCCCTATACGCATCCAATCACGAAACTGATTCTGAATCAGATTCACAAAGACCACCAGCATGCCGGCCCCCAAGCCTTGTTAGCAATTGCTCGACAGCGTTATTGGCCGATTAAGGGAAAAACACTAGCCCGTTCAGTACTACAAAATTGCGTAACTTGTGCCAGAGCAAAACCTTAGTTGCTAACTCAACTGATGGGAGACCTACATGCAAATAGAGTCCATCAAGCCAGCCTCTTTGTCAATACTGGAGTAGACTTTGCGGGACCCTTCTATACACATTTTAAAGATCGTGGCAAACAACCTCATAAATCATATATAGCAGTGAAGGCCATTCATTTTGAACTGGCCACTGAACTGACAACTGAAGCCATTACGGGTGCCTTCAAACGATTTATTTCACGGAGAGGTAATTGTCGAAACATTTATTGTGATAACGCCACAAATTTTGTGGGAGCGAACAATCAGCTGACTGAATTGAAGCAACGAATGTTAGAAAAAGGTTCCCAGAAAGCATTATCAAATTTTGCCCTGCAAGGGGAATCGACTTCCGCTTCATCCCACCCAGAGCTCCTCACTTTGAGGGGCTATGGGAAGCGGCCGTTAAATTAGTCAAGAATCTGATTGTAAAAAACTTAGCTAGCGTTAATTGAACATACGAGGAACTAAAAAACCGTGGTCATCGAAGCTGAAGCCATCCTCAATTCACGGCCTTTAACACCATTATCATCCAATCCAAACGATCTTCAGGCTCTGACGCCAGGTCATTTTTTAATCGGTGAGCCACTCACTAGCTGCGTGGATGTGAATGCTGAAATCCCTCGTCTATCTTTGGAACAAAGATGGAAGTTAGTCATGGATTTGAATATAAATGGAAGCAGCAGTGCAAAAATATAACACATGGGATGATGGTTGTTATAAAAGAAGAAAACACGCCAGTTCTGAAATGGCACCTAGGTAGAATCATGATCGTGTTCAATGGGAATGATTGATTAGTTCGTGTAGCTCATGTGAGGACTTCAGCTGGTATACTAAGACGGTCTATCCACAAACTTGTACCGTTGCCCGTGAACGACCAGTCATACTCGATAGAAGGAGAACACCTCGAACCTTCAATTCAGACTGCAGAAGCAACAAGTCAAGTCCAGAGTAAACCAAGTAGCACCTTCGATAAAGCTGAGGCTGGACCTTCAGGTAGGAAACGACGTCGGCTGGGACACCTTGTTTTACAGTCACTACTTTTGGTAGGACTTATCTTACCTGGATGGGCTGCTGCAGTTACAATACATCCTTTTGAGACCACTCCTGGCGTGTACATGGAAAACTTAAGGCCTGCACACTTAATCCTAAATGAGTGGAAGTTGGTGGTTTATTATGATCTAACGTCCTATTGACAACAGCTAGATACATTAAGGTTAGGAATAAACCAACTACAGTTCGTAAATCAGCTTCTAAACACTGACACTTTTTGTCAGGGTATTATCTTGCAGTTTCGGTCACTCGTAAAGGAATCCGACAAAATTAATGCCTTGATGCAGCGCAAAAGAAAAGAAAAATCCTTACTAATAAAGCGTGGGGCTCTCAATGTCGTAGAAGATGTAGCTAACGCGCTATTTGGAGTTGACTCTGATTATGCTGAACACATGAACAACGTTATCAACCGATTAGATGACGGTGATCAACACTTACGAGAGCTAATAAGAATCAACTCCACAATGAATATCATGACCGAATCATACAGACTTAATTAACAACGCTTAACCGAACTACAAGAAGCAATCAACACCAATATTCAGCAAGAGAACAACATGACGCAAGAAATACGTAAGCAAAAAACCTGCCAATCCTTTACGCTTTTAGCCACACGTCTCACGCTGAGATTGAATAATTATCAACGCACACAAGCTGCACTCTGGGACTCCTTTATCGATACTAAGCAACGGAATCTAAATTCACTGTTATTAACCTCAGATCAACTACAATCAGCGATCGCTTCTATAAGGGAAGGCCTACCAAATACTTTCCGATTGCCAATATCCAAAGATTTAGCGGAATTCTACAGAATCATTACTATACATGCATGTTCACTCCATAAGAAGATGATGTTCCTATTGAAGATACCATTGGTATCGTATGACCAATATAAAACAATGCATCTTGTTCCGGTTCCCTTAATAATGAACGGAACTATATTGGAGATAGAGCTTCGGGTAGATTTTTTGATCATAAACCTACATCGAGACACCTACCATCCAATTACAGAACGTGAATTAAAATTCTGTAGAGTTGTCAGTGAACATAGCTACATGTCCAACCAATATGTCCATTACATCGACGAGGTTCCCCAGTAGCAGCATGTGAACTAAGCTTCATCAGTCATTTAGCTAGGCCAACCACGTGTCATCTGAAACCTGAGGTGGATCCCCTTAATCAATCCCAATCATTGCATCTATTTTATGAAGGCCGCCTCCATGATCAACATTGACTGTGGGAAGGAAATATCGCCCTTAACCTTAAATGGATCCGGAATCCTCGGGTTACCGGAAGATTGCTCAATAAAGGAAGAAAGCTTAACCATCCAAGCGCATAAACTATTCACCTCTTCTTATAAAACCCAATTTATTCCCACCAGAAATCTTTCAACCCTATTTTTCAAAACAGATGGGCGAACACTAGCAGCACTTCAAACTCCCAACGCTTCGATGGAAAAAAGTTTATACGAGAGCTCCAACAAAAAATAAAAACACTTTTAGAATCCGAGTTACAACCCGCAGGAAATCATCCACGAGAAATTCACCAGTTCGCAGTAGGCTACAGTGGCCTATTAATCGGCTATCTAGTTCTAGGATATATAATCTGGTATCAGCTCTGTGGTCTGCGTAAAGGCCCTGCATCGACACCTTCTCCGGCACCAACTCCAAGATCGATGCCAGCGGGGGCCTTTAGCTTGCGGCTAACAAGTTAAACTGCCGTTTAACGCCGGAAGTATGTTCAAAACCAAAATTTTACAACATATAAACATAACAAGTTGAAGTAGCAGGAGAGTGCTCCTGCCAGAAACGTTTTGTAAAGCAATTCGTAAATCAAACAATATATTCTGCATATCAAAACTTGACTAATATACAGATTCCATAAATGGAGTTCGAAAAATTATTATTTTTTTAAGTTCGCCGTAATTTTGTTGCAAGTGTTTTGACGTCGTCGCTTGATTAGTCATGATAATCCATCAACATTAAAAATCATTTCTAAAATTTTTATCAAAATTCCTACATATTTGTAGTCTCTTGGTCCGTTGCAAACGTGTTTCTCCTTAATATCACGTGTTAATGTTGTTGTAATTGTTAAATATTCAATCGGCTGTAACTTAGCTGTTTTTTGTTCAATTATTGTGAAATTTTCAGGATACATACAATTGCTACCAAAAAACTTAAATTGTAGCTTTTGGGGAATTTAAGGGTCCCATTTTGATTTTATGGGCCAAAATGTAAAATTTATAAAATGTACTATTATTAACAAAGTTGATCGAACTTTCGACTTCTGAGGTATTTGTTGCCCTTGTACTCCTTAAGTTTCACCTCTGTTATTTTTCAGATTTTTCGGATCAAAGGTGTCCAATCGCGAGGGGGGACACAAAATGTTCGTGCATTTTCCCTTCCCCTGCACCCCTCAAAGCAACATTTGTCATTTTAAGACCTGTTTTCAAAAGTTCTCATCAAGACCTTTCATTTGATACCCATATTGCCTACATGCGATGAATTTTTATTTCAGGGGCCATTCCCCTATATGGGGAGATCCCCCTTAAGCACCTTATAAATTTCTTTTTGTGGCGAAACTTTGAAGAGGGCATCACTTTACATCTACCTACAAAATCTAAAGTTTCTAGCATATGTAGTTTGGAGAAAAAGTGGTGTGACACACGGACGGACAGACGGGCAGACGGATAGACAGGTTTTGTAAAATGATTTTACAAAACATTAAAAATGATTAAAAAATGATTTTATTGAAAAATGATGTCTAATTCCAAATTCCAGTTTTCAAAATTTCTTACTTGTAACGAAATGCAATTTCATAATTCGTATACATTGCAACTCAATGCAATACATTTTTGCAACATATGCATCTAATTTCGAATTTCGATGCGCGTCGCAAATTCTTTAGGCAAAATAAAATATTTTCTTTTCTAAAGACTGGAGAATTCGCGATGCACATGTATACGTTTTCGCAAAGTCAGCGGGAACATGTTCCCATGAACAATGTTAGCATGTCCTCACCGCTTATGATCGAAATGGGTTAAATGTGTGCATGCATGTGCAGCGTCAGCGATATGCTCGCACATGATGAATGCTGGATCGTGGGAGCGAGTGAATAGCGCAGACCAGTCATATGAACAAAATGAGTATTTAAGTATTTAACTGTTATCTAATAAAATTTGTCATTTGTTCCTCACACTTAAAAGGTGTCTATTCATTCTTACGCGTATAATAGAGAACTTGACCATTTAGGTTTAATCGACACACCGAAAGGTTTTGTATCTGTCGGCCAATTTAATTATTCTAATAAGCGGTGAAAGAAAAGCCTTTCGTCGCTCTATAAACACCAGTTACTATCGAATTCTCGATTTTGTTTATATTTTCCTCGACCGCTCGAACATCTGACGCGCCCTGCAGAGTTTCCCGCTTTTCCTTCATAGAACGCTCTGGCTTTCGCATCATTTTTTTGCTACGCCCGAACGCCGCAGGAACCTCAGTCTGGACAAGCCTGTCTATTAATCTCCGTTTTTCGTCCATCTTCACTGTCATAGTATTCATCGTCGTTTTTGTCGTCTTTAGTACCGCTCCCGATGTGTTGTTAACATTGTGGCTGCAACCGCTGCTTGCGTCGTCGTTGTTGTTGTTTTTACTTTCTTTTTTTTGGGTTTGTTGATCTTTTTTTATGGTTATTGGATCCCCCCTTGGAGCCGCTATCTCCGTTCGTGTGTGTAGTCGCCTTTTTGGTCCCATGGTTATCTTTGCAGAGCAGACAGGCCATGCGAGGGTTTGCACAAGCCCTTATGGGGACAAGTGCTCAGAGCCAGACCAGAGCAAATTGGGAATCCGTCTCAACCGAACCTACACCACCAACCCAATGGTGCGAGCTTCGAACGTACTCGGAGGTCTGCCAAGGTTTTACCGGGACGGAGACGGTATGATAGTGGAATTGGAGCCGTTCACACACGAGTGTCATCTCGGCGCTACCGTGCAAAGCAACTAGGTCCAAACCATCACATCCGCCAGCCCAAAGCGTCAATTCCAGTTCGTTGTCCAAAGCGTAGTCCAGATCCAATCAGAGTCGTTACCAGTAATCCCAGGAGGGCACTTCACGGCACCCCCCATATCCTCGGGTCCGTGGGGGCGGCGCTCCCCAAAGAATGCTAGCCTCCAAAAGTATTTCTGTCGGCCAGCATTCTCCCTGCAGGGTTTCCTCGGGTACGTGGGGTCGGAACTCCCCAAAGAATGCTAGCCTCCAAGAGTACTCCTATCGGCCAGCTCGAAAACCGGCATAAATTGATCCGAATTTTGATTGCAGATTTGAAAAATTTAATTATTCCAATTTATAGTTTTATAAACTATAATTTTTTTTTTTTTATTATAAATATAAATTTATATTATCTTTTTTTTCTATATTAAACTTAAATTGTACTTTATATTTATATTCTTTGAGATATTTATCTTTTTATTATTATTTAAACTTTTCTACATTATTATGTTTTATTAATTTAATAATTCAACCCGCAATTAAAATTGCGGACATGAGAACACTGATTTAATACAACACATCCACGGATTGCATTGCCGAATGCAATCTACAGTGGCTGAGCAAAAGGCTCGTCTCAATTCACCGTTGCGGCGTGACGATACGGTGGACGACGGACAAGCAAAGAGTCAAATCTGCTTGGGCGCGAAGATATGTATGTTAGTTTCGGATTATCTAAATTGCCGTTTCGTCAAATGTCATATTCCGGATACGATACGACGCGATTCGGTGCAATTTGTGCGGATTAGGATGGTTTAAAAAATCGTTTCGTGTGAAATAGTTGATGGTAAAAGCACAGTGCATGTGTAAATTACTTTGTGAGAATCCATTGTTCATTCCTTTGTGTGGTTCGCATTCGTTGACGCGAATAGTGCGCGGTAGTCAGTCTGGACGAGGAGTTAGCGGTAACGGAATAATCACCAGAGTTCCTATCATAAGAGATACCGCCGTGAATGGAACAGATATGTATGATGCGACATTTAACCTTTCCTCTTTGGGCCCCATCGTAAGCAGGAAAATTAATTAGAAAATACAGGAACTCATATTCCATTTGGAAAGAAACATTTTTATCAATTTTCACGCAAGCCCCATCGATGGAAGCGAAGTAACGCCACGTTTATTCCTATCTAGTCCCATAAAAGTTCGGCAACTCCTCCACAATACTTATTGAAAGAAGCATGCACACAGAAATGAATCGTAAAAATACAAACAAAATGGGTCGTTTCACAGAGAAACACAGAACACTTTCATGGAATAGTTACTGTGTTTTGTAGTAGCAGTAGTAACAGTCGCCTAAGCAAACTGCTCGAAAACCTTTATAAGACCTATCCGAAATTTTAATTGCAGATTTGAAAAAGGCATTTTTTAATTATTTCAATTTATAGTTATAAATCATAAAATATTTTTTTCTTTTTTTTTACAAAAAATAAAATTTTTGATCATATTTTCCTACATTAAATTCAAACCTTTCGTTATAATTATATTTTTTATGATATTTACCATGTTTTATTATTTAAATTTTTTAAATATTATTTTTCATACTTTAAAAATTCAAATCTGCAATTGAAATGCAGACATGGCAACACCTTTTCCCGCTGCACATCGTATTGCATTTTTTTTTTTGTGTTTCGGAGGTGAATGCCATTTACGCACAGAGTGTGGGACTCCCATGCTCGCAAGAAGACGACTGGACTACCCACTAAACACCTCCCCTGTCAACCTGAGAACCTAGTCTGGAACCGTTTGACACATTACTTCTGGCCAAGTCTCGTTTTGTTACCCCATGAGGCGCCTTCAAGCTGGGGGACCCCTCTTCTAGCGGGAGGGGAGAAGGAAAGAGGAAGTGCTAGAAAAGCGATCCTCCACTCCCAACGCCTCCGGCTGCAGTGAGTCCCTTTTATCTTTTAGGACTGCCCGAACATAATGTGCCACCTAGTTCCATTTGTCAACCGATTCGAGCATCACTGTGACTATATTATCCGGGGTGAGCTCTCCCGTCTCCCTGTAGAGGTCCCTTCGCAGCCTGACCCATTTTGTGGAAGCAAAAAATGTGTAGCAGGCATTGTCCTCCTCTTCTGGGCAAAACCGACAATCGGGGGACCGTGACTTACCAATCTTGTGCAGGTAAAACTGAAACACCCATGCCCGCTCAAAAGCTGGATCAGATAGAAGTCAGTCTCACCATGCCTTCGATTTAGCCACGGTCTCACATCCGGGATGAGGCGCGCAATCCACCTTTCCTTCGTGCAATTCACCCAAGACTGCTGACAATCGTTGATTGAGCGCTGTCTCTCCTCGCGGACAACCATCTCCTTCGCATCCTCGTTTCGGCGCAGGCAAATAGCGCGGCGCTCTCTAGCAAGTAGGGCGACAGGTATCACGCCTGCAATCACTCTCACCGCCGAGTCGGAGACTGTTGGATACGAAGATGCAATTCTCAGTGCTCCTCTTCTCTGCACCCGTGCTAAACGTTTTCGGTATACCTCCTTACTGAGAGCACTCATCAAGAGGCGTCTTCTTGATGGGCTGGGTCCCCCTACGTTGGTCATAAGTCGGCCTAGAGCCGATACTCCCGAAGCAGCCTTCTCAGCCGTTGCCCTAATTTGTTCATAGAAACTCATCTTCGAGTCGATCGGTAGCCCAAGGTACTTTAGCGATTGCTTCGATTCGATTTGTATGTCTCCAATACTGATCATCTTTACTCTATGGATTCTCTTTTCGGTCAAGATGACTACTTCGGTTTTCTCCAGTGCTAACCTGAACTCTCGAGTAGTCATCCAGTCTCTCACTCATCGCATTAGCATACCTAGCCTAAGTTGCGCTTGTTCAACGGTGCGTCCAGCGACCAGAGCCGCATCATTATCCGCATAGCTGATCAAGCGCGACTCATCTGGCATCTCCAGTCTCAGTAGCACGTCGTAAGACACGTTCCACAGGTCCGGACCAAGGATAGATCCCTGGGCAACACCCGATGTAACCGCCATCCTTCGTTGCCCCTGTGTCGTTGTCGTAGAGCAGGCTTAGGTCTTTTAAGTAGTCCCTCAAAAGCCGCATTAGATATTCTGGAACTTGAAAAGGGGTTTTCAGCGTATCCAGAATATCCACCCATCTAGCTGAGTTGAAGGCGTTCCTAACGTCGATTGTCACCAACAGGACGATCCATCGCTTGGCGCGACTATATGCCTCTGCCTTATGGACCGCGCTCACCACCTCTGCAATCGCATCAATGGTAGAACGTCCTGCTCTAAAGCCGTATTGCTGAGGAGATAGGTCCCCAGCAGCACGAATCGCGTCAGTAAGTCTTCCCTTGATGAGTGTCTACCAGCCGTGTCTAGCATGCATAACGGGCGTTATGCAGACGGCGATTCGGGATTTCCCTTCCCCTTGCTGATCAGCAGGAGCCTCGCCACCTTCCATCGTACCGGGAAAATCTCGTCCCGTAGGAAAACGTTGAATGTGCTGAGCAGCAAGTCAGGACAATGGTGATACACAAGCTGCAACACCTCATCTGGAAAACCATCTGGATCTGGAGCCTTCCTCGCTTTCAGTGAGAGGACTGCTTCCTCCAGTTCCGACTGTGTGAAGAGTGGACACTCGACTGCTGTTTAACCATGGATAGCGTCAACACAGACGGGATGGGCGGGAAAGAGTGCCTGCACTTTCTCGTCCATTTTTTCCGCATCATGTATACAAGGTTTTGTAATGAGTCGACACTGCGCCACTGCCGGCTCGCACACATGCGCATCGCTGCCATATAGCTTTCGATCGTACGTCAGCTTGGGATGACACTCCCATCCTACGTCAGTTTGATCGGGGCATGTCAGAGTGGCAGCCATATGGTGGAGCTAGTGGCGAGGGTGCCGTAAGAAAAGATTTTTGTCGAGTGTGTGCGCGCAGTAAATTCCAGGGAAGAGATAACCTAAAACTGTCTCGCTTCCGTGAACGGGATCTTCAAGGCAATTTCGAATGGCTCGGCTACGAACGGAGTATGATTGATGTGAACAAAAAAAAGTGAGTAGTTTCTCGGCGGTGATAAAACGCCTCGACAAAATCACAAAGATAATCAGATATATGCTAGAAAAACCATCAAGGCGCCAATTACTCCACATTCCGTGCTGTTAGAAACACTTCCAATTATTCACAAAAGTGGTCAGAGCAGTCCGAAGCACATAGAAGATGAAGCAAGTGCTTCGACTGTCGCAGATAATCCCCCTGAAAGTGATCGTCGCAATGAAAAACTGCTTGTGCCTTCGGCTGTGGCGTCGGAATTAAAATCAGATGATGAACCCGGTTCGGGCGACAGAGATCGCATACTAGAATCCCTCTTAAATAGCGAAATGGACGACACTATAGTACTTATGCGACCAATACGAGGCCCTAAACGAGGAAATTTCGAAAGTTCCGGATCCGATTGTGCTATTTCATGGATATGTCTTTGTGTTTTGCTATACCTCTCATCTATGTATGGTACATAGCGGAAAATAAGTTTAAAGCGGACAAGCTTTTGGCCCACAACCATTCACTCTATCCACATACCAGTAATCATTAACACGAGCGCCTGTGACTAAGGCAATCTGAAGAAGCCAAACCAATTCAAAGACTTACGTACAAAGTGATTTATGCAGGTATTTACTTTGAAGTATTTGTATGATTTTCAATGGATCGTAGCTGATTTACATGATCTATTCTGTATGCATTAAGAGATTTTATAATTCTTATCACATAAGAAGTATAACGAGGCTTTTACAGCTTTTTATGATAAATTGAGGTTCGGAATTTTGCATGTCCCTTCGACGGAACACCGACCTTAGTTTAGGAGCACAATAATTTATTATATTAAATCAATTATAATTTTAAGTTTCCTACAATAAATAATGTGTAATATAATGTCAGGTATGAAAATATGAAATAAGCCAGCAGGGTTAATTTTTTTGTTAACATATTTCTGAATCTATAGTATTGATACAAAATAACTTTGGTAAAAAGTAAAGTCATGTTCTAAAAAAAGGGGAAAATATTTCAGATATGACGTCCCATAACTAACATATTATGTCTAGTAGCCAATATCTTCATTGGGATTCGTTGAAATTTCGATAGTAGTTAACAGCTCCTTATCCCAAAACATTCCCAAACACAAAAAAATTATAAAGTGTACCCAAGATCTAAATATGATGGGAGCTCTACTCCTAACTTTTCCTTAATTTATATTAGCACGATGAAATAAATGTTAATCACTTAATGGGTTCTATATAGGATAGTTTCTAGCCCTTCCAAACTAGCCTTCCTCAAAAATTTTCAAGCGTAAAATCAGTTAGGAAACCAAAAGTAATGTTCTTATAGCCATCTAAATTTGTGTTAATAAATAACCAATAGCACAAATAATAATACAATATAATACGAACCCTATTAATATCTAACAAATAATACAAATGATAATGAGAAAGAATACCAACTGATATATGATAATAAATAACCAATAATAAAAGAAAACAGAAAAAAAGCAGAACTTAATGTGGGAAAGAAACTAAGTCAAGATTATTTAATTCGAAATCTAAGGTCGAAGATTTAAGATTTTGCATTAAAGTAAGATTGCGTCGTTTAAGTCTTCATTTTGTTTTGCAGATTGATTGCTCTAAAATTTTCAGTATCTATTTTATTCAAAATTTGACCGAGTGAGTGGCTTGGCTGGAATTTCATTTTTTGTGCCAGACTGTGCACTAGCTATAAAAAGGTAGATTTGGTAAGAAATCACTGTAGAAATTTGTAAGCGAAAAAATTCGAATATTTGTGATTTTTATTAAGTCTAGAGTGAATCAGAGTTTTCATAAAACTAGCAAACAAAAAATGGAAAAAAATTGTTCATAAAATAAATTTAATATAATGCTAACGAAAATATCTGAAAATGATTTTTCCAAATTGAAAAAAAAAACACATCGACTGAATTTTTGACGTAAATTTCTTAAAAAAAAAAATTTTTGGTAATAATTAAAATGTTTTTACACAAGCGGATATTGCAACATATATGAATGCAATTTAAACGTTTGTCACAAGTAAAGCTCACAACCGGACTTTAGATACTTATTGTACTTGTAAATACAAATATTTAGAAGAATAAAAATGAATTGCCAGAGTTAAACTGGACTTTCCTTTCCAGCCTGCCCTTCTTTTCTTTCCAGCGGGAAGGAGAGTGCATGGTAAGTATGCCGTCGCGAGGGTAGGGTTTTAAAAAAATCCGCGGATGCCGGTTTCGCGTCGCGTGCGGTACGCGGTACCTTAGTTTGTCTTGTATTTTTTCTTAGCGTAGGGTTCTTCGGGATTGAGTTAACGTAGTGTATTTTTCGGTACCGCGTCGGTAAAATTCGGGAACACGAAATGGAAATTAGACTTTTGTAATTGGCTGAAAGAATGAATGAATGCAGAATAACGTAACGTAGGTTTCTCTTCCGTATGTTCGTGTTTTCGATGCGTTTGAAACTGGCATTTAATGGTGGCTGAAAAACGTAATTGAGCGTAATCCATTTTAAGACCTGCGATCGAAATCCTCTCCGTTCTAGCTGGACGACAAGCAGTCACCGCGAAATGGATTACAGAGCGCGGGACGACTAACAACAACGGGAAGTCTATTATTGTTCGTCACCTTGAACACGTCGCGAGAAACGCGTCAGCAGCTGGACAATCGGAATTTTCGAAAAAGTAAAGATTCGATTAGCGTGCGATAGACAATTGCGGTTGGATACTGGCTGCAATAAAACCATAAAAATCGGAATAGTATTGTTTGTGTAGTTATCCTAGTGAGATCATTCATGTCCTATTGCAAAAATTGACGAAGTGTAATCCGTGAGTGGAAAGTGAATTCATTGTACAGATGATCAATAGTGCGTGGATTAAGCTGAGATCCGTCAGTGGATGTACGTACTGTCTGTGCTATTTCTACGCAAATCTGTCTCCTAGCTAAACACTGGAATTCTTTAACAGTTCTCATTATCATGTAAATTCCCTCAAAAGGCATCGAAATGGTGGAAACTAAATGGAGTGTTTCTATGTGTGTGTAAAGTGGGAAATTTTGATCAGTTAAAATCGCTCCACATAAAAATAAATTTCCCGAGCAATCAGTGACAAACTTTCACTCAGTTGATGCTGACGCATTTCCACTTATTTAGTTTGAGGCTCGTTACATGAAGGTTTGCATGAATGGACGAACGGGCGAACCAACCACTAGCGATTTAGGTCGTGCAGAAACATGCTGATATCGATGTTGGAATTTTACAGACATTTGTTCGTTGCATAACTCTTCATGGTACTTTAGTATCATTAGCTTTTTGCATTCAATTCAATTTCCTTGCATTGAAATTGTGGAATTGTGTCGTGGTGGGCTAATGAATTGATCGGCGTTTGATTCGCAACTATTATGGGCAGTTGAGTGCGGCATTCGAGGATGAATGAGCTTTCGATGCAAGAAATTTTGCATTGATTTACTTAGCTATAACGGAACCACGCGTTAACGTAATTGGCCCAAAGCAGCCTTTTCAGACATCACATATGCTTAAGGAAGTAAATTGCAAAATTGTGATTTGGAATTTTACTCCCCATTTCAATTAGTTTTCAGTAATTCACCCACATCATCAGCGGGGGCTTGGCAGGGATGTTGGGTAAGTACCCTTTCTAATTTTTTTTTTTGCCTTTTTATACAATTCTTAATTTCCGTAATTTTTTTTGTCCTTTAGTCAATTGTTAATTTTAGTAAATCTTTCTTAATTTTTTTGGCCTTTTTTGATACAATTATTGATTTTCTTGAGCTTTTCTTAAAATTTATTTATCTTATATTTATATATTGTCTAAATATCAGATTTTATAAAATTCATATTGTCGCGTGTTATGGTTCGCGGCCAATAATTTTAATATTCCGAGAAAGTGAAAACGTACTTTCTTTTTCTCTTAGCTGCACACCCTAGACAATAGCTCGGTTTTCCTCGCTTCTTGCAGTCTCTTTGCAGGTGCCCCTTCTCTCCGCAATTCCAGCATCTAGGCGCACCATTTACATGCGGGTCTCGCTCAATTTCCACGCGCTCACACCTGCACTCGCCTGTCACTACCTCACGAACCCGGGCAGTGGTACGAGTCACATTTTTCGCTGCCTCAAAGTTCAGACTGTAAGCCAATGCATCCTTAACCGTTTGCTTTTGAGCTGGTCCTTTGATGCACTGATGAATGCTTCTACTGCTGCGTCATCTCAATGTTCTGGGTCATAAGCTGGGTAAGTCAAAAGTGCCAGTCGCTCATTGTCTTGGGCTAGCTGCTGTAGGTTTTCGCTAGACTTCTGCATTCGATGCCGTAGCTGTGACCAATAAATCTGCTTCAGATGCTCGTCTTCATAACGCATGTCGAGCAGCCGGGTTTCAGTGCAACTTCACGGCAGTTGGGCCTCTTAGAGCAAGAATTAATGCAGTTGCTCGTTCCTGCTTATTCCAGTGATTTGCCCTAGCGGCGGCTTCAAACTGGGTTTTGTAAATGCTCCAGACCGTTTGCCCGTCGAATATTGGTGCTTTCACATTTCTGGATGAGCTTTGCGCTGCGGTTATAAGCGGGGCTGGTGAGGTGGTTACTACTGCCTTCGCTGCTTCCTAGTCCTTTTTCACTTTTTCCATCTCATGGTTGATTCTCTCTTCGACCTGGCTGATCTCATGGTTGATTCTCTCCTCTCTCCAAATTGAATGCGTCGAGGAAAAGGTATACCTTTTCCATTTGATTTGATTGTTGAGACTACCGAACTCCGCTTTTATTTCGGTTGACTGTTTCTCCAGCTTCTGTGTGATGACTGCCTTGATGTCTGCCTTGATGCCTGCCTTGATTTCGAACGCTTGTTGGTCTAACTTCGCTGATTGTTCATTTAGCTTCTCAGTTAAATTGGATGAAATTTTTTTTATTGAACTTCGCAGTTAAATTGGATGACTGTTCATTTTCTCTGTTTTTCAGTTTCCGCGTTAAATTTCATTATTGTGCACTTTAAGAATGTTTAAAAGTTATCACGTTCGAAATTTTCTATGTCACTTCTCAACGTGGTGTTATGGTTCGCGGCCAATAATTTCAATGTTACGGGAAAGTGAAAACGCACTGTTAAAAGAGTTTATTTACTAAAAATGCACAATCATTAATTTAACAATTTCATCAATTTTATTTTTCACTTTGTCGCGTGTTATGGTTCGCGGCCAATAATTTTAATGTTACGGGAAAGTGAAAACGCACTGTTAAAAGAGTTTATTTACTAAAAATGCACAATCATTAATTTAACAATTTCATCAATTTTATTTTTCACTTTGTCTATAAATTTTTAATTCAACAGTCAACTAAAATCACGTAACAATCAACCAATCAATATCGCCTTTACCTCGCGCTCCACTCTATCGCAGTTTTACTATATCGCGGTTGTACTATCTCCCCCATTCATTCAGCTCGGCTTTATATAGGGTCTCTAGTCATTCAATCCATTTCTCGTACATTGGGGAACTACCTGGAATATTCGAGTAATTCTGAATGGCGCGGTGGCGTCACTTTCAGATGTTGATCATGCTTGGAGGATTCTTGTGCTTTCGAGTACATTCGTTTATTTATCATCATGTTCTTAATAGTTGTGAAAACAACTGCGACAGTAGCTCGCAGAATTTTTTGTACATGTAACAATATTATAAAAATTTCCGTGAATATGCATGATTGAATATACTTAGGATTTATTTAGAATTTAGAACGTTTGGTTGTACTTGTTTACGTGTTTCAAATATTTTTGCACTCACTTTGACAAATTTTATAAATTAATTGAAAAGAAACGCGGCTAGTGAAGATTTGATAGTACCTTCTCAATGAATCGACTACAAACTTATTCGCCTGTATGAGTAGAAATTAATGAAGAAAAATAAAAATGTTTTATAAACAAGGAATTACATTCGGTCTTCCCTTTCATTAAACTTGACCGGGTATGGGACCCACAACGATGGCCGGCCCCACCACTATAATGAACTAGCTCTTCCCTTGTGATGTATTATAGGGGTCCTTGCCCGGGTAGAGTGGCCTTCCGCTCGCGTGCCCTTTTATGGTATAGTGTTATGTGATTCCATCGGATAATACTATAACATAAATTGGCCACGTTTATGTTCCTCATTTAATAGAAAAATTCATACAAAATACGTTTCTAAATGGGAAATACATGGCCACGTCTACATTTGGATCTTGATCCGGTTGGGGGGTGTGAGGGGGAACCGCTTCTACCTGGATGCCCCACTCTTATTTGTGGGCCATTAGTCTCATCGGTAACGACGAAGTCCGCTCAAGTCCGTCTGTGTTCTCCCGGGCCAGTTTGTTACTGGCTGTAAGCAATTTCAACCCTTAGTAGGTTACCTCGGCTTCGACACCAGTCGATCGGCATTAGACCCTTTTTAATTCGTGAATGCGAAATTTTTTTCAGTTGGTCCTTGTGCTGAGGAAAAAAACCTGCCCCCCGACACCGCAACGCTAGCTTGCCAGCGCATTCGCGCGTCCTCAGAGAAGGCCAATCTCGGCGGATCTCACTATCCTCTTTCGCCGAGGCAGCAGACCATCGCTGCAGTCTTTTACGTGGCCAACGAAAAAAGTTGGTATAAAGAAGTATCTTAAATTGATCTGATGTGAACGAGATAAAGCTTGCTGAAATTCTTGTTATAACAAACATTTTTCCCACCAATTCGTTACCGGGTGAATCCAAGCATGTAATATTTCTGTTCATTTGGTATCCGCAGGCGAATTCTCTTTTTTCTTTAAAAGCCGTCGGGCCTTGCTTTGTTGTTTGAGCAGATGCGTTTCGACTACTTTGAGTCATCTTCAGTGTCAGATGACTCGAAGTAGTCGAAACGCTACTGCTCACACAACAAAGCAAGACCCGACGGCTTTTAAAGAAAAAAAAAGTAATATTTCATTTACATAGAAAGAGTATTCAACACTAGAAATAACTGCAATAAATACACAGAAAATTGCGACAGTGCTGATGAATGTCTTTAAATAGCACGGAGAGTTTTTTCTACTACGGCTGTTCTAACAATTTTGGTTATCGTATTTCGTCGTTTTGTTTCAATTTAGACTTTGTACGCCTCCAAACTTATCATCAGCATCGCTTTTGATCCTATGGCACCTCTTTTCCATCGCAAATGTCCCGTAGACGAGTGTCGGAAAAATATTGTCATTCTGGTGCACCGGCACTATTTGAGAAAGGCTGACTTCAGTGCAAACTCCATCAATTTGAAAATTGTTTTCAAATACGAAATTGCTCGAACACAGTGGATTATGCACAGCAGGAAAAATCGAGGACGTGGAAATGCCAGATGGGATTGAGAAAGTTGATATTGTAATATCTGGATGGATTGTATACTGTTAATTTTTCGAATCAATGTTGGAGACGGTGTTGTTCGCAAGAGACAAGTGGCAAAAAGGAAATGGAACGAGGTTTATTGGTTTGATATGAGTTTTATTCGAAAAGTGCCTATAACTGAACCACGTGTTCATGTAATTGACCCAAAGCAGCTTGTCTCGATATTAATTAATCGATTAAGGAAGTTAATTTATATACAGTGCAAACGTGTGATTTGGAATTTTCCTAGCCCTTTTTATTAATTGTAAAACGCAAAAAAAAAATTTTGTTTCAGGACTCGCAACGTACAGCAATTGAGCTTTCAGGCATCACCACATCACCAGCGGGTAAACGGGTACTCACCATCATCCTCGCCCAGCGAAGATGATGGTGAGTATCCGTTTGTCTGCATTTATTAATTTTTACAATATATATATATATATATATATATATATATATATATATATATATATATATATATATATATATATATATTTATTTATTTATTTTCATTACCTAACAAGAAAATTTGAATAGGGTAAGGTGGAGCTTTCGAAAATATGAATGCTGCTATGACGAGCAAATTTATTATAACTCAGTTTGAATTAGTCTTTTACAATTTATGATTTATAACTTTGAATTATATCAAGGGACTATGTAAGATTCATATTTTAAAAGTGATGTAAAAAATCCTGGGGAATTCGATTATTTATTGTCATTTTCCATCGTATCCCACCTAAAAATAAAAATATGTAGTTATTAAAGTCTTACATTTGGTCTTTCTTTTCATCAAATCTGCCTGGGTATGGGATCCGCCACGTTGGCTAGCCCCTCTACTATAATGGGCTAGCCATCGGGTGAGCTCACCCATTTTTATGTGTTCACAGGTGCTCTTGCAGGGTAAGGTGGCCTTCGGCTCGCTTGCCTATTTATGGCATAGGGTTATGTGATTCCCTTACATGATACTATGATATAAATTTGTAAAGGAAAAATTCATGCAAATTATGTTTGTATGAGTTTTTCACTTTAATGGAAAATATATGGCCACGCTTACTTTTGGATCTTGATCTGGCTAGGGCAGTGCAAGGGGGCGCCACTTCTATCTGGATGCCCCACTCTTATTTGGTGGCCATAAGTACCGTCAGTAAAGAGAAGTCCACTCAAGTCCGTACGAATACAGTATCGAAATTGTTAGTGAATTTGTGTATTTAGGCGCCAGAGTAACGAGAACCGGTAATCAAAGAGACGAAATAAGCCGAAGAATACAGCTCGCAAATAATCTATTTTATTCAGTTTTGACGATCTTGAAGACCAGCTGCATACACAGGAAAACAAAGCTCCAAGTATACAAATCTGTGATAAGAACTGTGCTATGTTATGGGTGTGAAACATGGACCCTAACCCAAGCATCCGGAAAGATATTGAACGCCTTTGAGCGACGGGTTCTGAGGCGAATAATCGGAGCGAAGCTAGACGGGGACCAATTGCGCATTCGATACAACCATGAGATGTATGAAATTTTTGACGAGCCAGAGGTCTCAGCGATTGTAAGGCTGCGGAAGCTGCAATGTGCTGGCCACATTAATTGTATGGACGAACAACGGATACCCAAGAAGGTATTCGTTGGGAGAACTGAAGGCCGGAGACCAGTGTGGAAACCGAGGAAACGTTGGTCTGACCCAGTCGACGAAGACAGTTCATCGCTGCTCGGATTTCAAAATTGGAGGACGCAGTAAATGGACTAGTTGGAGGCACCACTTGCAGGAAGCGAAGGCTCGAGAGGGGCTGTAGTACTACGAAGAAGAAGAAGGAGGCATTGGAGAAATATTGGGAGTTCAACGTCGACACCCACCAGAATTTCATAGATAAAGAAATTATCAGACAGTATTGACTGCAATATACAGTCCCAAATAATGCTGCATTTTGGTATCCCATTCAACTTACTGACGCATTTGCTGCACATACTGTACTTAAAGTAGAAAAATGGATTGACCTTATTAATTTTCAATCTAGTTCGTCTTTTTAAGTCTTAGGTTTTCCTGTTTTGACACTCCGTATTTGGTGGCGTGGACAAATTAGGATTACGATAAAGGACCATTTTCTGACTATTCGCCAGACGTAAAGACAATTCAAAATCAGGCCGCAGTAGAAAATATCGCCACCTTTATCTGCAGTCCTTTCAATACTGGCGTATCAGTATCAGATATAAGTTAGCAATCCCAGTGCGGTTCCAATCAGCTCAGCAGGTCAACCACTCAAATCAGTGAACGGCTACATTCTCTAATAACTCGTTCGACTTCTTTTATGATTTCTGGCAGTGGATCGTTTCTGATTTTTTTAGGGTTTTGTAAAAAAATTTTACAAAACCCTACTAAAATCGCAACCTGTCTGTCCGTCTGTCTGCCCGTCCGTCCGTGTGTCACAGCACTTTTTCTCGCAAACTACTTAAGCTAGAAACATCAAACTTTGTATGCAGGTGTAAAGTGGTGCTCTCTTCAAAGTTCAACTACAAAAAAAATTGTAGAAGGTATTTAACGGGGGTCTCCCCGTATAGGGGAGTGGCCCCGAAAAAAAAATTTCATCAAAGGTAGCCGATATGGGTATCAAATGAAAGGTCTTGATGAAAACTTTTCAAAACAGATTTTAATTTGATACTTTTTGCTTCAAGGGACGCGCAGGGAGATGAAATACACGACAAATTTGTGAACCCCCCCTCGCGGTTGGACACCTGTGATCCGAAAAATCCGAAAAAAATGTGGAGGTAGGTGTTTATGAGTACAACAACAACAAATACCTTAGCAGTCAAAACTTTGTTAATAATAGTATGATATTCGAATTTCACATTTTCCCCAATAAAATCGCATCGGTACGCTTAAACTGAACGAAATTTGATATTTAAGTAGTCCTACAAAAGGTCCTTAAACTATGTAAGTTTGATGATTACAACAACAATAAAACATGATTTTGGTATTTTTTGGACTTTCCATCGAATCAGTTGCTGCAGTTTTGACTTGATCTTCTTGAAATTTTTCAATAAGGTCAATAACATTAATATTTTTGAGAATTAATGTATTGAGTGATGTTTTTTGGTTTGCAACAAAATGGCGACCGTTGGAAGTAGAAAAACAATGGATTTTCTTCTAAACGTGCACATCTCTTTGACATATTTCTTGACGTTATCCATTGCTGGTGACTGCATTTCTGAGAAGTTGGGTACAAAACCCTTCTGACATGAGCGTAGGTCTGTTTACCCAACTTATAGTTTTGATAGTCAACTAAGTATTTTTTCATCGTATTCCGATTGATCCATACTTAGGTACTATTTGCTAGCTCTTGTCAGCTTTCAGATAAAAGACTGATTTGTCCTTTAATTGTTTTATAATACTATATACGTCGGTTTTACGCAGCTTATTTTTGTTAGCTAACACGTTTTCCTGTTTATTCCTTGAATCATTTTTGACTTTGTTAAGAGAACTTTTATGCCTGATTCAACGTCAAGTGGTGGTCAAGTGGATGTTCGGTACTGCATAATTTAATGCTTCATTAAAAATTCTAGTTCACGTTGATAAACTTAGTATTAGATTTATTTATTACAAAATTGGATGTTTTTCTAAAATGGTTGTTCTACTATTCAAGTTGTTTTTTATTCAAGATGTTTCTTTTTCTCAGTTTTTCGCACAAAAGTTTGTATTGATCTTCCCAGTTGCTGTTACGATATCTTCAATCTGCATTGTCATTAGTTTGCCCAGTTCTAGATGTACGTTTTATGCTTTTAATGTATTGTAATGTAAGTCCTATCCCGTGTTAAATTTCTTTCTACGAGTTTTTACTGCTTATTAGATTTATCAAGGTAGGTCTTAATATAAACCCGATGTGGCTTGGGGGTAATATTTTTTCTCCGTCACATTTTAAACAACCTTATATCTTCTGATAAGCCAGGGATTGATTTTTTTTTAGTTTTAGTAATTTTATATACACCGACTGCAACTTGGTTGTCAAATCAAAATAGTCCACAACATACCTGTGTAACATGATTTATGTGAGCTATTCTGGTATACCGACATCGTCTAGTACAATAATGCTATCAAATAAGCAATTTACAAGAAAAGTAACGCAATAAGCGCTGAACAATGTAAAACGCAACGTAATAGCATTAGTAGTACTAACTCGAAATAAACACCGCCATCATCACCACTACCATCATCGATGAAAAGTTACTCTGTTCCCTACTCAATGAACATACACGAAAGTTTCATTTAACTAACAATAAAGTTGAGATCAACAAAATCACAAATTTACTTGTCCCAGTTAGTTTTAAAAATATCCAAATTAGATTGAAAAGAACTCATAGTTGAGAGGGTTGGAGAAGCGATGATACTTCAAAGTGAGTTAACTAATATGCGGGAATTGATTGAAAAACAAGAAAAAATAATCATTTCTCATCGAAATAACATAACATAAAATTCTGCATTTCCAATAGTTCGTACAATTTTGAATGAGGGAAAACAAATAATATACAAACATATTTACGCCCAATGGATAACAAAAAATCGGTTAGACCAACAAATATTACAAATTTTGTGCCGTGCAATGCCAATCGAATTTCTCAACAATCACGACTCAAGAATAGTAAATAACGATGTGACCAAACAATTGGATCTTCTGCGGGGCGAATGGGAAGTCGTGCGTAGAGGAGACGGTCGCGACTGATTTTCGTGCGCGGAAGGAATATGTTAATTTGTCTGATAATTCAAAATATTGTGACTCTTAAATTGTGTGAACGATGTGATAAAAGTTAGAGTTAGTAATTTCAATGTACAATATGGTGTATCAGTGTATGTAAGCCCCTAAATTGTTTGCAAAGAAAAACATCTGTGGCAAGAAAATACGTTTTTCTCAACTCAGGGTTGAACGACGACGACAGATAGCGCAATCAAAACTTCATCTCCTTTTGAATCGAGCCGTAGGTGTGTTAGGGACTCGTCACCATGCCCTGCCTGAAAGCAAAAATTTCATCTGTAAAAACATATCGCGTGACTAAACAAAATATCACGCATTACGCATAAAATCAAAACAAACCGCTCGACTAAGTAAAATCATATTTAGCAGAAAACACATGTAGGAACATACCGCGTGACTAAACAAAATATCAAATATGACGCGTGAAACCACAACAAACCGCTCGATTAATTAAAATCATATTTAGCAGAAAACACATGTAAGAACATACCGCGTGACAACAAAATATTAAATATTACGCATAAAATCACAACAAACCGCTCGACTAACTAAAATCATATTTAACAGAAAACACATGTAACAACAAATAGCGTGACTAAGGAAAATATCAAGCATTACGCATAAAACCAAAACAAACCGCTCGACTAAGTAAAATCATATTTAGTAGAAAACGCATGTAAGAACATACCGCGTGATTAAATAAAACAAATCGTTTGATTAAGAAAAATAATATCTAGTAGAAAGCGTCCACCAACTCAACATACGAAACAAATGAATACGCATCGCATGAAAATGACATACGAAACATAAAAGCACGCATCATCAACATGTGTCGTCAGAAGTTAAAAAATAAACAATGCGAATAAGGTGAAATCCCCCGATCGAATTTCATAACAACAAATGTTGGGGGTTTAGTTCGAGCGGTTCTTCGGACGGACTATAAGCCTGTTCAGTTATGATACGTGCTGGTTTAAAATCAGAACGTATCGCAGCTGGGTGGACGGACACACGGCCAAAGCGTGATAATGATCATATCACCTTGTGGAGGGCCGATACGTTAGATTATGACAATGAGATACTCTGACTATCTCTAAGCGAAGGCCCGAAAGGGGCCATAGTGCTACGAAAAAAAAGATGTTGGGGTCCCCGGTCGTAGTAAACAGTTGAAATGCTGACATGATTTTATGACCGAGGTGGAATGAGGAATGTAATGCAAATGCATATTGTGCAGAAAAATTGTATTGAGGTATTGGACGTGCGGTGGTTGAACTTTGGGATTGGGTTTATGTTCAGCATGCGGATTCCACAACAATTTCTTGTACGAAATTGGGATTTCGGTCAGCAGGGTTGCCGAATCTTATGGACTAATTGGATTGAGGTCTGCGCAGTGTCGGCTTTTTCACCCAATAACAGCAACGGTTCGTGATCGAGTAGAGTGCAGTCATTTTTACAAGTCTTTTATACGCCTCGGTATCACTAGGCATTGCGCCGAGGAAACAGTGCAGTCATTTCTACGAGTCTTTTATACGCGTCGGTGTCACTAGGCATTGAGCCGAGGACACAGTGCAGTCATTTCTACGAGTCTTCTATATGCGTCGTTATTATTAGGCATTGAGCCGAGGAAAAAGTTCAGTCATTTCTACGAGTCCTTTATACGCGTTAGCCATGCGAGGACGAGACCAGTCGTTTTAGAGAGGTCAAGGTGAAGGCTGTCCGGAGGCGCTGGAAAAGGAACATGGCTCCTGGCGTTGAGAATAAACGATTAGAACCATAATTTTAATTACATTGTGAACACTTTTAATACCTTGTGAAATAAATTGTAGAATCGTTGCGTGCAATTGGTGTTTCACTCCGAAAGGTGGAGGTTGAAGAACTTGGCTGTGTAGGGTAAAGTGGAGTCCAGGGTACTACTGGAAAAGGCCAGAGGTACATCGGGAACAGGTTATAATAGGTGAATATCTACCGGGAAGAATTGGCATTTTAGGCAGTTTGTCGTGTGACCTGTTATGGGAGCCGCAGTCCAAATATTACTTGATCCGTGTTCCATCGTTCCTCTCTGTGTACTGTGAATGACAACATACATATACGAAAAGCTGGGAATCGTAATCAAAGCATTTGTGGGCGCGGCGTCGTATCATGTTCTAGCAGAAGTGGGTGTGTATCCATACTCGTATTAAGTATTAAACATATACAGACAAGACTTCTCAATTGCACGTAGCGCCTCAACGGAACAAATTGGTTACACGTATATGCAATTAGGCAAAAGCTTGAGCTTTTTGTTTGTGCCAGTCACATTACAGGTGAACTTTGATCATGTACTTATTAAATGGGGTTCATTATTTTAGTTAATAAGCAATTAAGTCAGCATAATTATGCTATAAAAGAAAATTAAAGAAGCAAGAAAGTCGAGAAGTATTTCTCCGTTCGCTGGCTCAAGGAGTGCGCCCCAGTTTATTCTTTCCCAAGGCAGTCAGCCCGGGATAAGCGAATTAAGAATACGTTCAACTGCAAACTCAAGGCATCTGCCCGAGTATAAGCCTCCCAAGGCAATTACGCCGGGAGCCTACAGTTGAACTAATAATTGATTGATTTATCAATCTGACTGCATACCCAAGGCTTCAGCCCGAGTATTAGCGTCCTAAGGCGATTACGCCGGGAGCCTACAGTTGAACTAATAATTGATTGATTTATCAATCTGACTGCATACCCAAGGCTTCAGCCCGAGTATTAGCGTCCTAAGGCGATTACGCCCGGGACCTGCAGTTAAAGCCTTAATTGATTGGTTTCTTCGAATTTCCTTTTCCCTCTGATTGACTTACAAATAGAATTAAACTAAATATAAATCGTAGAAACTTTACAGCTCCATTGATGCTCCAACTTTATACGTATGCAAATATAAAACTTCATTAATTGTCTATGTAATAAATTAATTATTATATTAGGAGATTCATTAGTAAAATATATTATTGATATAGTCAACTGAACCAAACAAAGAACAAAATAAAAATTGTCATTAAATAAACGAACACATTTTTACTGATCTAATTGACAAGAATGTAGTAGCAGGTAAGTATTATATGGGAATATCTCTCCCCAGGAGCCTTGATGTGCATATAGGATACACATCATATCAAGCTCCCAGTTAATGCCAGTATACATAGGGTATGCTGGTATTGCAACAGACCTAATAAGGAAATCGTTCCTCAATCTCAAACTAGTCTCAGCGTATATTCAAGGAATCCACGAAAGTGGGTAGATTATTCCGCCCGAGTGTCCGCATTGTGATTGTGAGTTGCATAAATTGTGTAATCTCACAGTGATTGTTTCAATTGATAGCGTTCTATTTATTTTTATCTTATCTTCACTTAACGGTAGTCCATTTTTCAACTCGCGAGTGTGAGAGAACGCGTGCTACTTGACTAATTCGCTTGTGGCTACGTCCAGGCTCCATTATGTGCCGTGCTAGAATTTTGTGGGCTCCCGAACGGTTTTGCGTCCATTGTGCATCGCCAATTAAACTGGCTGTTAAAAGCGATTCTAAGCGGAGAAACTTCTCGAGAAGTTGCAAAGATAGGTCGCAAAATAGGACGGTGATGGGTTTAGTCGCAAAAGCACCCAAAGAACTCGACCGAATGGTGGCCTTTAGCGGAATGTAGTGTAAAGTGCAATCAAGCAAACTGTAGTAATCGAGCGGTCACACTAGCAAAATTGTAATGGCAGATTTAAAAAAATATGTAATTATTTCCCCGGTAATTGTTATTTCTAGAATAGTTTTTCTTCTTCTTATTATTATTTTCATTTCCTTACTTCATTTAAATTTCTTCACTTCATTTAAATTTTCCTTGCTTCATCTAAATTTCCTTACTTCATCTAAATTTCTTCACTTCATTTGAATTTCTTCACTTCATTTAAATTTCTTTAGTTCATTTAAAATATTCCTACTTCAGTTAAATTTTGGTTTTTAAAAATTTAAATCTGCCCATTGCAATTTAGGATGTGGAAACACTGATTTAGTGCAGGCTAACGGGGCATTACATGATGGAATGAATACGAGTTCAGCTAAGCGGGGAGCCTGCTGGATATCGTCAACGACCGTGGACGCGGGGGTTCGAGTGAACCACGACACGGAATGACACGGAGAACGGCAGCGAGAAGAAAAGAAAAATAAGCAATTGTTTTAATATGCGAAACTTTAGTTGGATTGGCGTGTTTTTGTTTTGAGTTTTGAATTAATACCTAAAATTTGACGTTTCGTTGTGTTTCCTCGTCGTGCTGAAACAATTCGGAGGTGTGTCGCTCGCTCTCTGTTGCGATGGCCGGAGCCGTCAGTGATAAATTTTCTTACGATACGCTCCACTTTTCATGTTGACCATTTTTCTTCAAATTTTTTCCCCCAAACAAGCAAATCCTTGAAGTGTTTAGTCTTTACCCCCCGTGAATTTGATGTGAAGACAACTCGAGGCACTAAAAGCGTAGCGGACGAGAAAGCAAGTGTTCGGTCGATCCGTTGTAACAGCACATACATGTAAGTGGGCAAAACGACGAAGACAAAAACTCGAAATCCGTAGTGGCGGTAACCTTGAGTGTCGTGGACACGATAAATCGGAAAGCATATAAGAAACGAGCAAAGATTTGCTTTTTGTATAAATGGTTTCTACTTTTATCAGTCTCCTGGATAGTGAGTCATGGTGGGAAATTCCTCGCATAGCACACTTTTGTTCTTTGTTTAGTTCCGCATTCAATCAGAGGATTTGGAATTGGCCCTATTAACTGATGGAGCAAAGAATACAAGGTAGCGTTAATTGACTGCCTTTCTTCTATCATAAAGAAAATAATAATACACAATTAACGTCATGTTTAAGTGCTAAAGTTGTTGGTTACCACCAGTACGTATGCCACCAATATTATGTAGATTTGCGATTCAATATCATAATCTGGACGTCTTTGTGCGGCTTTGTGTAGCATCACTATTTGCTCAAGCTGTGAAAGAAAATATTGGAAATCTTATCAAACGGGCGTGAAGTTGGGGTGAAGTGCTGGTTTCTAACATAACTTGTTGTTAAAACCCTATTTAAATGTCTAGAATTCTTCTTTAAAACGAACCGAAGCTGAGTATATATAAAAAAACAAAATTTAATATAGAACTAAATCGTCGAAAAATCAAAATAAAACAATCCCACGACCCCTATGACTCATTCACGCGGAACATGTTCGGAATTTATTGTGCGCATGACAGCTCGCATCCAACGAGTGCAAATACGCGTTTAGATTTGAGTTTGTGGCTGACTCAATAAATCGGGAAAAATAACTATTGAAATATGATATTTTGAGATTCGCCCGGGGTTTTATGATTGTCAAGAAGTAGCCGGGTGCGTAAAGCAATTGGGATTATTTGCGTGATTGTGCGATTCGTGCATTTCACGTGCAATTGGGAAATCCATTAAGCAGATTTATGTGAATCACGAAATGAAAAATTAATAAAGTAAAAGCTAACTTGAGATTGTACGTGGGTCATTCAACGAGTACTTAGCCTCACCGCCCAATGACGCTGCTAGTACAAAATAGTTTTACCATCGTGCAGTACATTCTTTTAGTAGCCTACTGTCAAAGTTTCTGTCAATTCCCTTCATTAGTTTTGTTGAATGTACTGCACGATGGTAAAACTTTTGTAATAGCAGCGTCATTGGGCGGTGAGGCTAAGTACTTGTAGAATGACCCACCTATATTCATCGAAGGGAAAAGTCTTAAAAATAACGGAGAATAAAAAATGGAATTGCTAGTCCGTAATGAATTGGAAGTGATCAAAGCGAAAATTACCGCTCAGTGTGGTAATGCAGCCGTTGATGCATATCAATCTACTGTTCGTCATTTGCCTCAGTTAGTTTGAAGATGGGAAAGAGTGGCTGAGCGAGAATTGCTGTTGGGTAAGGAAGTGAACAAGAACTGAATTTCATAAAAAAAGCAAGCACAATTCCACAACTTTAAAACATGCGTTAGTCAAGATTTAGACGCGTTTACGTTGCTTCAGAGAGGAAGTGTGTGCTAATAATGTGTGTGCTAAAACTACAATAATCTATAATAATAAAACAGTAACTTTGCTGCAAAAATTGGACGAAGCGAAACAAGAGTTTGAGATGATATGGAGTAGGCAGTTCACGCTGCATATATTAACTTTATAATGTTGATAATTGTGTGATTAAATAGAAATCAAGGACAGTGAATATTTCCCTAAAGTTAATATAAGTTAAAATTACTAAATTATAAGCGGAAAGTGCTAAAATATTAAATATTGACGTGCGTCTAAAAGAATACAAGAAAATTTAAAGCGAAGAAGTTGTGAAGTTATAAAAATTAAAGAAAGGTACACAAAATTTTTTTTTGAAGAAGTTGCAGATGTACCCACCCCATATACGAGCGCTCGTCGAGGAGGATGGGTAAGTACCCGTTTGTTCTATATTGGTTGAATTATCATATATTACTTTTTTTTATAATATATATTTTATTGATTTTCTTGTTTATAAAAACTGATTTGTTCCATAAATAAATTCATTGTAAAACGCATGCATATATATCTACATTGCGAACTGCACTCTCAGAGAATGACTCACATACGAGTTTAAAGTTAAAGAAATGAAAGTGCAATATTCCAAAGGACATGCAAAAGTAAAAATTTGATGATTTACAAATGCAAACTAAAAATAAAATTTAACCGTGATATATTGTATTATTCTATAATATAATCTTTTTGAACGACGAACGAACGAGGAAAACGTTCATTGTGTATAGAATTTTGGCTTATATAGTAATCGCGTAGACCTCATTCATGTTTCGAAGTCTGTTGAGCTTTTAAACGATATTAGTAAGCGAAGAAGGTACGAAGGAAATGTTTAGATTGTTATCTACGTCGCGATTGTATGAAAAGAAGTAAAGTATTTATATATTATATTATAAAAAATGAATAGAATGGTGAATTAAACTATAAATCCGGTCTTTCCATTTTGTTCCCTCTGACCGGGTATGGGACCCGCATCGGTGGTAGGCTTATTCGCTCATATGGGCTAGCCATCGGGTGCGCTCCACCTGTTCTTAGTTTCAGGGGCTCTTGCCGGGTTGAGTGACCTTCCACTCACGTGCCTGTTTTATGGCATAGAGTTATGTGACCCGATCATATAATTCTATGACATAAATCGGTCACATACATATTTCCCGTTGATGGGAGGGCTCATACAAAGGAGGTTGGTATGAGTTTTCCGCTCGAACGGGAGATGTACGGCCACGTCAACATTTGGATCTTGATCCGGTTGGGCGGGTGCGAGGGGGCACCACATCCATCCGGTGGCCCCACTCTTATTTGTGGGCCATAAGAATCGTCGGGTAACGACGAAGTCTCCTCAAGTCCGTCTGTTTTGACTCGTTTTGACTTGTTCTCGGAGCATGCAATTTTCCCCTTCAGTAGTTACCTCCATTTTTCAACTTCGGTCAACCTTTTTCTGAGACCCAAGAATTCGTGAATGCGAAATTATTTTGTAGTGGGTCCTTGTGCTGGGGGAATGAACCCGCCCCACGACACCGCAACGCTAGCCTGCCAGCGCATTCACGCGTCCCCAGACAAGGCCAATCTCGGCTGATATTACCATCCTCTTTCGCCGAGGCAGCAGACCATCGCTGCAGTCCTTAACGGACATATATACCTCATATTCGCAACAAAACATCGGTCGATCATTTTTCTGAGACATCTTTTGCTTGTGAATTTCCTATTCGTGTTTAAGTACCGTGAGAACTGTCGTATCATCGTCTTGTGAAGTGTTTTATTGATAGTAAAAAGTGCCAAACGTTCAGAACTATTCAAGAAAAAAAAAAGTTCAGAGCTCCCTTTGACGTCGCAATCATCCTTTAAAAATTAGTTTTGCTCGACGATTCAAAGACTATTTGTATCCAACTTTTCAATCAAGCATGTGTAGAATTCGATGAATTAAAGTTTAAAATTGAACGTATGACTAATAGAAGTGGTTAAAATTGCGATGAAGTTCAAGAAAGAAAATGTATCAGTGGAATTAGTTATGTGCGGTGTCTTTTTAAGTTAATTTTTCATATTTCTTTCGATTCTAGGTCAAAGAAAAAAAAAACACACAAGGAAAATTGTTATGATTCTACTTTTAAATATAGTTTTTCTTAAAATTAACAAGTTGACAAACTTTAAAAAATGCGTTCAAGGTTTCAGGCACTCTTACCCACCAACAACGAGCGCTCGTCGAAGGAGTGGGTAAGTACCCTTTGTTTCTTCCTGTTAGAAAAGAAAACAAAATATTTTTTGAAATTTTTGCATGAGTAATTTTGTTATGATGTACATCATATATACATCAAGTTAAGATTATATTTTAAATTTATATAGTTTTTTTTAAAAAGAAATGTGAGTTGAGAATAATTATACATTCATCACATGCTTTTTTTTTATTTATCTTTTCTTTTAACTACCATTTTATTTGTGGGATATGAAAAAAAGAAAAAGTGGAATAAAAATATCTGGATAATTGAATACGAAAATTCGGTCTTTCCACTTTTTAAACCCTGACCGGGTATGAGACCCGCCACATTGGCTGACCCCTCTGCGCATGAGCTAGCCATCGGGTGAGATCTCCTATTTTTTATTTGTTACAGGTGCTCTCGCAAGGATGCCTTGCCTTCCACACCCGATATGAGCCAAGGCAGCATTTTTTTTTTTTGATTTTGGGGCACCTGGATACCCCACTCTTATTTGTGGGTCGTGATCGTCTCTGACCAGGACGAAATCGTCTCAACTATCGCGCGCGCTAACTAGTTATTTGATGTCGCGTTTTCTGTTGGTCATTCCTTTCGGTAGGATGCTTCGGTCATTAGCACCTTTGACACTGGCCAATCGGTTCCGCGTTTGACTTAGGTTACCTTTTGAATTCGGGCTGTGGGAAAAGAGCCCGCCCCATGACACCGTAACGCTAGCCTCCCAGCGCATTCACGTGTCCCTAGGCGAGGCTAATCCAGCTGAGTACTGATTTCGCTCGCTGAGGGAGCAGAACACAGCTGCAGTCCTGAACGGATATCTTTAACATCTAAATTTTCGGCGGGTAAGTAACTGCCGAAAGAAATTGCACTAAATGTGCCCCAGTATCCCAAATAACTTTCAAATTTTGTGTTGCTTTTGATTTATACTTTGGGAGGTTTACTACCACTGTATGACTAGCAAGGCCAAATTGTATTAGAGTCCTGGTATGTATTCGGAACTTGTTACATAATATCTTTTGCGGCTGTTTCTGATTCGATCCCTAAACCAAGCGGTGCCTAAGTGGCATGGATTTTAATTTCGTGGATTGGCAGTTTTGCTAGTCCGCGACTATCCATGACAAGACAGCGCTGCTTGCGGATCAGAATTCACCCTGGGCCGACTGACTTTAGCTGGATTAACGCAAGCGACTGAGAGTCGATTTCCGAGCCTGGACGTTCACGGTGCCTCAAGAGAGTAGTACCTGGAACATGTAGGGGGAACTCACCATTGTTGTCCCTACCTGCGAGGAGGGAAAAAATGGAAAGACCGAACTTAATATTGATAATCAGTAGTATATTTTTGAGTAAACGTAGCACCTATAATTATATTCTTTTTGGAGAATGGCCACTTGAAAATTTTATATCGAGTCTGTTCTTTCAGATATATATTATAGGATTTTAGGAGAAAGATGTCCACCAAAAGAATCCAGAGAGGAGAACACTTCGGTCGGACGCCGGACCGACAATGCTTTCTTCAATATGTCATGTCTCAACCAAATATGGATGGGCTAGCTACGTCAGACATCGTCAACATGCCCTTTATGTCGACAATCACTAGAACCAACACCCGCCGTGTTAGGGCAGAGTCAGCTCCCCATCGCTTGTGGAGCAGTGCCTAAAAGTGGTTTCAGCCAATTGAATCCTCTTGTTACGCTCAGCGATACAGATGGAGTAGGAGCACTACCCCCGGTTGGATCTATGCTTCAATTCTCATCATCGACTTCCCAAATGGCCCAGGCACTGGTCGTCATGCAGACGATGGCTGCCAGTATGGAGCAAAAGAGGAAAAAATTGGAGAAACTTTCTGTTCCACAACCTATCCTATCGTCAAGGGTAGACAATACGGAGACCGCAGAGCTGCCTCTAACACTAGCTTGTGACCCAGCTCCTACAAGGCGCAGCTGAGTGATGAACCCAATGGCCCCAAAATATAGTCCCAAAGTAAATTTTTCAACTTCACACCCGCACCACCGGAATGACACGCGTGCCTGGAGACCGGACCGACCGATGTTTGGACAGACAGATCCTAACCGTGGCTCAATGTCTTGGTACACCTGGGATCTCCCGCCATCAACTCAGCTATAAAATCGTCGAATAGGAAGGTCCACGCACCGAGAAGACACATACCACGACTGCCCAGTGGCGAACGCAATCGTTCTCCGTGCGCTATTCCCCCATCTAAAGTGGCGCACATGATAGCTAGCTGGAAGTTGGTATTTTCGGCCCAGGACGACCCTGCAACCATAGGTGCCTTGTTACGAAGAGTGGAACCTGGGCGGAAACATGCGACTAGTTGCCAGATGCGTCCAAACGCTGTTCCTTGGAAGAGATCTTTGATGGTTCTGGCGTTTGTTGACACATTTCCAACATACGATTGGGAGACTTGAAGGCATGTCACATTACGGGAACTCACACCAGTAGATAGCGATGATATATTGGAACAAAGGCTACTAAGTAGACATCAACTGGCTCAGGAGACAGTAGATGAATACTACGAACCTCTATGTTGCCTGTTGGAACGATTAATGAGCCCCATGCCGGAGACAGAGCTCTTAAGTTTCTTTTGGGAAGGAATCAAGCCGGAGTTACGAGAACGATTGCTCTTTGCTCCTCGCCACGACATACATGCGCTTCGTGCTGCAGCAAAGGAGCTAGAGGCCGTGCAATACTCCCAGCGGTCAACACCCCAAAGCCAATTCTTTAACCAAAGGGAGCAACCAAAACGACGCACAGTGGTTGACCTGGAACACAATGTGCCTGTCCTACCCGCGCCACCTTGTCTCCTACCACCCATAAAGGACAGCGCTTCGGAGACTGTATCTCTATCACACACAGAATTAGATGAAGCCCATCAAACAGAAGTCCAGGAACTGGCACCTAAGACACGACTCACCACGTGTTGGAACTGCCGGCAGACGGGACATCGCATTACCGCATGCCACTCAGAGGCGAGCATCTTTTGTTTCCGTTGTGGTAAGCCAGATACATATGCACCGAATTGCACCAATTGCAAGTAGTCAAAAAACTTGCAGGCGAGTGTCCAGGACAGCCAGCAGCACTCCAGACAGACTCAATAATGGAACGTCACTCCGTCCCGTCTACTGACAGCTCCACTACGACAAACTCTTTGCCAGAAAACACTCTAGATACAACCACGCCAATACCTTTGCTGGTTTTGATGCTTGAGATGACACGCCTCTTCCCGAGGCCTATCAAAAGACTCTTTTGAAGCGACCATCTCTGGTACTGTGTATGTCTGAAGAACCCTGACAGGCACGAGAGCGGATTTTTGCTTCAGAGGAGGTCACTCCACGCCAGCCCAACAACAAATGGTCAACTCATCGTCGGAGGAGCTTTCGTAAGCGAGTGCGCATCTGCCGCCAAATCCTGAACGTATGCAACACCTCGGAGGTGTCCGAGAATGACACTAGACCTTACGCACCAATCAAAGTGTTGGGCGAAATCGCTGTCGCGTTAATTGACACGGGTGCAAATATTAGCTGCCTTTTCTTCAGCCTCGACTCAAATGTCCTGCATCAACACCCTACGGTGGTAAAACTTTGACGCTCTGACATCAGTACCGCTGATGGCACCAAACATTCTATCAAGGGTAGGTTGACAACCCCCGTCACGTTCAGAGGTCAAACTAAGGATATCACATTTTTCATCACCCCCTCACTGACCCAGAACGAGTGCCTCGGCGTCAATTTTGTTTTAAAATTTGGTTTGGCTACCGAGTTATTCTTAGAGTCACGCTTTAACATTAGACAAGTCCATGAACGTACTCCGAGGGATAAAACTTTCACCGTGCCTGGACGACCACTATACCAGTTCGTCGTAATGTATTTCGGCCTGTGTAACGCTCCGCAAACGATGACCCGGCTAATGAACAAAGTGATTCCACCTCCTCTGAAACACAAAGTGTTTGTTTACCTGGATGACCTTCTACTCATCACAGAAACGTTTGAATAACATACTTCTACTGCTACAAAATCTGCATATCAGCAAGGCGGGACTCACCATCAATGTCCAGAAAAGCAAGTTCTTTATGTTCGAAGTACGATATCTAGGACATGTCATCGGACATAGTGCCCTCAAAACGGATCCGGATAAAACTCAGGCCATTGAAAAGTTTCCCTTCCCGAAAACCGTTAAGCAGCTACGACGTTTCCTAGCAGTGTGCGGCTGGTAGTACCGAAGGTTCATTCGGTAGCAGCATACTAGTCAGCCAGGAAATGCCTTCGCAAATTGATTAACAAGAAACGCTGCTGGCTAGATCTAGTGGACAATGTGAACAAGGATCCTTGGGGCCTTGGCTACAAGCTGGTAATGCGGAAGCTTGGTGCCCTACGGACGCCTTGCAAACATGAAGTGAAAAAGTTGACGAGATAGTGCGGGCGTTTTTCCCCGCCCATTCCGTCCATATTGACGCTGTCCATGGAGAAACAGCAATCAAGTGTCCACTCTTCACACAGCCGGAACTGGAAGAGGCAGCCCTTTCACTGAAAGCGAGGAGGCTCCAGGTCACGATGGTATTCCAGCGGAGGTGTTGCAACTTTTCTATCACCATTGTCCTGACTTGCTGCTCAGCACATTCAACGCTTTCCTACGGGACGAGATTTTCACGGTACGGTGGAAGGTGGCGAGGCTCGTGCTGATCAGCAAGGGGAAGGGAAATCCCGAATCGCCGTCTGCATAACGCCCGTTATGCATGCTAGACATGGCTGGGAAAATGCTAGAGAAACTCATCAAGGGAAGATTCACTGACGACATTCATGCTGCTGGGGACCTATCTCCTCGGCAGTACGGCTTTAGAACAGAATGTTCTACAATGGATGCGATTGCAGAGGTGGGCGCGGTCCAAAAGGTAGAGGTATATAGCCCCACCAAGCGGCGAATATTTCTATTGGTGACACTGGACGTTAGGAACGCCTTCAGCTCCGCTAGATGGCTGTATATTCTGGAGTTTAAAGATCCAGAATATCTAATGCGGCTTCTGAGGAACTACCTGAAGGACCAAAGCCTGCTCTACGACACGACACAGGGCCAATGAAAGATGGAAGTTACATTGGATGTTGCCTAGGGATCTATCCTTCATCCAGACCTGTGGAACGTGTCTTACCACGGGCCACGGGCTACTGAGACTGGAGATGCCATATGAGTCGCGCTTGATCGGCTACGTGAATGATGTCGCTGGACGCACCGTCAAACAAGCACAACTTAGGCTAGGTATGCTAATGCGCTAAGTGAGAGACTGAATGACTGCTCGCGGGCTCAGTTTAGCACTGGAGAAAACCGAAGTGATCATTTTGACAAGGAATAGAATTTCTAGAGTAGGGATGATCAGTATTGGAGACATACAAATCGAATTGAAGCCAGCGGTGTAGTACCTGGTGCTACTGATCGACTTGAAGATGAGTTTCTCTATACAAATCAGGGCAACGGCTGAGAAGGCTGCTTCAGGAGTATCGGCTCTGAGTTGACTTATGGCCAAAGTAGGGTGAGCCAACCCATCAAGAAGACGCCTCTTGATGAGGGTCAATGCTACTGTACGTGGCAGAAAAATGGGTCGACGCTCTCAATAAGGAGGTATACCGAAAACGCTTGGCATAGGTACAGAGAAGAGGAGCACTGAGAATTGCATCTTCGTGTCCGACAGTCTCTGATTCGGCGGTGAGAGTTATTTTAGGCGTGATATCTGTTGCCCTCCTCGCTAGACAACGCCGCGCAATTTACCTGTGTCGAAAGGAGGACGCGAGGGAGATGGTTGTTCGCGAGGAGAGACACCGCTCACTCAACGATTGGCAGTAGTCTTATGTCAATTGGCATATTATGTTCGGGCAGTCCTAAAAGATAAAAAGGACCTACAGCAACCGGGGATATTTGGGCTGGGGGATTGCTTATCTGCAATTCTTCTTCCCCTCTCCCCTTCTGCTGAAGAGGGATCCCTCAGGTTGAAGGTGCCTCACGGCGTAACGAAATGAGATCTGGCCCGAAGTAATGTGTCAAACGGTTCCAAGCTAGGTGCTCGGGTTGACAGGCGAGGTGTTTAGTCGGTAGCCCAGTCACTTGTGAGCATGGGAGCCCCACACTCAGTGCATAAACGACATTCACCTCCTAATCATAAAAAAATTGTCGAATTCGATAGCTTGACCTGTTTGCATGTCGAGCAATTTTGGATGTGCTAGATTACATCTTGACCGAAACGAGGCCGATAATAATATCTTTAAAGGATCTCAGTGTTCTACGAATTCCGAAGTCCGGAATAATACGTTTATACCAACCTGCAATACCCGTGACCCTCTCACATTTTTGGCCGTTTGAGGTTCAAGATAGGAGACTTTTCTGACACCTTTTCCAGATCGGTGTGCAGAATACCGTCACTCACAAAGCCAAGATATTTGTTCGCCTTCTTGACGAACTTGCTCCCTACGTCCCTGAGTAGTTTTTCAACAACCCCCGCACTGGGAATGCCAGCCGCAATTAATACTCTTGGAGGCTAGCATTCATTGGGGGGTGCCGCCCCGACGTACCCGAGAAAATTTCGGCAGGGAGAACGACGGTCGACAGGAGTACTCTTCGAGGCTAGAATTCTTTTGGGAGCGCCGCCCCATGGAAACGAGGATATGGGAGATGGCGTGGGGTTCCCTCCTGGGATGACAGGTAACGACCCTGACTGAATCTGGACTACGCTTTGGACAACGAACTGAAATTGATGCTTTGCGATGGCGGATATGATGGGATGGACCTATATACTTTGAACTGTAGCACCGAGGTGACACTCGTGTGTCAACGGCTCCAATTTAACTATCGTACTGTCTCCTTCCCGGTAAAATCTTGGCAGGCCTTGGAGTACGTTCGAAGCTCACAACATTAGGTTGGTGGTGTACGTTCGGTTGAGACGGACTCCCTATTAGCACTGGTCTGGCTCTGAGCACTTGTCCCCATCAGGGCTTGTGCCAACCCTCACATGACCTCCCTACTCTGCAAAGATAACCATGGGGAGGTAGCGGCTCCGAAAGGGGATCCAATAAAACTGTAGCAACTAAAAACCATAAAAAAGATTTTAAAAACTTCAAAAAACGAAAGCAAAATTAACAACAATAACGACGTAACCAGCGACTGTAGCCACGATATTTACAGCACATCGGGAGCGGTACTAACGATGACAAAACGACGATGAATACAATGACAGTGAAGACGGACGAAAAACGCAGATTAACATACAGTCTGGTTCAGACTGAGATTCGGGCATTCGGGCGCAGCAAAAAAAAAATGATGTGAACGCCAGAAAAGTGGGAAACTGCAGGACGCGCCAGATATTCGAGCGCTGGAGGAAAATATAAAGAACATCGAGAATTCGATGGTCACTGCTGCGATCGCTATCAAAGCGACTGAAGCAAGGGTCTTAAATCCCGAAATAATAATGAACCATCCTGAATTCCACAAAGAGATTACGGCAGGAAAGGATAGAATTGACCAGACAAATAAAGCGCCGTTGTGTGATTTCATCGCCACCATTGAAAATGTGGCGGAAGTTCTGTACTCGGAAATGGAAGCCGATTACCTTTGTCAAGAAAGGTGATCGCAAGCAGAAACGCTAATCCGAAAAGCGGGAGATGTTCTAAAAAGAATACAATGTGCATGCGACGTCAAAAATCAACAAAGGAAAAAAGATTGGGCTCGAATAAGTGGAGCTCCTAGACCGCATAGCGTGTCATCGAAGGAGCTGGTTAAAGGCCAGAGAGGACTAGAAGACCTAAGAAGAGCAGAAGGCTAAAGAAGCGCTGAGGGCTAAACCTAAAGGACACTCGCAGATAGACCACCATCGAACATAAATGAAAGAATGGCGTTTAGCCCAATCGATGGAAGCGGCACTTGATGGGCGCAGAACGCCAGTGCTCGTAAAACCTCAAGCTGGCCGATCGTACGCAGAAGTCCTGCGGGATATCAGCGGAAAAGTAAGGTTCCGAAGACACCAACGCTGCCATCAAAGCAGCACGACCAATGCGGTCGGGCCACATAATGGTCGAATTTGGAGCAGAGGCCGACAATAGAGAAGCATTCTGCGACGCAGTAAAGAAAGAACTCGGCAAAAGCACATTTATAGCCTAGCTTGAGCCGATTGCAACGATCGAAATAAGAGACATTGACTGCGTCACTGATCCAGCCTTCGACTTTGGCGTAACATTCCTTGATGTCAGCGAGACTTGTCGCGCTTTTCATGTGAGCGTTAGCCTGTAGAGCGAACCAGGAAGACGAGCTTGTGGATCGGGGTGGCCACACGGCATGGAATGCAAAAAGGCCGGCTGATGATCACGGCTCAAACCAACACCTCACCCCTTACCATTCAAATTTGCTTTTTCACAACATCCCAGTCTGAGAAGCTGGAACTTAAATCGCGGATGTAACGTAATCACTCACACGATGAAAGGACGGTTATTGATTGGGTAGCAGCATGCTCCCTAGCAGACTCGAATCACAAACTGATCAGCCAGTATTCACCCAAGTGTTTATATTCGGTCGCTGAGCGAGCTTTTGCTCCGATTTTCCCCGAAATCTGCCGAATATGTGAACATGTGAGCTCCCATTCCACGGAAACTCCTCCTCCCTGTCTCATCTCGTTTGTACGTAAACTGAGAGAGCCAATAAACTATATTCTGCTAGAGGGAACAGACGTGCAAACGAGCGAGAATACCTTTTGAGCTGATCTCTGGAGCTTTCGCCTGGCTCGCTCGCTCGCTGCTGTCTTTTCCTTCTTCTTCTTTTTGCGCTATTCTCCTCTCTGGGGCTTTTACCTGGCTCATTGACACTTACTCGCGAGGCACATTAGCTACTGCATATTGCTTCTTCTTCTTGTTTCTGCTGGCTGACTCGTACTTGATTGTGCAATATATCCTGCTACCGTCTCGTCGCCACCACCGCATACCTGCTATATGAGGTAACATGGCTTGATCACAATTTGATAATTCTTATCATGCGAATGAACGTAAAGCGGAAAGCTGCCCATACTTTTTAGTATTGATGCCATTGGCTGTCGAAGACATGAAGTTGTGCGTTTGCGCATTCACAACATTTCTTCCGGCTGTTGAAAATAGGATTTACTTTTCTTCGAGCGAACAGTAAATCATCGTTTCACAAGACAAACCCATCAGATTATCACTAATTGACTTAGTTGAAGCACTGGCGATACGTACAAACGTTATGGGCTACTTGGAATCGTTGAGGGTTTATCGCGTTATTGCTTATTTAATTTATCCGTGTACCAGGTCGTGCGCCATATGATCGATGTCTTGTGCTCGCTTAAGATGGTTATGTGTATTTTGTGATGCGAAAATGTGTTTCCTATGGTTTGAGTGAGCCATATTATTGATGTTTTTGTATTTGTTTTGACGTTTACAGGTCCCATGTGCGCTATGTCTTTGATGTTTTTGCTATATCTGTGATATGTATCCAATAAGGTTGTGCGGTTGGCCATATTATTTTTGGTTTTGATTTGAGATGACAATATATATCCAATGGGTTGAGCGTGCGTTATTATCGATGATCTTTGTTTTTAATTATTACATTATTCTATATCTCTTTTTATATTCACTACTAACTATTGTTACATCTACTATATTAAGTGAATTTAATTGAATCTATTTTTTCTTATCATGATATGCTTCCTTCAATATTTATTTCAGTTTGCAATATTTGATATTTCCTATTGAATCAAAATGGTGTAGTTTTTACATAATTTTCTGTCTCGAGTTGCCTTACTTTTAATACTTTAAATAATTGTTTATTTAGACTTATTAGGCATTTTTATTTGATTTTATTCTACTTATTTACATAATTTGTTACAGTGTATGTCTATTTAATTTGTGACAATATCATGAACTAACCAACATATTTTTATTTACTTATTGCGATCTAAATGATGATTTGATATTTTAAATCTCTTGAAAATTTAACATTATTTATTTCATATTTTGTATTTTCTATTCTGTAACTAACATTCGATATGTTTTGACCTTCACGTTCTTCCGTTTTTGACTTGATATTCTGAATCTCTTAGAAATTAAACATTACTTATCTCAAAATTATACCAGTATTTGATATCTATTGTTAAATATTTTGCATTTTCTATGTGGTTGAAAAAATACCTGGAGTACCAAACGATGGATTATTAGGAAATCACATTCTATCAAGAAACTGTGACATACGGGGTGCAAGTCAATCACTTGGGTTTCCTCGCACGGAAATCAATCCTAAGGAATTTTCCATTCCTTTGGAGCCCCCGGCAGGTACAGCACAATCACATCAGGCTCTAGTTTGTAGTAATCGAGCAGTTACCCTATTAAACTGCTCTAAAACCTTCCTATCTCCTTCACCCCTACAGCATGGTGATCAAGAAAATTGGAATTCTTACTAGAAAAGTGAAGACACTTCGATTAAACGCATATTGCTATAGGCGGCGACAAGGAGACACTAATGGTTATTCAGTTTAGAAATTTTTTCTAAATATTTAATATCTTCTTTAAAATAATCAAGAACTAACAAACACCTTGCATACCAATTTTGTTTCAAATCAACGTGCTATCAAAGAAAAACTGCGATATATTATCACGCATGATTCATTTATTGTTTCTTTACGTTGAAAATGAATTCGAATTTATCAATAAAACCATATGAAATAATATTAGTTAACAACACAAACAACCACCAAGAAGCAATACGGTTTATTCGTCCAAAATGTTCGTTTATACTCGTTAATTGTGCGCACCCACAGATATAAAAAAAATACCATATGCAACCTAATTTGAGGTTTGCATCGAAAAGATAGGAGTGCAGTGGTGTATGTTTACAGCGGCGCAAAAGCTGACACGTTTTGATGTTCCTCGACGTACGTACAAGGTTGGCTAAAGTGAAGAGATGTCAGTGTGGTTGCCGACGAATGTCGCCTCCATCTTGATGCGATAACCTGGCTTCTTCCAAACGCGAAACGCGAAAATCGGCACGAGGAATTGAGAGATTCCGTAAGTCAAGTTTTTTATCGTTGTAACTCATAATATGTGCGAGAAAATTTTTTCATCATCTATTTTCCGATCGCATTACAGAGTGCATGAAGATTTGTGCGACGAAGGAAGAGTGCTGGAAAGAGTGGCAGGGAAAGGAGATATTTAAAAATAATATCAAAATAGAGTCTTAAGTCAAAATTACATTGCAGCTTCATTTATATTTCAATTCAGGTCTTATTTTTACCTGATGACGAAGAAGCAGTGAAATAAATTGTTTGGGGTTTGACATACTCAATGAGATTACATACTCTGCCAACGAGCTCAATTCGCAAATCATGCTCAAAAGATTTAGATCATCCCGTTACTGTAACTGATCTGATTTTCATGGTTATCACTGAACTCTAAGAAGGCCAACAATATTTCAGAGTCCACCAACGCTTCTACGGACAGTCCTACAAGATTGAGTCAGCAAGTATTGCATGTTATGATTTTAGGAGTTTTCTTACAATTACGGATTGAGTCATAGTATGGTTAAATGTGATACTATAAATTCTGCACCCGACAGTTTCACCTTCTTGTGAACCCTTGGTCTGGCTATGATATGCCATAGCTTAACTTTTGAGTTGAAGTTTAAAAGTTAGACTGGCGAACATTTCCGTAAATCAAAATTTGTTAAAAATACCTCCATAGAATTATAATTACAAATTTTATTTATTTCTCTCTTTCTTCCTTTTGTACTTCTGAGAAGAATGCCGTGATACTTACGGAATATTAACGTATTCCTTGCTTCAACCTTATAAATATCTAGGAAAAAACTTAACCAATAAGTGTTTAACACTTTATCTGTTTTGCATCCTTAATCCTGCTACTAAAAAAGTCTCTCCAATGTATTGGAATTAAATCAACATTGCATTTATTGGAATTAAATTAACATTTCTCTTAAGCATGTTAAAATGGTAATTTTTAGTATTCAAACTTTTCAACACCGATTCAGTGAAAACTGTACAAATAATTGAAAATTGTAATACTCAGTTCCATTTTTGCCTAGCTAAATTCACAAACTTTAAATTATTTCTAAACAAACAAACTGACAATATCAGAAATAATCTAAATCAACCCCTGCTCTAATTATCAGTGCACATTTGTTTATATTTTTTCTTTTGATATAAAATTTCTCCCGATCCTTTGAATTTCTGTAAAGAAAATCAAAATCGATAATAAATTGGTACTTCAATGAAGAAATATATTGCAATTAGTTATCATATCAACTTTTAACGTTAAATTTTAGGGATGATACAATAGCTACATCTTCTCAAATTCGTTAATCAATCCAAACCAATATCTAAATTCTAGTAAAAATAAATTTTGTATTCTATCATAACGTCTCATTAAATATAAATCGGTATAAATGAAAAGATAAAATTAAATTCCCAATTTCTTTTAATGATGAGCGCGTATAATCATACAAAATCTCGTTTCTTTTTTTACATTCACAAAGTTATTCTCCATACCTATACCTACATGATTTTCTCATTCTATCCACCCAAAAAGTCCACTCACCCTTTTAAACATACACATCAGACATACAAAAATATCCAATAGATAAATGTATTTAATTTTAATAATTTTATCTCAGTATAATTTAAATTTAATAATATTAGCGAAAAGCAAGGAAAATTTGTATGAAAAAAAGAATGTGAATAGTAAAACAAAAATAAAGTATTTAACTAAGGAAACCCGCAAAAATAAAAGAAGAGAGAGAATAAATAATCGAAGAAAAAAAAACACAAAAACAAATTCAAAACAAAGCAAAACTTTTTACTCAGAAATAAAATATAAAAAAAACCTAGAAGCCTGTATATACTGTAAAGATAGTTTTAGAGAATATTAAAAAAAAAAAAGGAAATAAAAGAATGAAATTTTGAATCAAAAAAGATGAAAAAGTGAAAAACAGCCTTTTCATGGCCTTTATTACATTTTTTTTGCAATTGTTATATTACATTTTTTTTGCAATTGTTTTATTTAATTTTTTTTTTGCAATTGTTATATTACATTTTTGCAATTGTTATATTACATTATTATATTATTATAATTAACTTTATAGGTGAGAGTTTTTTTTCATTGTTTAATTCTTTTCCTTATATTTTTTTTGGGTGAATTTTCTTGTAAGTGGTTAAAATTTAATAGAAACATGAGTCAGTAAATTACCAAACCGGTCTTTCCATTCCGTTGGATCTGACCGGGTATAGGACCCGGCACGATGGAAGGCTCTCACCTCCAGACATGAGTCAGCCATCGGGCACTTAACAACCTTTTTGTTTCAGGTACTATCGCGGGTTGAGTGGCCCGAGCAAGGTGCCTTTTTATGACATAGGGTTATGTGATCCCATTGCATAACTCTATGGCATAAATTGGTCACCGGGGTACTTCTCCTCTGATGGAAAGGCTCAAACAAGTTATGTTGTACGAGTTTTCCACTCAGAAGGGAAATACCTGGCCACTACAACATATATGGATCTTGATTCGGTTGGGCGGGTGCGAGGGGGCACCATCACTACCCGGTTGTCCCACTCTTTGTGGGCCATGAGCCTCGTCGGGTAACGACTTGGTTGCCCTACGTCCGTCCGTTTTTACTTGTTCCGCTTGTTCTCTGAACAAGTCATTTCCCCTCTTTGTAGTTGCCTACAATTTTTCGACTTCGGTCGCCTTTCTTTTGAGACCCAAGAATTCGTGAATGCAAAATTCTTTTGTAGTGGGTCCTTGTGCTGGGGGAATGAACCCGCCCCACGACACCGCAATGCTAGCCTGCCAGCGCATTCACGCGTCCCCAGACAAGGGCATTCTCGGATATCTACACCTTCCGAGGCAGCAGACCATCGCTGCAGTCCTTCACGGACTTTGAAATTATCATCCATTCACTACAAGTTGTCGCGTCAAATGTCACTGAAGCAAGTCCCAGTAAGACGACGCTAAGTGTGACGGATCTAGAAGGCCAGCATAAGGATGTGAGCTGTAAGTCTGACCAGAAAAGGATACTCACGGAGGGTATTACAAATGGGATGTCTCCCCTCCCGCTAGGAAAGGGACTCCCCAGCTTGAAGGCGCCCCACGCCGTAAAAAAACGAGACCTGGCCCGAAGTAATGTGTCAAACGGTTCCAGGCTGGGTTCTCAGGTTGACAGGGGAGGTGTTTAGTGGGTAGTCCAGTCGCGCATGGGAGTCCCACACTCTGTGCATAAATAGCATTCACCTCCCTACCACAAAAAAAAATAGGATGTATAGGGTAACTTTAGAGAAGGCCATGACTATACGCCCTTGAACCCAAAATATAGTGAATATTCCACTACGATTGACTGAGGAAATGCTTTGTTTGGCACAAGAGATTGATGAAGGAGTTTTCCTTGCTAACTGCCTCATAAGCCCATCTACCATATTTGTCGGTATTCGTAATTTTAGAATTTTCCAATAACACTAACAGATATTGAGCTGAAACTTGAAACAATTAAGGAATACCATATTGGCCAATTAAATAACGATGAGCAGCCAACAAATATCGCTAGAAATGCAACATTTGAACACGTGAATTGCATTACGTCACAAAATAATAAAACCCGCAAACAAAAAAGCTATATAAATAAAAACGACAGTTAAAATAATGCGGAATGTAAAATTAAAAAAAGCACTTTCATTGTACGAGCACATAAACCTGCTGCCATAATAAAACTTTGTCAATACTTTAATGACATTTTTCATTTACCGTGAGACAAACTGACTTATACAAAAGCTTTATCACATGAGATTCCCCTATTAACCGACGAAGCCCCTATCAATCAGAAGATGTTTCGACTGAGTCAGCCCCAAAGGTTGGTAATTAATGAGCAACTTAAAGAAATGTTGGACAGTGAGATTGTCCAACCTAGCAAGAGTCCCTGGAACTCCCCGCTTCTGGTGGTACCCAAAAAGGCTGGACCTGATGGAGAGAAAAAATAGCGAGTAGTGGTAGACTTCCGGAAACTGAACGAAAAAACTATTGGAGATGCTTTTCCTTTACCCCGAATAGAAGATTTTCTGGACCAACATGGGCATTCTCGTTATTTTAGTACTTTAGTACTGTTGGTTTTAAAGTCTATACCATAAGCCCCTTAAAGGAATTTTCAATGAAAAGAACCCTACAACCCGTTTAGTCAGATTTCATCACAAACTATCAGAATTTAACTATGAGATAGAGTACACACCAGGTAAGTACAATACCATTGCCGATGCTCTAAGTAGAATACCAAAACCCAATCCCAACAACAATAGTAAACCCATGAAAACTACTATTTTCAATTGAGCACGTAAAAACATATTACACAATAAACCAAAGTCAACAGCCTACATGATAACAAGTCCATCTTTTCACATCGGTGATAAAATCTTTCTAAAAAATGAAAATAAAAAACATAAACTGGTACAAGTATGGGTAAGTCCATACACAGTCGAACGGGTAACCTCCCCGGTAAATACAACTATTGCGATAGGGTAGAGGCTGGTTACTGTTCACAATAATCGATTAAAAACATATTTTGAGTAAACGATACCAACATATTTTTCCCAAATCCCATTAGACATGGAATTATCTTCCTTCTTCCTTCTAACGATTGCTGTGAGAATATCCTATGCAGACCTTGTCCCATACACTATTACCGCGATTGACAACACAGGAGTCCTATTTGAGAACATTGGAAATCTTCTGCCGTACCGTAGTAGCTGGAGCATAATAACCGAAATAAACCTGGGAGAACTAGCAACACAAATTAATCTGGCTGAACGTGCTGAACATCTCTTGCAACTACTTTGTTTAAAAAACAACACAGGATGTTAAACTCAGCTTCACCATATACAAGCCGTTGTAGAAACCCTAAGACGCCGCACACAAACTCTTCACGAATCACTGACACCATGGAAAGTGAAAAGATCATTCTTTGAGGGAATAGGACGAGTGATGCATACCCTGTTTGGTACGATGGACGACCAAAATGAAAAAGAACTATACAGCATATTGGAGCAAGTAGAGAGTGAAGGAGAAGAATTGGTTAAATTGGAAAACACAGGATCAGCATAGTGAAAACATCCTTGGAAGAACTATATAAACCCCTTTCCAACATCATGACTGCCAACATCATTAGAAGTAGCTACACAAATCTATAACATGTCTGAAATAACAGATGCTTTAGTATTAGCGGAACACAAAAATATATTAACTACAACTCACAGCTTTTTGAAATCGAGTTCAGAAACGCACACTCATAGAAATTGTATCAACAACCCAAACTAATACGATCCATCCCCTTCTAATTTCACCGAAAAGTCACAAAAAATTTATACAAAGCCCGGAAATAAGTGTCTAAATTATTGTGAACAAATTCTTTCACAAGCAGCAGAGCTACAGAACTACAGGATGAAAGAAAAATTAGTGATAATTATAAAACTACCTCTATATCAACTACCACTGATGTCTTCAACAAATCCACACGCTTCCAATAACTATCAACAAAACATTTTTCCTTCTTCCCTCGATCGAGTGTTCGCATATAGCCAGTAGTATCGCATCACAACTATTTCTACTATTGAGTCCTGAAAATCTACACACCCTGAAAAAAATTAAGCATCCGGAGCCTGGCGATTTATATGTGTGTCAACTTTTTTTTCCGTAGCGCTACAGCCCCTTTCGGGGCTTCGCTTAGAGATAGTTAGAGTATCTCATTGTCATTATCGAATGTATCACGGCACTCTGCAAGGTGATATGATCATTATCACGCTTTTTTGGCCGTGTGTCCGTCCACCCAGCTGCGATACGTTCTGATTTTAAACCAGCACGTACCATAACTGAACAGGCTTGTAGTCCGTCCGAAAAATCACTCGAACTGAATCTCGTTGACGCCAACGAAACTCGAACCAGAGACCTTCGGCTTACGGGCATAGTGCTCAAACCACTGCACCACGCGGACTCTTACCTGGTTTTACTACTTCCTTAACCCATGAGAAGTGTGTCAACTTACCACTCCTATAATTCATTCCCCACCAGGTGTTAATGAAATTATTAACCTACTCCACAACCCATTTTAGAGGAAAATTAGCTACCTTCTCAGAATCGGCACGTACATCGCCAACACATTGATAAAACTTAACAAACCAAACAGTTGGGTGTATTTTCTAAAAACTGAGACCTCCATTTACGTCCGATGTGAGGAAAATTTAACCACGCATAGCCGCGTTGGCAAGGGTATTTTAAACCTTCACTTCCGTGTACTTTACATATCAATGAGTTAATCATACTCTACTCGTATCAAGCAGAAAGCACAAATGATTTTAAAATACAATAGCCGCAAGAGTTTCCATAAAGTGACCCCCAATTACTCAACCTCGATCTATCAAGCTTGATTTACACCCATAGCAACGACACATTAAAACTAGTCTCAGACCATCATAGAAATAAAATTTTCGAAGCAAGTACCCATTCTCTAAATGAAATGTATGCACAATTAAACCAAATCAAGTATACAACCTCCGTCAGCCTCACTACTCTTGTTTTTTGATAATCATGGTATATCTGGCGTTTTGATACGTTAAGTGTCGTTGCAAAGGGAACTCTGGCAGGGAAATAAATCCTATTATCAGCGTTGACCTCTAGGAAAACACAATTTGCTACTGCCTCCCCAATAGAGGAAAAACTTCCCGCAACCCCACAACCAGCACGATCATTACAGCTGTTTTAAGAAATTAAGAAATTCAAACATAAATTCAAAAAAAAAAAAGACTTGTTTTGAAAACAAAATAATTGTCGGCAAGCCATTAACGTGAACACTCATTAGCCACAAAAATTGTAATGGCTTTAAACCAATTGTACAAAACAAAAACTATAGAAAAAAAATAAAAACTGTAAAATACTATTGCTAAAATGAAAAAAGGAACTAAATGTAAACAGTTTCAATAAGTTTATTCGATAGTTGTAATTGTAAAATGAGCACATTTTCTTTCAATACGCAACGAAATAAGTGGTGTTTACATTAATATTATAGTTTTAATATAAATGCACATGAAATAATATAGTTTTAAGACAAGTAGATATTCTCTTAGATAAATATAAAAAAAATTATATGTATCCTATAAGTAAAGATTTCTTTTTAATAGTCGTGCAACTAAAACTCGTTACGCAAAAAACTTATAAAGAAATCATACGAAACGATTTTCATTAAGAAACAAAATTAAATTAACGATTAAATGTATCTCATACAATTGACTTATTCTTAACTTAGTAAGACCAATAAGTTTATTCGAAATTGTAATTGTAAAATGAGCATATTTTCTTTCAATACGCAACAAAACAAGTAATTTTTACTTCAATATTGTAGTTTTAATATACAAGTAAATGCACATGAAATAGTTGTGAGACAAGTAGATATTCTCTAAGATAAAAAATTATATGTGTATTATATGTATCCTAGAAATAAAGATTTCGTTTTAATAGTCGTGCAACTAAGACTCATCACGTAAAAACCATAAATAAATCATACGAAATGATTTTCATTGAGAAACAAAATTAAAGTATTAATTAAGTAACAAATTTTTGAGCACTAGGTAATAATAATATACAAATCATATTCACTAGAAATTTTTTAAGAAAGTATTTAAGAAACAAAATATATATTAAAATAGAAACTCGCCTAAGCAACAATAGCAAATAAACACAAAAAAGAGCAAATGACTATAGCATAGAATTCAAGTTGATTTTCCGATTTTGCCTATAAAATACAAGCAATACATAAAATGTAAGAAATAATGTATGAGAATAAGCTAACTCATTTAACCCGTTTGCAATCGATGTGAAATCTCATCCTACGACATTCGCTGCTATCGGCTAATTCGCTATCACAATCCCAACTTGCCTCCCACCACAAAATTTGCCGCTACCGACTTAATTGGATAAAATACGATCGCATCTTGTCTCTCCTAGAAAGATCCGAACTTTGCAATATGGGAAGGAATTGTTACTATAAGAATTTCTCTAACGATTAGAAAATATTATTGATCCACTACAACAGAACTTTTCGAATATAAAAGGAAATAGAACAGTGGAAACAACAACCTCGTTTCATAGAAAATGTAACAGTGGAAACAATATCCACGTACAAGTTTTCATAGAAAATAACAGTGGAAACAACAGCCACGTACAAGTTTTCGTAGAAAATGTAACAGTGGAAACAAGAACGTTGTACAAGTTTTCATAGAAAATGTAACGTGGAAACAACAACCTCGTATCAGTGTTCCAATATAGCAACCTTATTTAGAAACTTTGATCCTAAATACTCAAGACATCTACCAGAACGAAAATAAGGTTGATGCACATTAAGATTAGATGTCACTGGCAACGGCATTGAGGCTCAAGTTAATTCTTTCCCAAGCTTTAGGGAACAACAATTTTGCTGAGCAAGCAAAAAAAAAACGTATATAAATAGCGAAGCAGGCTAGGAAAATTCAAGCGACTATCATTCGTTGCTTCAAGTGGCTGGCTTCGCCCACACAGCCGTTTTGAAAACCAGTTGGCCTTGCGCCTAGTTTTGTCTAGTTGGCCTTGCGCCTAGACTAATTTCTTCGAATCTTTCTGCTGGTTGGCTTTGCCTAAAAGATTGGTTGAAAACCAGTTGGCCTTGCGCCTGGTTTTGTCTAGTTGGCTAAGTGCCTGGACCCGTTTCTTCATATCTAGATGCTCTGGTTGGCTATTTGCCTAGAGCCCTAGTTTCCGCCAGGACCAAGTTTGGCAGATGCAATTGCAGCGGACCCCCAAGCCGGCCCCAAACCAATCAGCATCGCTGAATACCGGGCCCCGCAGAAGGAGCCGCTTGATACCAAGGTGGTAGAGGGCAAACACCACCGGCATTGCGTGGTGGCTGGCAGGTGCAGTTACGACAATGCATCTGTGCGAAGCAAAATGACTCCCCAAGGGCGCAACAACTGCAGCGGACTGCGACAAGTTTCCGGCGCCTGGTCAGCGAACTGCGGCGGGAGTACCGGCGTCGTAAAGAGATTCAACGACAGACCGGGAGGGTCAAGGCTTCCCAACCACGACACGCTGGACAGGTGGCCTCCGACCAACGAGGCAACATTCAAAATAAAGCAGGACGACAGCATAAACCTACAACCTCACAGCCCAATAGCTATTAAGTTGAAATGTAGTAAAAATAAATTGTGAACATAAAACAGATAACATCTGGTTAAAAAAATTACAATAACAAGACCATATCTTTAACTGAAGGGTCTGAGTAGGGAATTGATAAAGGTAAGTGTGTTGGAGTGAACAAAAAAGGCATTTTGGCTCGAAAAATAGGGCCATAAAAATAAGAATATAATGTCACAACTTGAGTGATAGTAGAGAAGCTCGACATATCGAATTGAACCGTTCACTTGCAGTTACAACAGCTTGGTTAAGAAAACAAATTGGATGTTTGGGTTCCTCACCATTTAAAGGAAATCTACTTCTCCAAGCGCATTAACATATGCGACTCTTTGCCGAATCGTAACCAAAACGACCCATTTCTAGAAAGAATCATAACGGGTAATGGAAAATGGATTGTTTACGATAACGTAGTCCGAAAACGATCCAGCAAGATGAGCCCTCACAGTTGACATCCAAAACCAATATTCACCGAAAGAATATTATGCTTTCTGTGTGGTGGGCTTTAAAGTCTACTTTGAGCTGCTTCCAAGAAACCAAACTATTGATTCGAATGTATACTGTGGTCATCTATCCAAATTGAATGAAGAAATGAAGAAAAATCGCCTTGAACGTGATGTTCCATCATGTTAATGCCAGGCCCCACACCTCTTTGATAACCCGTCCAAAAATTAATGGAGCATTGGAAACTGATGCCACGTCCACCGTATAACCCTAACTTAGCACCATCAGACTATCATTTGTATCGTTCCGTTCACAACCATTTGAATGGTACAATCCTCGATTCTGATCAGGTTGTTAAAAATGAGTTCGACCAGTTCTTCGCTTCTAAAACTCAAGGCTTCTTCGAACGTGGAACTTTTCAACTTGCTGAATTATGGCAAAAGTTCATCCAACAAAATGATCAATACATCATTGATAAATGTTTGTTGTTAATATAAATAAATTTACTTTTGAAAACCTGAAAAAAAACGAAATTAATTATCGAACAACCCAATAATTGGTTAGTAGGGAAACTTCAATAGTTAATATTGCTGAAAGTTTAGCGGTTACTTATTGGGAACGAGTTAATATGTAAATGGCGAATAAATGTTTGATACGATCGTTTACCTTCAGGAATTAGTTAGCTTCGCGAGAGGTTTTGCCGAGAGAATAGCTTCCCGTTGATGTAGCTTGGGAGATGTTTTTGTTGTATTCCCAAGACTTTAGTATAAGCTATCTTGGCTTTATAGAGTGTGAGATAATGAGTGTGGGACATAAATTTCTCTCTTAATGTAAATGGTTAATGTTGTTAGTGGGAAACATAGGATGAAGCTTTATCTGACGTTCTTTTATGTTGCTTAATGAGCTTTGAAGATAAGGTTATCAGTTGTTATGCAACGACGAATGAGCAAATTGAATGATATAGCTTTCACATGCGCTAATTGTAAGGAAGTATATGAAGTATATGATATTTACTAATTCGTGGTTTGCTGGTAATTGCCTTGAAGAGCATTTGTTTCTAATTAAGTCGGTTTAATGTATTTCGTAGCGGGCAGGGCTTTCAGTCAATCTATGTGGGATTGTGTAGGAGGAAGAACTTTTCAGGTATATGCATTCCATTGTCGTCTGATTGGCTTAAATTGTCTATTACATACTTATTTATCCATTTGTAGTGGTAAAAAGGGAGGGTTGTTAAAAATGGCTTGTGCATTATGTTGGATTATTGATAAATAGGACTCTGATGTTTATTATGAAGTTTTTTATTAAATTAGAAATGTTGAATGTGTTAATGTAAACGATATTGATCTTTTTCTCAAATTGAAATTAGAAGGAGCGATCTTAAGCTTGAAAGTTCCCGTATATACTTTTATTGATTTCAGTGAAGTGTTAATCAGAAATATTACGTTAAAAAAATCTTGCGAGAAAGAGCATTTTCAAAGATGGTCGAAGCGACACTATCACTATATGTTGGAATTCGGGACATATAGTTTCGGCCTGCATTGAAGACCCTATATGTGTTCCGTCTAATTTCTACCTAATAAGTGTATGTTTGGTTTTACGTCATGATGTCCTAGACCTTGCTGGAAGATAGTGCCATGCGAGGTCACTTCATTAGCCGTTTATAAAATTATTGATCTCGATCTCGAGGAAACGATTGTTTAAAGAATCTTAAAGTACATATTATAGCATTCTAAAATGCAATTTCATATCGTTGCCATATGTAAAGTGAAAGGGTGGAAAATGGGTGGATTTAAATTGTCTTGTGTTATCCACAGGGGTTTCGTTGGTGTCTTTTTTTAGTAGTTAGCAGTTATAATGTATTTATTGAGCAGGGAAAGGTAGTGGCTTATTTTCTGCTAACAGCTCAGAGGCTACGACTGGGTGATAAATTGTAGTGTGTTAAAGATAGATAAATGTCCGACCATAGCGATCGTCTGCTGCCTCGGCGAGAGAGGATGGTGGGTTTCTTCGTCCCTGCCTGAAGACGCAAGAATGCGCTGGCAGGCTAGGATTGCGGCGTCGTGGGGCGGGTTCTTTTCGCCAGCACAAGGACCCACTACAAAAGAAGTTTCGCATCCACGAATTTCAAGGTACGAATGAATATCGACCGAAGGCGACCCTGAGGTAACCTATTAAGGGTCCAGAATTGCTAACTCAGATGACAAACCATGCCGGGAGAAAACAGATGAACTTAAGAGGAGTTCGTCGTTACCCCCAAATAAGAGTGGGATCCAGGTGGAAGCGGTGCCCCCCCCCCCCTACACAACTACTAATTTTTCTTTTTTTACATCACTATTGAAGTTAGGGTGGAATAGAAACAAAGGTTTTGTACCCAACTTCTCAGAAATGCAGTCACCAGCAATGAATAACGTCAAGAAATATATCAAGAAGATGTCCACGTTCAGAAAAAAATCCATTTTTTTCTACTTTCAACGGTCGCCATTTTGTTGCAAACCAACAAAAATCACTCAAATCATGAATTCTCAAAAATATTAATGTTATTGACCTTACTGAAAAATTTCAAGAAGATCAATTCAGTGACTGATTCGATGGAAAGTTAATAAAATACCAAAATCATGTATTATTGCTGTTGTGATTGCAGAAATTTCAAATTTTTATTCGATTTTCATCGAAAATTTAAGGACATTATATAGGGCTACTTAAATATCTAATTTTGTCCAGTTTAAGGGTACCTATACAATTTTATTGGGGAAAATGTGAAATTCGAATATCATACTATTATTAAAAAAGTTGAGCGAATTTTGAATTCGACGATATTTGTTGTTGTTGTACTCAGAAACATCTACCTCCATAATTTTTTTCACATTTTTCGGATCACAGGTGCCCAATCGCGAGGGGGGGGGGACACACACAAAAATTTTTCGTGTATTTCCCCTCCCTGCGCGTTCGTTGGAGCAAAAAGTATCAAATTCTCGTCAAGACCTTTCATATGATACCCATATCGGCTACCTTTGTGAATTTTTTTTTCGGGGGCCACTCCCCTATATGGAGAGAGCCCCCTTAAATACCTTATAATTTTTTTTTGGGGTTAAACTTTGAAGAGAGCACCACTTTTCACCTGCATACAAAATTTGATGTTTCTAGCTTAAGTAGTTTGCGAGAAAAAGTGCTGTGACACACGGACGGATGGACGAACGGACTGACGGCCAGACAGGCCGCGATTTTAGTAGGGTTTTGGTAATTATTTTACAAAACCCTAAAAAACAGGTGTACTCACCAACATCCTCGCTGACGATGAGGGTGAAGCTTGAAACTCTTAAGTGCGTTACGAGTGCTTGAACAAAAACCTTTAATTTTTACAATTAATTGAGATGATGATGAAATTCCCAAATCGCAATTTTACACTGGAGATAATTCCATTTCCTTATTGGTACCAAAAAGTATTTATTACTTACACATTTCACTAGTAATAGGAGGGAGCACTTAAACTTATTTATTATGAGGGTTTTTTTGAATAAAAACAAAAGGATAAATGTACATTCAGTTACTGATAGTATAATTCCAAGTTCATGCCATCGTGTATTTCATAGTCACATAGTCGAATTGGGTCCTTGTAGAAAGTGTACGATTTCTTCAGAACGATCTTTCCACTCTCGGTTTGAGCTACAATTAGTTTCTTGAGGTCATCGATGGTATTATCCGGGCTGCAATTCACTCGAACCTTTTTGCCCAAGCGATCGTTGCACGTTATTTCGATTGTTTTCGTGATAATTGGATTTATCCACTCTGAATAGTGAGTAGGCGAGCGAAAATGGAAAGGTATCTGGAGTCAGCAGAGGATTGGTGTAAATAGTAATTTACATATTCGGCCGTTGTAATCCAGTTTGAGCTCATAGCCTGCCTCGAGCAAGTAGCTTCAGACCAATCAACAGACTTCCGAATTAATTGATCGATTGATCTCTTGTGTACTGGCGGTCGATGGTGCTGCATCGCTGACTACTTATCCCGATAATTCACACTTGTTGATGACTGCGAGGTGTTGAATTCCGCTACTGTTTACTTAATCTAAACACTTGCAAATGTTTCTCGATTCCATATCTCCTTTGGGGATCTGATTATTTCTGAGAGCTAAAGAATAACTTTTTGACAGATAGTTTAAGGGAGGGAGAAACCTTTGCACACCCGAGCAAAAGCTCTTACACCATACATTTTGATGAAGCACTTGAGTTTTTCATTCCACTTTTCGCTAACCCACACGGCCCGAAATATTCACAATTAACACAATAACTTTATCCAATAATCTATATACTACAGCATTAGTTTAAATTTCCAATCAACACAAGTAACACTTTCCTTCGACGAATACTATAGTTTTAATGGCGATATTCCCGACCGCTCCGCTTTCAGCCTAAGTCACATTTCCCTTTTTATTACGGAGGAGAACTTATTTCACATAATAAGTTTTCCGTGTGCAAATCACCTGTCACGCCGGCGCGATTCTCCCGACCTCGTTACTTGGCGATCTAAAGCGGACTCCCCCTTTTGTATGATGGATGGACCCAGCAACGGTTCCGTAAATCACTTCGGGTTCCCTATTCAGCTTGCGTTTGGGACGTGTAGTTTCAACGGGAGTCACCTTTATGTCGATCAAACCATATACTTGATCGTCGCGTCCATATTTGAACCCCGTCACATTTCAAACACTTTACCGAGCAAACTCAGACAACAGCGATAGCTATATCACGTTTTCCGTTTTCTCTAGTTTAACGCAAAACTTAGTAGGAACGTTTCACACGTATATGCATGTACGAGGTAAAAGTGGATTCACTCCGTATTGTTTTAAAGCGACAGTTCGGCACAATCGTTTAGTATTGGTTTTCCGCACTAATCCCGTCGATAGTTTTTTCGCACTTCCCAGATCTGCTTACTTCATCTGAACAGCCACGCAACGGAGGTTTGTGACGAGCCTCTCATCCATCCACTATAGATTGCATTCGGCAATGCAATTCGTGGATGAGCTGCATTATAAAGGTTTTGCCGTGTCCAAATTTTAATTGTAGCTTTAAATAGTTAAAGTAATATAAGAAAAAATATAGAAAAATTTAAATAATAAAAAAAAGATAAATATCATAAATAATATAAATGTAAAAAAATTTAAATTTAATCTATGAAAAAAAAAATAATACAAAATTTGTATTTATAACAACAATATATATATATATATATATATATATATATATATATATATATATATATATATATATATATATATATATATATATTTTTTTTTTTTTTTTTTTTTTTAATTTAATAAAAATATAAATTTGAATATTAAATTTTTCAAATCTGCAATTAAAATTTCGATCAGTGTTATGCCGGTTTTCGAGCAGTTTGCTTAGGCGACTGTTCGATTACTAAAAAATCTATGTCTGCATATGACAATACTAAATGTAGCGTGTCTGCCGACAGTTGAAGTCGGGCAGCTCAGAGGTCGTTAGCCGTTTGGGTAGCGACTTATAACTAGATAATAGCGTGTCGGCGTGTCCCTGTTGTTCGATATACTAGTTTTCATTCCAGTGATCTTGCAACTTAGATATAAGTCTAGCATGTCTGCTGATGGTTTTGGCTTGGAATCTTGCCGGGGTTTACCAGCTTGACTGCCACTATTTCCCGTTTCCTTACTGCTAAACTTTCAAATTGCACATTAACTGCTGGATGTATATGTGAGAGTGAAATAGGGCAAAATTTGAAAGGGACAATTGTTTTTTGGGTAAATTTGTTTGTATTGAGTTGGCCTGCGTTGCATTGAGTTCTAATGACTAAAATTCTATTGTTCCATAGTTCACACACTTGGGTTGTTTCAGTGTAACTTGAAATTAATTTATGTTCATGATGATTTGCTTTGGGGGATTGCCGTTCTACATCGGGTGTTGCCCAGGGATCTATCCTTGGTCCTGACCTGTGAAATGTGCCACGACGGGTGACTTAGATTGGAGATGCCAGATGAGTCGCGCTTGATCGGCTATGTGGATGATGTTACAGCTCTGGTTGCTGGACGCACTGTTGGCGAAGCGCAACTTAGGCTAGATATTCTAATGCGCCGAATGAGAGACTGGATGACTGCTCGCGAGTTCAGTTTAGCACTGGAGGCATCTTGACAAAAAAGAGAATCTCCAGAGTAAGGATGATTAGTATTGGAGACATACTAATAGAATCGAAGTCATCGGTGAAGTACCTGGGGCTACTGATCGACTCGAAGATGAGTTTCTCTGAATAAATCAGGGAGCGGCCGAGAAGGCTTCTTCGGGAATATCGGCTCTGAATCGACTTATGGCCAACATAGGGGGACCTAACCCATGAAGAAAACGCCTCTTGATGACTGCTGTAGGATCAGTGCTAATGTACGGAGCAGAAATATGGGGCGACTCTCTCAGCAGGGCACATACGGAGTGTATTTTGAAATTAATTTAGTTTCATGATGATTCGCTTTCTGGGATTGCCGTTCTTATGTCGATTAATTTTTATATGTGTTTAGCGCAGTTTAGCTCTTTCGTTTGTTCTGTGATGTAATTGTATTTAAGAATTATTATCCAGATGCCTATTCATTAAATTATGTAGTTAGACGTATGTTTTTGTTTGCTCTTTTAATTGCATTGAGCCTTACCCATTACCTGTGAGATACTGTACTTGACTCATTTTTAAGACCGAGAATGTGGTCAATCTATGAAACGTGACTAAAGTTTGTATTGATCGCTTAATTTCATTAAATGCTCTCAGAAAATTATTCAAATGCTCATTCAATCGAAAGATAAGATTTTATTATTCATGTGGGTACGCGTTATTGTTATTATTATTGTTTAAGTTGTTGGCGTGATAAATGGTATTATATTACCATAACAATGGGCACGCGTTTGCTTGCTCGCCATTAATTTTTCATTTGGCTTATTTGTGTTCCAATGTTTACTTGCAATATTATATACTGTACTTAACTCATTTTTAAAACCGAGGATGTTGTCAATCTGTGAAACGTAAGTGGATAGTGACGAAAAATTGTACTGATCGCTTACTTTCATTAAATGATTTCAGAAAATTATTCAAATGCTCATTCAATCGAAAGATAAGACCTTATTATTCATTTGAGTACGCGTTATTGTTATTATTATTGTTTAAATTGTTGTAACAATCGGCATGCGTTTGCTTTCTTGCTTATTTGTGTTTAATGTTTACTTTTAATATTAAGTGCTTTGCATGTTCGTAAACTGAAACTTTATATCTTTCATAAATTGTACGACATTGTGTTTGAATCGCTTGGGGGTTTGTCTGAAGGATCTTCATGTTGTGATGATCCGACATAAGCTCTAGACATTAGGCTCGAGCATTATTAACGCTTCGCACATTGGTTCGCGTAAGTATGCGCAAAAGCTTGAGAAGTAAGTGTTTGGGTGATATACTACGTGCTTGTCCAGTTGGCTTGGCATTGGCCAACCCACAAAGCTGGGGTAAATCGAAAGAGTACATATATTAAATCACTTCTCGAAAAGCTTAAGCATTGTTGCTAGCCACCGGTAGGTGGCCACGTGAAAATTACCCAAACAATCTACTGCCCTAATTTATTATTAATATTAATCGTTATTTTAGCTGTCGAAGCAAAGAGGTAAATACACCCAATAAGAAATCCAATTGATTTTCAAAAAAGGTAAACTTGAGATAAGCATTAATTTTGTATAAATATCCACGGCCATAAACTACAGAGACTGACAGACCTCAAGAGCGTTCCACCCGGATCCAAGTAGCCGTACGCATTATTTACCAACACACGTCTTCAGTTGCTACACAAATAGCGAGCAACATCAGCCAGCCAGACGACCAGCGCAACCAGGCTAGTTTCAGGCAATTCGCAGCAACACGTACGCGTTACTTGCCGAGCCGGAAAAGAAGCGGCAAAGAGGTGGAAGCATTGTGGACTATCGCCGCAAAAGTAGCAACATGCGTCTTGCTGTAACGAAAGCGAAGCGGGAGTCGTTTACCAAGCAACTAAAAGCACCAGAGGCGGAATTTAAAAAAATGCAACGCCGTAAACGAGGCCTCCCGCCACGCTACGAAGAGCAAAATCAGAATAAAAAGTTATATTCGTTTCCCCAATAATGGGACATTAAATGGCGAGAAATGCTAATAACTGTAAACACACCTACAGCTCTGCTACTAAATCCTACTTACACCTCCTTTGTGGGGACGTAAGAGGGTGAATGCGAATCTTCTGCGCTTGATAACGGAATCGACTTAATAACCATGCCGCCGGAATGGAGGTTGGGCGATGGGCTAACTCTCCGTCCCTGGAAAACCTTAAAATGTTTCGAAACATGCAGATGGGCCTCGGAATGGATTGGGCTCACGGCAACGACCTTGCAAACGAAAAGGACAATCACCCTGGAGCTGCTAAGGACCAGGTTACAACAGGCCAGTGAATGTCAATTAAAAATACTGGCAATCCAGGAAACGAAACACAATATTCAAAAGTGGGAAGCCTACTAGAATACGAGAATTCGGAGTGAATAGGGAGTTCCAATCGCACGTTATTGATTTTAAGGCAGTCGATGAACGGTTGTGTGCGATCCATATAAAAGCGAAAGTCTACAAAATCTGTCTGATAAATGTTCATGCCCCGACCGAAGAAAAGGACGAAGAAACGAAGGAAACGTTTTACAATCATCTGGAAAGATTAGTCTACTCATTGCCTACAAACGACACAAAAATAATTCTGGGTGATTTCAACACTAAGGTTGGCAATGAGCTATCATATTGGGGAACGACTGGAGGATATAGCCTCTACGATGAAACAAATGACAACGGCCAGCGCTTGATCAACTTTGCACGTAACAGAAATCGAGTCATACGTTCGACTTGCTTCCGATCTCCACGCATTCATAAAATGGCCTGGGTATCACCGGATGGCAACACACAAAACCAGATCAACCAAGTTCTGATCCAACAACGTTGGGCCTCGAGCATACTTGATGTCCGTACATACCGAGGAGCCAATTGTAACTCAGATCATTACTTGATCAAATTAACCTATCAATGTCGTATGTCAAAGGCATATTCGGCGAAGATTAGCCCGCTACAAAAATTTGCATCAAAATGCTCCAAACACTTCCTATATCGACGCATTCCTAAAATTACCTGGGTATCACACAAATGGGCCTCGAGTACACTTGACGTCCGTACACATCAAGGAGTCAATCGCAACTCAGATCATTACTTATTAAGACCGTGGCAGAATACACAATCGGACATCAAGCCCGGCGTAGGAGAAATGTTTTTTTTTTTTTGTGGTAGGGAGGTGAAGGCATTTACGCCCGCCGAGTCTGGCAGTGTGGGACTCCCATGGAGGATACCCTTGGACTATCCACTAAACACCTCCCCTGTCAATCTGAGAACATAGCCTGGAACCGTTTGACACATTACTTCGGGCCAGGTCTCGTTTTGTTACGCCGTGGGGCGCCTTCAAGCTGGGAAGTCCCTTTCCTAGCGGGAGGGGAGAGGGGAAGAGGAAATGCCAGAAGAGCGATCCCCCAGCCCCAGCACCTCCGGCTGCTACGAGTCCCTTTTATATTTTAGGACTGCCCATAATGTGCCACCTGGTTCCATTTGTCAACCGATTCGAGCATCACCGCAACTATATTATCCGGGGTGAGCTCTCCCGTCTCCCTGTAGGGTTCCCTTCGCAGCCTGGCCCATTTGGTACACGCAAAAAATGTGTGACAGGCATTGTCCTCCTCTCCTGGGCAAAACCGACAATCGGGAGACCGTGACTTACCGATCTTGTGTAGGTAAGACTGAAAACACCCGTGCCCGCTCAAATGCTGGGTCAGATAGAAGTCAGTCTCACCATGCCTTCGATTTAGCCACGGTCTCACATCCGGGATGAGGCGTGCAGTCCACCTTCCCTTCGTGCAATTCACCCAAGACTGCTGCCAATCGTTGAGTGAGCGTTGTCTCTCCTCGCGGACAACCATCTCCCTCGCATCCTCGTTTCGGCGCAGGTAAATAGCGCGGCGCTCTCTAGCAAGGAGGGTGACAGGTATCACGCCTGCAATCACTCTCACCGCCGAGTCGGAGACTGTTGGATACGAAGATTCAATTCTCAGTGCTCCTCTTCTCTGTACCTGTGCCAATCGTTTTCGGTATACCTCCTTGCTGAGAGCGTCGCCCCATACCTCTGCTCCGTACAGTAGCACTGACCCTACAGCACTCATCAAGAGGCGTCTTCTTGATGGGCTGGGTCCCCCTACGTTGGCCATAAGTCGTCTCAGGGCCGATATTCCCGAAGCAGCCTTCTCAGCCGTTGCCCTGATTTGCTCAGAGAAACTCATCTTCGAGTCGATCAGTAGCCCCAGGTACTTCACCGCTGGCTTCGATTCGATTTGTATATCTCCAATACTGATCATCCTTACTTTAGGGATTCTCTTTTTTGTCAAGATGACCACTTCGGTTTTCTCCAGTGCTAAACTGAGCCCGCGAGCAGTCATCCAGTCCCTCACTCGGCGCATTAGCATACCTAGCCTAAGTTGCGCTTGTTCAACGGTGCGTCCGGCGACCAGAGCCGCAACATCATCCGCATAGCCGACCAAGCGCGACTCATCTGGCATCTCAAGTCTCAGTAGCCCGTCGTAAGACACGTTCCACAGGTCCGGACCAAGGATAGATCCCTGGGCAACACCCGATGTAATTTCCATCCTTCGTTGGCCCTGTGTCGTGTCGTAGAGCAGGCTTCGGTTCTTTAGGTAGTTCCTCAAAAGCCGCATTAGATATTCTGGAACTTGAAAAGAGTTTTCCAGCGTGTCCAGAATATCCACCCATCCAGCGGAGTTGAAGGCATTCCTGACGTCGAGTGTCACCAACAGGACGATCCGTCGCTTGGTGCGACTATATGCCTCTGCCTATTGGACCGCGTTCACCACCTCTGCAATCGCATCAATGGTAGAACGTCCTGCTCTAAAGCCGTACTGCCGAGGAGATAGGTCCCCAGCAGCACGAATCGCGTCAGTGAGTCTTCCCTTGATGAGTTTCTCTAGCACTTTCCCAGCCGTGTCTAGCATGCATAACGGGCGGTATGCAGACGGCGATTCGGGACTTCCCTTCCCCTTGCTGACCAGCACGAGCCTCGCCACCTTCCATCGTACCGGGAAAACCCCGTCCCGTAGGCAAGCGTTGAATGTGCTGAGCAGCAAGTCAGGACAATGGTGATGGACGAGCCGCAACACCTCAGCTGGAACACCATCTGGACCTGGAGCCTTCCTCGCTTTCAGGGAGAGGACTGCCTCCTCCAGTTCCAGCTGTGTGAAGAGTGGGCACTCGACTGCTGTTTCACCATGGACAGCGTCAACACGGACGGGATGGGCGGGGAAGAGTCCCCGCACTATCGCGTCCATCTTTTCCGCGTCATGTATACAAGGCTTCCGTAGGGCACCAAGTTTCCCCATGACCAGCTTGTAGCCAAGGCCCCACGGATCCCTATTTACATCGTCCACGAGGTCTTGCCAGCATCGGGCCTTGCTCTTGTTAATAAACCTGCGAAGATATTTCCTGCCGGACCTGTATGCTGCTAGCCTAGTGTCTGCCTCCTCCCGTGTTCGCGCCCGCTGAGCCTCTCGCCGAAGTTTGTGACACTCGCTTCTTTGTTCGGCGATCTCGTTTGACCACCAGTATACTGGAGGCTTACCGTGTCGGGGTCTCCGACGGGGCATGGAAGACTCGCAAGCAGCTATGATGGTACTCATAGTTGAGTTCACCAAGTCCTTGGCTGTAGGCCCTCCACTCCCTGGCGGAGCTCCCAGCAACGGTGCGCCTGCCGTAAGCGCGTCAGTGAACTTCTCGACGTCCATCCTCCCAGTCCTCCATCCGAGGATTGAAGTTTGGGCATATGCACGCAGAGTGGCACCGTCGTGAATCTCAACAGCTATATACTGGTGATCACTAGCCGAGTAGTCCTCTAGTATTCGCCAGTTGTGTACTCTAGGTACCAGGGACTCCGAAGCGAGTGTCACATCGGGTGTGGTTCCTACGCAACCTCAGCGGCTGAAAGTAGGGGTGTTACCAGTATTTAGGACAAAAAGCGTTGTTCTGGTCGCCATGTCCAAGATTTGCTTTCCCCTTGGGTCGGATTGTGGCATACCCCATTCAATGGCTCTAGCGTTGAAGTCTCCCCCGACCAGCATGTGGCCCTCTGTGTTCGAGACAGCGTCCTCCAGGGCATCGAGTTTGGTTCGAAAAGATGGCATTGCCTCGTTAGGCGTCAGATAAACACTGAAATATGTTATCCCTGAACACCGCACCCACACAAAACCATCCCCGCGTCCATGGCCCTGCACCTGAAGGCGGGCGCTGTCTCGAACTCAGATGGCCGAGGTACTAGATTTGTCAGGGTACCACGCTTGCGAGTCCTTGTTATGATGTTGCTCGCTCAGCAACAGGAGGTCAGCTTTCTTATCCCTCGCAAACTGCTCAAGTAGGTCCTGGGCGTTTGTGCTTCGGTGCAAATTGACCTGCAGGATACGGATCATATGAGTATCGGTTTGGCTTTAGTTAAGGCCTCCTTGAAAACCCAGCATCTCCCTGTCCCCGGCTCATGTTTGAGGTCGCCGGGTGCTAGCTTAGCATCCTTGCAAAGAATGCATTTTGTCTCGTTCGTGCACTCCTTCCTTTTGTGCCCCGTTTCACCACATTTGTAGCACTGAGATCTCCTGTCGGGTCCCCTACAGCCATACGCGGTGTGTCCGTATTCGAAGCATCTGAAGCAGCGGATAGGGATCGCTCTTCTCCGTATCCTGCAGATCACCCAACCTATCTTAATTTGCCCTTCGCCAGGATTTGCTGGGCGTCTTTATCAGCTAGTTCGACAATAGCCATGCGTTGCCCCCTTGTGTTTTCACGTGTCAATCTTGCCTTGACTTCACTTAAGCTGGGGAACTCCCTCCTAATGGCATCCTCTACTTCAGCTTTGTCCGTGACGCAGTCGAGGTCCCTGATTTCCAGGGTGGCCATTGGTTCGAGCGAGGCAACCGTTGCCGCATCTCCAAGAACCTTTTGAACCGCGTCACGGAATGCATCTTTGTTTGTGGCCCCTGGCCCGAATTCCACCAGCAGGCCACCGGTCCGGGTTGGTCGAACTGCTTAGGAGAAATGTTTGGTCCGATGATGAGTGGCAGAATGCGTTAGACAAAAAGAATCAGGCCTAAAAAGATTACGTAGGTAGGAACACCAGGACGAAGAGAGAACACTATGAAAATCTCAGAAGAGTAGCGAATAAGAAAATTAGAATTAGGAAAAGAAAATACTATGACGACCAATTGAGAAGTATAGATGTAAGTTTAGCGAGCAACAACACAAGACAAGCATACAAAGTAGTGAAAATCCTGAAAAGTGGTTACCAGTCCTGTGATTAATCCTCCGGACAGCTCCAGAATATCGGAGTCTATAGTTGTTGGCGGAGAGCTTCCATTTGCCCCACAAACTCTGGATGAAGTGTGTTCCATCATCAAAGCCCGAAAGAATAATAAAGTGCCTGGCATCGATGAGATTCCAGTGGAGCTCATCAAATATGGTGGCAGCAATGTTCGTAAAGCTTTTCACAAAGTCATTCAGCACATTTGGCAACAAGAACATATGCCGAAAGAATGGAGTCAATCAATTATATTCCCTATCCACAAAAAAGGTGACAAGCTACAGTGCGAAAATTATAGAGGCATATCACTACTTTGTACGGCGTACAAAATATTCTCAAAACATTTTGAAAAATAAAATTGGATCATATGCCAACAGTATTATTGGGGAGTATCATAGACGTACGAAATTTTTATTGACTTTAAGCAAGCATACGACAGTATTGATCGTAACGTACTGTGCTGAATAATGCTTTGCTTTAGCATCGCAGTAAATAATGCTTTGCTTTAGCATCGCAGCCAAATTAGTCCGTCTTTCTAAAATGACAATAATGTCGACGATCCTTATGCGGATATCAACATTTTGTCACGTTCATGAACAACCGCCAAAGAATCTTCCTGAAACTCGACAGCGAAGCAAAACTAGTAGGGCTACAAATCAATGAAAATAAAATAAAGCTCATGACGCAGTCGAGAAAAATACCTCAAATACACAAAATATCCACTTGGCAAATACAGTATTGAAAATGTGAGCATATTTGTGTATTTAGGCGCCAAAATAACGAGAACCAGTTATAAAAGAGACGAAATACGCCGGAGAATACAGCTCGCAAATAAAATATTTTATTCAGTATTGACGATCTTGAAAACCAGTTGCATACACCGGAAAACAAACCTCCAAGTATACAAATCTGTGATAAGACCTGTGTTACGCTATGGATGTGAAACATGGACCCTAACCCAAGCATCCGCAAATATACTGAACACCTTTGAGCGACGGGTCCTGAGGCGAATAATCGGAGCGAAGCTTGACGTGGACCAATGGCGAATCCGATACAACCATGAGCTGTATGAAATTTTTGACGAGCCGGAGGTCTCAAAGATTGTAAGGCTGCGGAAGCTGCAATGGGTTGGATACATGAATCGTATGGACGAACACCGGATACACAAAAACGTATTCGTTGGGAGAACTGAAGGCCGGAGACCAGTGGGGAAACCGAGGAAACGCTGGTCTGACCCAGTCGACAAAGACACTTCATCGCTACTCGGGTTTCGAAATTGGAGAACGTGGTCAATGGACCGAGACAGTTGTAGGCGCTATTTGCAGGGAGCGAAAGCCCGAAAGGGGTTATAGTGCCACGAAGAAGAAGAAGAAGAGGTATATTCATGCGTTTTACTAGGGAAGCTTTAGAGTGGAGTTGAGTTTTGTTTAGGTATTCTAGGTTGATAAAGTGGATTCGCAGATGCACCGCAGTTATACAAGTGGGTATATCGGTGCTACGCCCAACGAAGCTTGCCCCAGGTGGTTAGGCATGAGAAAAAAAGCTTAGCATTCAGATAAAAGAGATTAGCTTATGGAATATGAGTTTATGGTTTCTCCGCTTATATTATTGGATGTTAATATGATACTTTGGATAATTAGATGTTCAATATAATTACTTAATTTTTTGAGTTTTTTGTTTTTAAAACGACTATTCTAGTTTGATGGATACTATGAGTAACAATAATATGTTTGGTTATTGATATGATATTTTTATTATTTAAATGACAAGTATGATATTTGATTTGTTTTTAAGAAAACCGATCCAGTTTGATTGAAAGTATGAGTAGCATTATTAATATAGTTGGAGATTGATACCATATTTTTGTTATTCAAATGATTAAAATGACTTTTTAGTTTTTTCCAAGAAGACTGATCTAGTTTGAAGGACTGTATTAGAAGCAACGGTGTCATACAGGAGTTGAGTGGTTTCAGATATCGGCTGGTAAGAGAGATTTCAAGCTCATTTAAATTTTCTACACAATGCGCTACACTGTGATCTTTGCAAAACCGAGATCCTATCGGCTGATCCATTTTTGTTATACAACCAGTATACCCTTTGTATTTGTATACTAGCATCAACTGGGGGCTTGATATGATGTGCATCCTATATAAACATCAAGGCTTCCAGAGAGAGATCTCACTGTATGACACTTACCTGCTACTTTTTTGGATTTTAAACTAGATCAACAAAGACGAGAGTTAATATGATTCAGTAACTTTATTTCATTTTTAATTCGGTTGTACATTTACACATGGTTTAAGTTTTTAGTGTTTACATTGTTTGGAATTTCTTTGTACTCTTTGCAAACTTATAACGATCGATATTGAATGATGCGCCTTCGACTTACCTGTATATTAGTTAATGAAAGTGATATTGACCATATCACCTCGTATCCCGTTACGGTCATGGAATGGGATACCCTAACAATACTTTCTTGCCACCACAGAAGTGACCGCAGTCGCAGAGATTAAGTTTTAGGAGAGTTGCATAACCCGGGATGGCATACTGAGTCCGGCTTGCGCTCAGTCGTGTTGCGGGTCGTCCGGGACACCCTTTGCTCGTGCTGGGCCACGCTACACACAAAACCTAACACGAAGGAAAAAGGAGAGGAGAGGAGGAGGTCATTCTGAGGAATGGAAATTTTTGATTTTTAATTTTTCTTGGCCATTTTATTTCAAAAGAAATTCTTGGCACAATTCAAAGATTTCAATCAAAGTAAGAGGAGAATCGAAGTAAGAGTAGAATCAAATCAGCCCCTTCAAAATTTAAAAAATAAGCTAATATAAAACACATTAAAAGAAGTAAAAAACGAATACAATATACTAAAGAACAAAAACAAATTAAATTGATGAGAATGCAAAAAAATTAAAATATAGCAACGAAAAACCAAAATAGTATTCAATTCTTTCCCTGCAGAGCTCCGAGCGCCCGGTGAAATACAAAAAACGAAACTAGGGCCCACTGAAAATTAAAATTTAAAGTTGAAATAAAATAAACACGAAACGGCCACTTTTAACACGCTGTCTCACAGTCTTTTCTATTCTAATGAAATTGAAGAAAATTCAACGGTCGGCAATTTGCCGTTTCCATAACCAAGAAAGAATTTTTTTATAAACAATCAATTCTCACTTCAGGTTTTTCATAGATTAACAATCTTAACACTTAATTTGGTTTGTTTTTTTACATAATTTAATAACTTTCATACCTTTTTACTATTCCCAAACTCGCACTAATTTAATCTTGGCAAAGTAGTGAATATAGCGACAGTTCAGCACTTTGCTTCAACTTCTTCTTTACAGACTGCGATTTCACACTAAACTTTTTACGTCTAATCGCTATAGACAAATTAATAAAATTTTCACGCACAACAATTCTCTCTTTTTTTTCTTTTTTCTTTCAGTCCTACTAATCACAATTCACAATCAAATTTTCACATTAATTCCCGATACTTCGTGAATCAGCCGTACGATTCTTCCTAAACTTTAACATACGTTCGAGCAACTACACGAAGATCGCAAAAAAATTCAATCTATCCCCACAGTCGAAACTTTATCTCCGAATTTGAAATTAAAACTTTCTCCGACACCGCCAAAAAACCCACTCCCATCTGAAAACCAAATCAAGACTCCACTATCGGCACTCAACTCAAGACTACCCAATTCCAATCCCGCAATTCCTCCAAAACTTTTGCCGATCAAAGTTCAACAGCCGGCAACTGTCGTTGTTGACGCATCCCGTTGGAAAAGTGCACAGCTGATACTCCATAGCTCTTGTTTGCCTGGTTCTTCTCAGCTGTGCACTTAGCGACATTCCGTGCTATCGCCACGACAGCAGCCAGCTGATGTTGCTAACTTTTTCCATTTAATAAAAGCATTGCCAACTACTTACAAGCATAAGCTATTTTACTCAAATTATTTTACATTAAAAAAGCAAAAAATTTGTTTTTAACTTAATGAAGCTATGCAGTTACCATTCAATAGTAATGCAAAAAGAAATATTGAATGATGCGAACAGATGTTCGTTGTTGTTATTGTCACATATTGGAAAGAAATTACCACCCGGCTGGAAATTCATTCATTATCAACTTTCGGGTGTTTGAATTTTTAACCCTTGATTGCTAATAATAAAAAATTCAGCCAGATGAGAATAAATGCCCTACATGCAACACTTTCTGATCGCAACGTTGGGAAGGGGACCACCCAGACCCTGAGTGTCCGGCAGGGATAACGGAAAAGAAACAAAAAAATGTTGACATTCACTGGATTTTAAACCATGGAAATATTCTGTGGTTTCTGGTTAGGTGATGGACGATTCCCAGAATCTGTCACTGAACTCGCTCCTCCCGGCAGACAATGCTCCATCCGAACTATTGTACACATAATTCAGCATAGGGAGTTCACCACTGTAATACGTATCGACCCTGTAGTGAGCAGTACCCGAATAATCACGTTTAGAAATCGGGATGCTTTTCTTCAGCTTCACCTCATCAATGGAATATAGGCGGTGGTCAACAACTCCGGATGGGTAATCAGCTGCAAAAGAAGAACGACTCAAGAAGACAGGAGTGGACATCGAAGATTCTGCAGACTGGGGCAATAAAACTGACGCGATGTTAAAAGCGTTCCAAAAATCAATCCTGAGATAAATAGAATACGTTAGTGCCGGCGCAATCAAAAATCGAATCAACCGAGTTCGATCGTTGATTTGAGCCAAGGCAGTAACATATACTAACGCGTCAGCCCGATGACCTGAAGCCATTTTGACATTGGCGTGCATCGAATGAGGATGAAACCCAGGTCACGGACAAGGTCAAGTTTCAACTGGGTATCGACGTTTAGCCATTTTTAGCCTTTGTCATGTGGCACAGTGCATCGAATATATGGGTGCGGTGGACAAAAATCTAGTGTTGGTAGATTCTTATAGGAAATGCCTTTCTGATCATGAATAAACCCAATAACAAGGGACGGAAATTAATATCTTGCAAATTATAGCCAAAAATATAGAAAAACGAATTCTTAATAGTATTTTATTTGAACTTGATTTGCACTCCTGAAAAGTATAATAAAAAATTTTACTTTTTCCATTTAATAAAAGCATTGCCAACTACTTACAAGCATAAGCTATTTTACTCAAATTGTTTTACATTGAAAAAAGCAAAAAATTGTTTTTAACTTAATGAAGCTATGCAGTTAGATATTTAATCTGAATCCAAATAGTCTTCTTCACAACTACTTTCGAAATCTAGGTTTAAATGGTCTACATTCACATCAAGATAGTGCTTCGGTAGCAATGAACGATCCTCTAGTTCCTGGATGTACTTTTGGATATCTGCATCAACTTCGATTCTTTTGCTAGAGCTAATTTTCCGTGTGGATTAAATCCACGGTTCAGAAGTTAACAGTTGATTAGATCCACATTGGAACTCACTTTTGAAATTTTTCGTGTGTGATGCAATCGATACTTCCTTACTTCCTTATGCCTTGTCTCTCATGCGTCTTCAGACAATTGTCCAATTGGTAATGAAAATGAGGCTGCTATATTAGTTCCATGTGTTAAAACTTTGTGGCATACTGCTAGGAGTATAGTACCAGTTATATAAATTTATATAAAGTCCTCTTGTTTCTTCTAATAATATTTTAAATCTTTCGATATTTATAAAAAAGCCGCATGCCAACACTCTAAGAATAACAGAAAAATTCGTTATTAGTTCCTTATTGACATCAGTAACTTTTGAACTTAGATCGGGGTTTGATAAAAACCGTCTTGCCGTATTGCCGTCGTTTGTTGACCCATATGGCTTCGGTTAGTCAATCAATAGACCTAGTTTGTTTTTAAACTCTGATTGAATTTGTTTTTTGTTGATCCCCACGATTTGCTTCAGTTCATATCCTCGAACTTGCCATTTTTTAACAGGTAGCCGGTAGGCTATGTGTAGGAGACATTCAAAAAATCTTATCCAGCAGTGAAGGTTTGATAAGCCAAAGCGATATTGTTCTTCAGCAGGTGGATGGTTAATCACATTTTCTGTATTCATTTCTTTTGGACTAGCCCCGCAAATGAAACACTTGGATGTTGAATTTGTGTTAGACAAAATATTGCTAGCACTACCATCTAACATTGTGAATATCATGTCAAAATTCAATTCAGATTTTTATTTTGATTTCTAGATCAATTTCCTTAGACTTGAGTTGGCTAAAAGCATCACTCATAATTTTTTCTTCGTCATGAATAAGATCAGCAGTTTCTTTGTGGAATATTTTATGGGTCTGCAGTAATGACAATGGACGTGGTTTATCCCACACTTCTTTTCCTGTATCCATATCTATCAATTTAAACGGCACCATAGCAATTAGAAACAAATATTCATCAGTCCTATTTACATTGGTAAACGTTTGCTTATACTAGCTATGACCGGAACTGCCGTCGAAGCCCCATTTGCAGACCAGTTTTAATTTGTTATTCTCTACCAAACCTAAAATTTTCATTATGCTTGTAAATGTATATTCCAGAATTTCTTCTAAATCTACACTACCAGAAATATCATCTACGGTAATTTTAGTCGGTAAGAAGGAATTTCTAGTCAAAATCAATGAATAAAGGCTTGAAAAGCAATCCTGGTGCAACCTATTTACCACAGGTCTTAATAATTTATATTTTCGTTCGGATAACTCAAGGTCTAAATATAAAGCCAGTGCTTGATGAGGGCTTAAAGAGGACGCAGACGATTTGTCTACCAGATCTGTTATGATCGGGCTTCCTACAGATAAAGTCATATAACTGTCGAAGCCGCACTCAGACGCAACTAAACTATATTGCAAATTAAAGTTAATCTGAGTGGCAATTATAAAATATAAAAAATATGGAAAGATATTTGAAGATTTTTTTAAAAGCTTCCTCAAAGTTACAACTTTAAGTAAAATCAAAAGAACACACTTAAGAGCCGTGCGAAATGATAGAACGGTCAAATCTTTCTAATTCGAATTTAAAATTCTAAACAATGTACCTTGGCCAATAAATTCCATCATTGATAATTTCTTTTCTGAACAGGAAAATAACACACTAATAAAGAGAAGTAAATTGCAACTGACAAATCGATTGCATCAAAGAGAATGAATTCCTAAGCTTTCGCTTTTATATTGACCTAGATAACTGTAAACAAGGTAATAACTGTATTAAACGGTAGTTTAGAGACCATTATAGAATATCCAGTGAAAAATCATCCATGTGAAAAAACTGGAAATTTTGATTTTTGTCCACTGATCGATGCACTGTGGGTGGGTTCAATTCAGCGACACCTTCTGACGAGATATTGAATGGTTGAGAACTCATGTCCAACCAGATGCTCCTGCAGTTAGAGATTCATATTTGCGAAAACTACGTCTCGCACATCCGTGTTCCTCATCGGAGTCTTGAGCTGGAGAGCCATCCTTCAATGGGTTCAAAGAACTATATGAACGGCTCGAGGGATCTCTGCTTGCGGGCGAGCATATTTTCCCAAATATGAGCCTCATCAAGTCGAGATCCGAATCGCTCAATGAGTTCGCATTTCAGCTGACTCCAATTCAAGTCTCGATATAGTTCACGCATCTGCCAGTACAAGTTAACGAAAGTATTCTGTAAGAGAATATGTATTCTATGCAAGGATGCTGATCCAAGACCTAATTTTGGACACGTCTTGGGATCAGGAAAATGCCGGGTTTTCCAGGAAGCCCTAGCCAAGGCAAAATCAGAACTCCGATGACCCGCACCGTGCAGCTAAACCTACACCGATTTTGGGCAGTTGACGCCCAAAATCTTCTTGAGCAGTTTGCGAGGGACATGAAAGCCGACTTTTTGCTGCTGAAAGAGCAACACCATGATAAAAGTCCTGCATTATGGTATTCTGACGAAAATCGTGCTGCCGCCATCTGGGTTCGGAACAGTGATTTCCAAGCGGAGAGTTGTGGACGGGGGATGGTTTCGTGTGGGTTTCGTGCTCAGGGACCACCTTCTTTAGTGTGTACCTAACGCCGAACGAATCGATATCATCTTTCCAAGCCAAGCTTAATGCTCTGGAGGGCGCCGTCTCGAACGCAGAGGGCAACGTGCTCGTTGGAGGAGACTTCAACGCTAAAGCAAGCGGGTGGCAGTATATACGTCGGCCAGGAAATGCCTTTGCAAATTGATCAACGATAGCAAGGCTCGCTGCTGGCAAGACCTAATGGACAATGTGAACAAGGACCCGTGGGCCTTGGCTACAAGCTAGTAATGCGGAAGCTTGGTGCCCTACGGAAACCTTGCATACATGATGTGGAAAAGATGGATGAGATAGTGCGGGGACTCTTCCCCGCCCATCCCGTCCGTGTTGACGCAGTCCATGGGGAAACAGCAGTCGAGTGTCCACTCTTCGCACAGCCCGAACTGGAGGAGGCAGTCCTTTCATTGAAAGCGAGGAAGGCTCCAGGTCCAGATGGTGTTCCAGCTGAGGTGTTGCGGCTTGTCTATCACCATAATCCTGACTTGCTGCTCAAAACATTCAACTCTTGCCTACGGGACAGGCTTTTCCCGGTACGATGGAAGGTGGCAAGGCTCATGCTGATCAGCAAGGGGAAGGGAAGTCCCGAATCGCCGTCTGCATACCACCCGTTATGCATGCTAGACACGGCTGGGAAAGTGCTAGAGAAACTCATCAAGGGAAGACCTATCTTCTCGGCAGTACAGGTTTAGAACAGGACGTTCTACTATTGATGCGATTGCAGAGGTGGTGAGCGCGGTCCATAAGGCAGAGGCATATAGTCGCACCAAGCGACGGATCGTCCTGCGTGTGACACTTGACGTCATGAACGCCTTCAACTCCGCTAGATCCAATTCTAGATACGGTGGAAAACGCTTTTCAAGTTCCAGAATATCTAATACGGCTTTTGTGGGACTACTTTAAAGACCGAAGCCTGACCTACTACCCTACACGGGGCCAACGAAATATGGCGATTACATCGGGTGTTGCCCAGGGATCTATCCTTGGTCCGGACCTGTGGAACGTGTCTTACCACGGGCTACTGGGACTGGAGATGCCAGATGAGTCGCGCTTGATCGGCTATGCGGATGATGTTGCGGCTCTGGTTGCTGGGCGCATCGTTGAACAGACGCAACTTAGGCTAGGTATGCTAATGCGCCAAGTGAGGGACTGGATGACTGCTCGCGGGCTCAGTTTAGCACTGGAGAAAACCGAAGTGGTCATCTTGACAAAAAAGAGGTTCCCCAGAGTAAGGATGATCAGTATTGGAGACATAAAAATCGAATCGAAGCCATCGGTGAAGTACCTGGGGCTACTGATCGACTCGAAGATGAATTTCTCTGAACAAATGAGAGCAATGGCTGAGAAGGTTGCTTGAGGAATATCGGCTCTGAGTCGACTTGTGGCCAGGGGTGGCACGTTATGTTTGGGCAGTCCTAAAAGATAAAAGGGACTCACAGCAGCCGGGGGTGTTGGGGCAGGGGGATCGATTGTCTGGCACTTCCTCTTCCCCTCCCGCTAGAAGAGGGATCCCCCAGTTTGAAGGCACCTCACGGCGTAACAAAAGGAGACCTGGCCCGAAGTAATGTGTCAAACGTTTCCAGGCTGGGTTCTCAGGTTGACAGGGGAGGTGTTTAGTGGGTAGTCCAGTCGCCTTCTTGCGAACATGGGAGTCCCACACTCTGTGCGCAGATGGGCATTCACCTCCCAACCACAAAAAAAAGAGAGAATATGGAGGGCCGACACCAGTTCACGCTCTAAAATACAATAGCTTTGAGCCAGGGTGCTAACACGGAATACAAACTGGCAAGCATCCATACCACCTGAGCCGCCATCAAACTTGAAGCCCCATTTATGAATGGGAATAAAAGTTTCTTCAGGTTCAAGTGTCTGCCCATTGCGCTGGAACGGAAGCTGTGAAAGAGGATCGGGTGGACCTGAAATAGAGCGTTATGGAAGGCATGCAAAATCTTTATATTGATCTCGTAGATCACGTGATGTGCGAGGAAGCATAGTGCCAATCAAAATTATTAAAATTCACAGATCATCTAAATAATTTTAAACTTTTATTATAAATCACTGAACAGACAGACAACACCGACAATTTGAATAAAATAAATAATTAAATAGAGTACATGGACAAACAAATGTTCCAGTTAAAGTAAATTAAAACTCAAGTAGTACATAATCGAATAAAATAAATGAATTAATAAATATCAGATGGCCAGACAAACCGATAAATAAATATACAGCTTTTCAACACGTGAAAAACCCTCAAACAAAAGTATGGATTAGCCTAAAATTCTTAGTCTAGCTAAAATAAAAATTGATCAAAATTTCCTAAAATACATTTCAAACTAATCCAAACCAAAACCTAACTCACTACCCTCACCTAAACTCAATTAAAATTCAACCCAAAATTATCAAAACTAACAAGAACCGTACGACCAACTAACTAAAACTAATGTAAATCAAAACCGTAAGCCCACAAAATGATCCTCCCATAACACGATAAGGAAAAGTAAAGGTAATTAAAGGGGAGAGGGATTAAAATTTTCACAGCACACAAAACATACCAACCGCAACAGTGTCTGGCAAAGCTATGAAATCGGAAGGTAGACTCCGCTCTAATTGGAACCACCAAGGGCCGACTACGAGACAATTATAAAACATTGCGGACTTCATAATGGCTCGGACAAGAGCCGCACAAATCCCAAAGCTAAAACCAGAAAGATAATGGAAAGGCCGAAAGCGTTTTCTAATTCCTCGAGTTCGATTCATGTCCAACTATCCCGTGCAGGGAGCCAACGACTTGAAATTCAGTTAATCCCACCCAACATTTACACTACCACAGCTTGACCGGTGAGGACTGTAAAACACAAGACCAGTACGTTGGGCGCCATTGCACCATTCCATACAGCTCATGGTTGTATTGAATTCGCCATTGGTCCCCGTCTAGCTTCGCTCCGATTATTCGCCTCAGGACCTGTCGTTCAAAGGTGTTCACTATATTTGCGGATGTTTGGGTTAGGGTTAATGATTCACACTCATAGCATAACACAGGTCTTATCACAGATTTGTATACTTGGAGCTTTGGTTTCCAATGTATGCAGCATGTCTTCAAGGTCGTCGTTATTTTGGCGCCTAAATACACAAATTCACTCACATTTTCGATACTGTATTCGTGTATAGTGTGATATTTTGTGTATTTGAGGTTATTTTCCTCGACTGCGTCATGAGCTTTTTTTTATTTTCATTGGTATGTAGCCCTACTAGTTTGGCTTCGCTGTCGAGTTTCTGGAAGATTTCTTTGGCGGTTGTTCATGACCGTGACAACATTTTTATGTCGTCTGCATAAGCTGCTACTTAGCTCGACTTGTATAGTAATGTACCCTGTGTATCGACAAGTAGCTTCTTTACGACATACTCTAGAGCCAAATTGAATAGCAATGGGGCCAGTCCATCTCCCAGCTTTAGTCCGATATTTATGTCAAAGGCATCGGTGAGTCGGTTATTGATGCGGACTTGGGAGGGCGTCAACGTCATTGTCATTTTGGTAAGACGGACTAATTTGGCTGGGATGCCAAAGCAAAGCATTATTTGTTACAGTACGTTACGATCAATACTGTCGTATGCTTGCTTAATGTCAACGAAAATTTGGTGAACGTCTATGTTGAACTCCCAGCACTTTTCAAGTACCTGCTTGACTGTAAACAATTGGTCTATCGTCGATCTGCCTGCTCTAAAACCACCTTGATACTCCCCAAAAATACTGTCGTATGCTTGCTTAAAGTCAACGAAAATTTGGTGTGCGTCTATGGTGAACTCGCAGCATTTTTCAAGTACCTGCTTGACTGTGAACAATTGGTCTGTTGTCGATCTACCTGCTCAAAAACCACCTTGATACCCCCCAATAATACTGTTGGCGTATGATACGATTTTATTTTCTAAGATCTTTGAAAATATTTTGTAAGCCGTACAAAGTAGTCCTCTATAGTTTTCGCACTGTAGCTTGTCATCTTTTTTGTGGATAGGGAATATAATTGATTGGCTCCACTCTTTGGGCATATGTTCTTGTTGCCAAATGTGCTGGATGACTTTATGAATAGCTGCATGAGCACTGCTGCCACCATATTTGATGAGCTCCACTGGAATCTCATCGATGCCCGGCGCTTTATTATTCTTTCGGGCTTTGATGGTGAAACAAACTTCATCCAGTGTTGGTGGGGCCAATGGAAGCTTTCTGCAGACATCTATATGCTCCGATGTTCTGGAGCTCTGCAGAGGATTACGGAGATTCTTAAAATATGATGCGCATCTTCCCATAATCTTGGTTTCATCAGCGATGGTATTGCCGATGTCATCAAGATAACCACGTTTCAGGCTTTTCACTACTTTGTATGCTTGTCATGTGTTGTTGCTCGCTAGACTTACATCTATACTTCTCAATTGGAAGTCTTAGTATTTTCTTCTCTTAGTTCTAATAATCTTATTCGCTACTCTTCTGAGATTTTCATACTGTTCTCTTTTCATCCTGGTTTTCCTACCTACTTATTCTTTTAACGCCTGACTCTTTTTGTCGAACGCATTCTGGCACTCATCATCGGACCAATCATTTCTCCTACGCCGGGCTTGATGTCCGATTGTGTGTTCGGCCACGGTCTTAATAGCCGCTTTCACTTCCATCCAGAGCTCGTTGCTTGTCTTTAACGATACGTCTGATAAGATGGGAGCTACCTGCTTGTCGAGGGTCTCCGTGAAAGTTTTGGCCACATACAACGGTTCGAGCATTTTGATGTCAAATTTTTGTAGCGGGCTGATCTTCGCCGAATATGCCTTCGACATACAACATTGATAGGTTAATTTGATCAAGTAATGATCTGAGTTACAATTGGCTCCTCGGTATGTACGGACATCAAATATGCTCGAGGCCCAACGTTGTTGGATCAGAACTTGGTTGATCTGGTTTTGTGTGTTGCCATCCGGTGATACCCAGGCCATTTTATGGATGCGCAGATATGGGAAGCAAGTCGAACGTATGACTCGATTTCTGTTACGTGCAAAGTCGATCAAGCGCTGGCCGTTGTCATTTGTTTTATCGTGGAGGCTATATGCTTCAGTTGTTCCCCGATAAGTTTTCTCATTGCCAACCTTAGCACTGAAATCATCCAGAATTATTTTTGTGTCGTTTGTAGGCAATGAGTCGACTAGTCTTTCCAGGTGATTGTAGAACGTTTCCTTCGTATCTGCGTCCTTTTCTTCGGTCGGGGCGTGAACATTAATCAGATAGATTTTGAAGAGTTTTGTAGCAATCGAGCAGTTTGTGCATAGGAACTGCTCGAGAAACTTCCAAGTAATGTTGCAAAATTACGGCATCACTATGCTGCCCACAGATGATCTACCGGATTTATTGAATACCTACAGCATCGCAAGGTAGAAGTAAGCTCTTTCTATCCAAAGCTTGAAGACTTCTCCGACGGAAATGCCGACTAGCAAGATATTGAAGATGAAGAAAATAAGCATAGTATTATACGAGAAATTCGTAATGAATTGTCACCAGAGGGTGCATCGTCTAGCAATGGATTTAAGAAGTCAGAATCTTTCGCCAGTGTTCGAAGTAAATAATTCTGTGAATCGATGGAAGACTTAGATGTGTCCTCCGACGATTATTTCCACGACAAGGAGTGGATTCAAAAGCGAAAGCACATTTTCATCCTCAGCTCAGCTGGAAAGCCTTTTTATTCGCTCCATGAAAATGAAGGTAAGCTAGCAACACTCTGTGGGACACAACAGGCGCTGGTCAGCTTTGTTCAAGCTAACAACAATACGCTAACTTCAATTTGCCGGATGGGATAAAGTTTCTCTTTCTGATAAGGAGTTCGTTGATATTGGTTACTGTGACGCACGATAATGTTGCCATACAGCAGTTACAAATGCAACTGAATGATGTCTACAACCAGATACCATCGACGCTACCCCACATGACAAAAATCTTTGAGAAACGACAAAACTATGACTTGAAGAAACAATTGGCGGGAACGGAGAGGCTTATCGGTCATTTACTAGTCAATGATACAAGCAATAAAAAATCACAAACAATGTCTTCACAACTCTAACAAATACAGTACAAGTGTACCATTGAGCACCGCAATGCGAAACAACGTTACATCTGCAATTCAAAACAATTGCTCAAAAATCAGAGACTTAGTGTTTGCCGTTCTCATTGCCAACAATAAACTGATAGTTTTAGTTCGTATGAAGAAATATTCGATCCAACCAGCAGACTTGAGGTTAATATTCAATCTTATTGAATGTTCTGAAAGTTTTAAAACCCCCGCACGTTGGACACCTATTTGTCTTCCTAAATTCGACATGAGCGGGTGTTTGTATGCTCACGACTCTTATTTTGCCGACGACTGTCAAGCCTGCCTGCTGCTGCTATCAGTCAATCCGAATGCTTTCTTTGCTCTCTCTGATGCCAAAAAGAAAATTATCGAAAAACTTCGGCAGAAGAAATGAATAATAACGGAATCAAATGAAATGCGACATTTTCTGTACAAGTGCAAAATGAGTGCCCAACTACTATGTGCCGAAGTAACGCGTCCCGATTCCAGTTCAAGTAAATTGGAGCGACTGTATTCTATCTATTGTGATATGATGTATCATAGAATTCATAATAATCTGCGGCTTCTAAAACTTATTTATCACGTCGGTGAGAGAGAATTGGTTTTAGCCTGGGTTGCGACGGCTTATAAACTCTATGCTGTGTTTGAGCCAACAACAGATCAGAATTTAATCATAGAACTTGGGATAATAAGGGAGTCGGCTGGAGATCGTGAGACCGCGTAGACGCTGCGAGGAAAGAAGATTCGACATCGTACCGTCGGTAGTCGCGCGTGGATTCGATCTCATGCTTTGGCGGAAAGGTTTACATTCGGCGTCGAAGCACATGTGTGACGGTCAGCGAAAAATCCTTGAATTTCCATGTAAAACGGTTCCAAATTTGTGCGAATTCTGTTCGTAAAAATAACTTTGAACATTTGCAATCGGACTATTACAAAAGACTCCAAAATAGCAGAGTGCCGTACCGCGAAATTTGCAATGGTGACTTGTGTTGCATTTCGACTTGGCAAAAGAACGTAGTTTTGTCATTGGTGATTGCTCCGTTGTTGTGTGTGATTCTGATTCGCAGATTCGAATAGGAATTGAACAACGGTTTGATAGTGAGAAGAAAATGATGGTAACGAGTGTGTGGTGTGACATGAAAATTTCACCGGTTCCGTGTGCGGGGAATTGAAGAGCGGGAATCGTGTGGTGAGGGACGGCGGACGAGTTGAAGTGCACGATTGGGGGGATTTGGATGATTGCAAGGGAAATTGTTGTCGGTGGACGCGGTAGAAAGCGCCGCGGAGCAAGTAAACGGAAAAGTGGCAATCGAATTTTTCAGCGCTGGACTGTTTTTTTTTTTGTGGTAGGGAGGTGAATGCTATTTATGCACAGAGTATGGGACTCCCATGCGCGACTGAACTACCCACTAAACACCTCCCCTATCAACCTGAGAACCCAGCCTGGAACCGTTTGACACATTAGTTCGGGCCAGGTCCCGTTTTGTTACGCCTTGGGGCGCCTTCAAGCTGGGAAGTCCCTTTAATAGCGGGAGGGGAGAGGGGAAGAGGAAATGCCAGAAGAGCGATCCCCCAGCCCCAGCGCCCCTGGCTGCTGTGAGACCCTTTTATATTTTAGGACTGCCCGAGCATAATGTGCCACCTGGTTCCATTTGTCAACCGATTCGAGCATCACCGCAACTATATTATCCGGGTTGAGCTCTCCCGTCTCCCTGTAGAGTTCCCTTCGCAGCCTGACCCATTTTATACACGCAAAAAATGTGTGACAGGCATTGTCCTCCTCTCCTGGGCAAAACCGACAATCGGGGGACCGTGACTTACCGATCTTGTGTAGGTAAGACTGAAAACACCCGTGCCCGCTCAAAAGCTGGGTCAGATAGAAATCAGTCTTACCATGCCTTCGATTAAGCCACGGTCTCACATCCGGGATGAGGCGCGCAGTCCACCTTCCCTTCGTGCAATTCACCCAAGACTGCTGCCAATCGTTGAGCGAGCGCTGTCTCTCCTCGCGGACAACCATCTCCCTCGCATCCTCGCTTCGGCGCAGGTAAATAGCGCGGCGCTCTCTAGCAAGGAGGGCGACAGGTATCACGCCTGCAATCACTCTTAGCGCCGAGTCAAAGACTGTTGGATACGAAGATGCAATTCTCAGTGCTCCTCTTTTCTGTTCCTGTGCCAATCGTTTTCGGTATACCTCCTTGCTGAGAGCTTCGCCCCATACCTCTGCTCCGTACAGTAGCACTGACCCTACAGCACTCATCAAGAGGCGTCTTCTTGATGGGCTGGGTCCCCCTACGTTGGCCATAAGTCGACTCAGAGCCAATATTCCCGAAGCAGCCTTCTCAGCCGTTGCCCTGATTTGCTCAGAGAAACTCATCTTCGAGTCGATCAGTAGCCCCAGGTACTTCACCGCTGGCTTCGATTCGATTTGTATATCTCCAATACTGATCATCCTTACTTTAGGGATTCTCTTTTTTGTCAAGATGACCACTTCGGTTTTCTCCAGTGCTAAACTGAGCCCGCGAGCAGTCATCCAGTCTCTCACTCGGCGCATTAGCATACCTAGCCTAAGTTGCGCTTGTTCAACGGTGCGTCCAGCGACCAAAGCCGCAACATCATCTGCATAGCCAACCAAGCGCGACTCATCTGGCATCTCAAGTGTCAGTAGCCCGTCGTAAGACGCGTTCCACAGGTCCGGACCAAGGATAGATCCCTGGGCAACACCCGATGTAACCGCCATCCTTCGTTGGCCCTGTGTCGTGTCGTAGAGCAGGCTTCGGTCCTTTAGGTAGTTCCTCAAAGCCGCATTAGATATTCTGGAACTTGAAAAGAGTTTTCCAGCGTGTCCAGAATATCCACCCATCTAGCGGAGTTGAAGGCATTCCTGACGTCGAGTGTCACCAACAGGACGATCCGTCGCTTGGTGCGACTATATGCCTCTGCCTATTGGACCGCGTTCACCACCTCTGCAATCGCATCAATGGTAGAACGTCCTGCTCTAAAGCCGTACTGCCGAGGAGATAGGTCCCCAGCAGCACGAATCGCGTCAGTGAGTCTTCCCTTGATGAGTTTCTCTAGCACTTTCCCAGCCGTGTCTAGCATGCATAACGGGCGGTATGCAGACGGCGATTCGGGACTTCCCTTCCCCTTGCTGACCAGCACGAGCCTCGCCACCTTCCATGGTGCCGGGAGAAGCCCGTCCCGTAAGCAAGAGTTGAATGTGCTGAGCAGCAAGTCAGGACAATGGTGATAGACGAGCCGCAACACCTCAGCTGGAACACCATCTGGACCTGGAGCCTTCCTCGCTTTCAAGGAGAAGACTGCCTCCTCCAGTTCCAGCTGTGTGAAGAGTGGGCACTCTACTGCTGTTTCACCATGGACAGCGGCAACACGGACGGGATGGGCGGGGAAGAGTCCCCGCACTATCGCGTCCATCTTTTCGGTGTCATGTATACAAGCCTTCCGTAGGGCACCAAGTTTCCCCATGACCAGCTTGTAGCCAAGGCCCCACGGATCCTTGTTCACATTGTCCACTAGGTCTTGCCAGCAGCGAGCCTTGCTACTGTTGATCAGTTTGCGAAGGCATTTCCTGGCCGACTTATATGTTGCCATCCAGTTGCATGCCTCGTCACGGTTCCGCGCCCGTTGAGCCTCACGCCGAAGCTTGTGACACTCCCTCCGCTTTTCAGCGATTTCAGTAGACCACCACTACACTGGGGGCTTGCCGTGCCGGAGTGCTGGACTGTTGCCCATGTCCTTCGCGTTGACTGCGACTTATTCCAGTGGTAGCAATTGTGTAACGGGAATTAGAATTCATTGACGACGCAGCAGTGCATGCAAATGACAAAGCTTTGTCTTAAAACTTCGGAAAACGGTACATCCTGCTGTTGACGTTTGCAAGTTGACCAAAGTGGGGACGATTGGAAAGTTTCCGCCCCGTCATGTTGGTTGAGGGAGAAATTTTGTAGACGCCTTTCGCAGCCCTGCACCCCGCAATGGAACGGAATAGTCCGCGGTGAATTGAACAATAAGGCAATAGTGGAACTTTTCATGCAACCAGGTCCCAAACCTGAAAATGCTGTTGATTTTATTCGCAACAATTTCGGCGATACGGTGTTAGGAAATGACCCGACTGTTCATCTGAAGTGGGAATTTCAAGTATCTCGCAGCAAGGCGAGCCAGGTTCGAAAACAGATTGAAGAGTTGAAGCCTGAAATCGCAAAAACATCAACTAAATTGGATAATCTTGAGGAGGATTGTAGATGCAGATTCTTTTTTTTCATTTATATTCAACACACAATGACAAACTTTCCTAATTCAAAGACTAAAAATTGTGACTATGTCTGGCGATTCTGATTTAAATTAGAGTAACAATAATTTCGAAATCGAAAACAAAGAACTAATGCAATTCCAGGACTTATACACCCCTGCTACGTCAACGAGAGCTCGTCATCGGACAAAGATATGTAAGTACCTTATTTTTTAGTTTCATTTCTTTTCTTTTAAATTTGTCTTATTCAATATTGGTTGAACTATATAATAGCACTGGCAGCTACAAATAATTTATTTACATTCCAGGATAAAGTTTATTTAACAGGGCTGTTATTATTAATATTAACTTCTCATCTATATAACCCGTACAAATCTGTTTAGTTATAATTCGAGTATTTTGGTTTAGTTGATTTGTTCTGAGGATATTGAATTGTTCACGAAGTCAACCGAATAATAAAATGAATTACTAAACTTACCCTTCGGTCTTTCCATTTTCACCTGTCTGACCGAGTATAGGACCCGGTAAGGTGGAATGCTTTCTCCACCAATCATGAGCAGACCATCGGGCACGCCTTAAACTTCCTCCTTTTTGTTTCAGGTACTATCGCGAGTTGAGTGGCCCGAGCAAGGTGCCTTTTTTATGGCATAGGGTTATGTAATCGAATTGCATAACTCTACGACATAAATTGGTCACCGGGGTACTTCTCATCTGATGGGAAGGCTCATGCAAGTTAGGTTGTATGAAGAAGAAATACTCCTCTCCTAGGCAATACCGACAATCGGGGGACCGTGACTTACTAATCTTGTGCAGGTAAGACTGAAAACACCCGTGCCCGCTCAAAAGCTGGGTCAGATAGAAGTCAGTCTCACCATGCCTTCGATTTAGCCACGGTCTCACATCCAGGATGAGGCGCGCAGTCCACCTTCCCTTCGTGCAATCCACCCAAGACTGCTGCCAATCCTTGAGTGAGCGCTCTCTCTCTTCGCGGACAACCATCTCCCTCGCATCCTCATTTCGACACAGATAAATAGAGTAGCGCTCTCTAGCAAGGAGGCCGACAGGTTTCACGCCTGCAATGACTTTCACCGCGGAATCAGAGACTGTCGGATACGAAGATGTAATCCTCAGCGTTCCTCTTCTCTGTACCTGTGCCAGGCGTTTTCGGTAAACCTCCTTACTGAGAGTGTCACCCCATACTTCTGCTCAGTACAGTAGCACTGACCCTACATCACTCATCAAGAGGCGTCTCCAGGATGGGTTGGGTCCCTCTACGTTGGCCATAAGTCGACTCAGAGCCGATACTCCTGAGGCAGCCTTCTCAGCCGTTGCCCTGATTTGCTCAGAGAAACTCATCTTTGAGTCGATCAGTAGCCCCAGGTACTTCACCGATTGCTTCGATTCGATTCGTAGGTCTCCAATACTGATTCTCTTTTTTGTCAAGGTGACCACTTGGGTTTTCTCCACTGCTAAACTGACCCCGCGGACAGTCATCCATTCTCTCACACATCGCATTAGCATACCTAGCCTAAGTTGCGCTTGTTCAACGGTGCGTCCGGCCACCAGAGCCGCATCATTATCCGCATAGCTGATCAAGCGCTACTCATCTGGCATCTCCAGTCTCAGTAGCACGTGGTAAGACACGTTCCACAGGTCCGGACCAAGGATAGATCCCTGGGCAACACCCGATGTAATTTTCATCCTTCGTTGGCCCTGTGTCGTTGTCGTAGAGCAGACTTAGGTCTTTTAAGTAGTCCCTCAAAAGCCGCATTAGATATTCTGGAACTTGAAAAGGGGTTTTCAGCGTATCCAGAATATCCACCCATCTAGCTGAGTTGAAGGCGTTCCTAACGTCGAGTGTCACCAACAGGACGATCCGTCGCTTGGTGCGACTATATGCCTCTGCCTTTTGGACAGCGTTCACCACTTCTGCAATCGCATCGATAGTAAAACGTCCTGCTCTAAAGCCGTACTTCCGAGGAGATAGGTCCCCAGCAGCACGAATCGCGTCAGTGAGTCTTCCCTTGATGAGTTTCTCTAGCACTTTCCCAGCCGTGTCTAGCATGCATAACGGGCGGTATGCAGACGGCGATTCGGGACTTCCCTTCCCCTTGCTGATCAGCACGAGCCTCGCCACCTTCCATCGTACCGGGAAAACCCCGTCCCGTAGGCAAGCGTTGAATGTGCTGAGCAGCAAGTCAGGACAATGGTGATGGACGAGCCGCAACACCTCAGCTGGAACACCATCTGGACCTGGAGCCTTCCTCGCTTTCAAGGAGAGGACTGCCTCCTCCAGTTCCAGCTGTGTCAAGAGTGGGCACTCTACTGCTGTTTCACCATGGACAGCGGCAACACGGACGGGATGGGCGGGGAAGAGTCCCCGCACTATCGCGTCCATGTTTTCCGCGTCATGTATATAAGGCTTCCGTAGGGCACCAAGTTTCCCTATGACCAGCTTGTAGCCAAGGCCCCACGGATCCTTGTTCACTTTGTCCACTAGGTCTTGCCAGCAGCGGCGAGTAATTTTGAATTGTGTTTTTTGCTCTTTCTATAATTATTTTTCTGTTTTTTTCTCGTTCTTTGGCTACCTGGATTCCCGAATTAATTTTTTTTTTGTAAATTCTTTGAGTAATATTTGATTGGAAATAAATTTTCATTTAGTAATATCATTTTTGAATTAGTATAAAATTTGTTTAAAGATGGGTGCTTTATTGAATTGAATTTTTGTTTAGTAAATTCGTAAATTTGAGCTGCCTTGTGGATGATGGCGTGTGGCAGCTCCTGAGGAGTGTCAATCAGCCACAACGAAACGAAGTGCTAAGCCAGCGAAATTTTCATTTCTCAAAAATAACCTCCCAATTTCCCGTCCTTTTCCCATCGTGTTAGTTTTGATGCGGCTTAGCACGAGCAGAGGGTGTCCCGGAGGACCTGCGACACGATTAAGTGTTAGCCGGCCTCAGTATGCCACCCCGGGTGACGCACCCCTCTGTTACAACTTAATGTCTGCAACCGCGGTGACTTCCGTGGTTGCTACAGCATTATGTTCGGGCATTCCTGAAAGGTAAAAGGGACTCACAGCCGCTTGGGATGTATATATATATATATATATATATATATATATATATATATATATATATATATATATATATATATATATATATATATATATATATATATATATATATAGATATATATATATATATATATATATATATATATATATATATATATATATATATATATATATATATATATATATATATAGATATATATATATATATATAGATATATATATATATATATATATATATATATATATACATATATATATATATATATATATATATATATATATATATATATATATATATATATATATATATATATATATATATATATATATATATATATATATATATATATATATATATATATATATATGCTACTGTGACCAAAAAAAACGTGACATTTGAATTTAAACTGCGCGCGTCGAAGGATTTGGAGAATTATTTGATTGTTAGGTTGGTAGTACTGTCAGTTAAATTTCGTTTGCGGATACGTTGAGGATGGTGCAGAAGGCCTTTGGTGATGAGGCTATGTCTAAAAAAATGTTTACAAGTGGTATAGTGAGTTCCAAGCCGGCCGTGAACGTGTCGAAGATGAAGGCCGTCCTGGACGACCATCAACCTCTTCTCTTCTTCAATTATCGTGGTGTTGTGCATTATGAATTCCTTCCGCCGGGCCAAACAGTCAACAAAGAATATTATTTGAACGTTATGCGTCGTTTGCGTAACGCTATCCGCCTAAAAAGACCGGAATCGTGGAAAGACAATTCTTCTTTGATAATGTATCATCCCATACTGCACTCGTAATTCGTGATTATTTCGCCAAAAACTCAGCCCATATCGTTCCACAACCACCGTATTTACCTGATCTGGCGCCGTGCGACATCTGTCTTTTCAGCAAGCTCAAAAGACCGCTCCAGGGACACCGTTTTGATACAATAGAGGAGATTCAAGCCGCAGCGAAGACGGAACTGAAAGCCATCCCGGAAACGACGCGTATCTCAAACACTAATGAATATTTTGACATAAAAAATTTAACATAGATACCACTGACAGTACTACCAACCTAAAAAAAAAATAATTCTCCAAATCCTTTGACGCGCGCAGTTTAAATTCATATGTCACCTTAATTTTTGGTCACAGTAGTATATATTTATATATACCCTCGAACGTGGCGTTGTAATAATCGAGCAGTTAAAGGGTTAAAGAAAACCTCAAAATGTCCCAGATCAATCGAAACGATCGAACCGGTACGATTGCTGATTGAATCGGAACAATTTCCGATTGATCTAGAACAATTTGCAATCGAACCGGTTTGAGATTGATCTGGTACGATGAAATACCTTGGACAGGGGAGTGGACATTTTGAGTGAAGGAGACTGGCAAAGAGACACACGTGTGGGAATTAGTGCAGTGCTGGCTATAGTTCAGGTATTGATTTTGATAATTTAAATTACACTAACGCTCACATCTACTGCAACACCCAAACAGGAACGTTAGAAAAACCCACATCAAGTAGGAGTAGAAGAGAAGAAGCGAACAGTTTTGCTTGGGCGGATGGAGGAGTCTGCTTTTAATCGCTACAGTGATCACGTCGGATCGAGTTCCCCATAATTGCAAATCCATAGGAATATCTCGTTTACCCCTGTACAGGCGAGCAAATCGGAAATATGTGTGACTGGGTTATGATATCTCCTTGGATTATTGGTGATGCCTCACTTTCGGATAACTGAAAAAAGATCCACCGTTAGAACACGTCAACAGAAAAAGAAGTCGAAGGTGATCGAATCTACCTTTTCTCATATCCCTACAACAAAGTGTCCCACTCCCATCAACCTGTTACTATACAAACTGTTATTTATGCGGGGGCTAACGTGAAATTATGGAGCCAGTAGATTGCACTCCTATGAACGGGAACGGGAAGTGCCGTAATTGGGAAGATAGTCTTAACACCATCAACAGACTGAATCTCTTGTCTCTGCGTTGCGTATAATCGAAAGGAACAAGAAATCGATAGCGAGATTGACAAAGAAAAGACGAAGGAATAAGAATAAAATAGGCCCGATCACGAGCAAAATCGATATTTTCAACCAAAATCCCACCGACCAAGACGATTGTTTCTCTGCAAGGCAGGCAAATTACAACGTGCAATGACATTCACCTACGACAAGGAAAGTGTAGTTCCAGTGGATCAAACGCGACAATTATTTTTATGGCACAGTTGCACTAGCTCGTTGTCGACTGATGCAAGGAAATAATAGTAGCAACCAGATTTCAGACGTTTATGCAACAACTAGCCTTTGGGATTAAATAGCAATTACGGGTCGTGAGTTTCCCAGTCGCAAATCGTTTGAGTGTCTGTTTATAATCCATTTCCACACGGAATGCGACACCTTCAAGTCACCAGCAAGTGAGAAATTGCCCGCCCTTGGTGAAGTTCCTTTCGCGACGGAGTTGGTACAGAAAACGGCGAAAAAGAACTTCCATCCCTCCTAAAATAGTTGAAAATAGTCGGAACTTGTGCAACCAACAACCGTTCAATAATTCGAGCCGTTTTCTGAGTTCAATGCAATCGTGAACACCGTGAAAGAAACGTGTTCGCGCGACGGTAAAATTATAGAAAAATTTCTTCATAGTACTGCGGCCCACGAACCACAAGGAAATTCGTTTGAACCCAATATTGCCATCGTTGAACTTCCTAGTGGCTTGCGTCCTCTTCACCTCGACAAGAGTCTTCGGGCTTACCTGCACGCAACCGTGTGAAGTCTCAGAAACGAAAAGTGCCGGTATAAAAGAAAAACGGCTGTCACGTCGTGGTTATCACCTTAGTGCAGGTTTGTTCTCCACAGTCATGTAAAACCTAAAACAGACAAAGTCAACCTCCCAAGTGATTGTGCAGGAGAAATTGATTTGCAGCCGATCTTGTTTCCATGCATGCAGTCGAACAACATCAGCCAAAGTTGAACAGGTTGTGATGGGAGTAGTGACTGTTTTCATTTCCTAAGTCAATTGTACCAACATCTGTTGGCTTCGCGAACTGTGAGGTGAAAACTCTGCGAGGAGGGAATTATCATTCGAGAGGTTACGGAGATTTTGCACTAAGGGGTGAAAAAACAATATTGCCGGATAAACTGTGTCTGCTTGGACGAGTTTGCATTCATCCAAAATAATTATGTGTTGTATATACAAGTACACGTATTACACTTTGCATATCAATCATTATGCAAATTCTTACAACAATTACTAGCGAAGGCGATTGAATGGTCTTTTTGTGCTTGAGAGAAAGGTGTGTACTTATCCCGCATATGAGTGGAGCAACAAAGGGGAGAAAGAACGGAAACAGCTGTCTTGTCATGGTCGTCCCTTTGGTTCCTTAGATTTAGTTTGCAAGTGTGGAGAAGAAATTATTGCGGAACGAGATTCTGGTGCGGAAAGAAAACGAAACAGCTGTCTCGTCATGGGCATCCCGTTGTTAGATATTGTGAAATGAAGCATTTGGTGTTGTGTCACTGATCAAAAGCTAAATGCAGAGGCTAAGAGTTTTTCAAGTGATTGTGTGCATGATCGTAACGGTTTGCGGTTATATTGCTGACGCTAGAATAATATGTGCATTGGCAGTTGGAAAGAAAGGATTTATCAGGAAAATTCTCCTGCCACTAGATACGTACTCAGTTCTTTAATCGACGAATATTTTGTTGCTAGTGCTGGAAGCTTTTCAGTTGTTATCAACAAGCGAAGCAACCATCACATTGATCGAGACTTGTTAATAGGAAGTAATACCTTTGCTGCAGAATCGAAATTTCCGGACCATCTGCATCGTCATCGAGCGCTCGGAGGACCATGCAGGTGAGTACCCTATTATGGTGTTATTAATACATATATTTTTTTGCATGTTTTTTTTTTCATTTTTAAAAATATTGCAATTCGATTGCGCAAAAAAATAGAACTTTTGTTTAAATCACAAAAAGCCGCTCGTGAAGACGTCGATTAAAAACTGCAAATGATAAAAAATACGAAATTGTTAACAAATAGCGATTAAATTTTAAGAAGTCATACTTAAAAACAAGAAAAAAGGCAAACAAATCTCAAAAAAAAAAAATAAACAGAAACAGTTATTTATTAATAGTTAATAAATATTTAAAAGAATTTCTTACTAGTTACAATAATTATTTACGACATATTTAACGACACTTTGTTTCGTACGAAAGAGATAAAATTGAGAAATTTCACGACTACGTCATTCAATAAAAAATATAATAAAGAAATTATGAATTCACATTTAAATACTTTTATCAAAAAAAATAGGTAATTTTTAATTCCTTCCTCGAATATTTTTTTTGGTCCAAGAATATATAATCCCTTAAAAATTAACTAATTTTAAAAATGCTTATTACCACATATAAATCCTTTTTCTAAAGAAATCATAGCTTTATTACGATTTTATAATAAAATATATTATAATCGTCAAATAATTTGAACGATAAAAATATTGCAACAAAATTTAGTTATGTATTTGTTTTTACAATTGAAATTCATATTTAATTTGTTAAATGTGATAGGGAATCTACGATTCACGTGACAGATAAAAGCAATTTCACCTGTTATACTTTATTTTATTCATACTGGAATGCTTATTGTTTTGTCAAATTTTAATTTACAAATTCACTATGTTCTTATTGAAAATAATTACGAGAAATTAAAACCATGAACTAATATCATACCCTTCGGTCTTTCCTTTCTTCCGGCTCTGACCGGGTATAGGACTCGGTACGGTGGCAGGCTGCCCCTAAAACCATGGGCAGCCGCCGGGTAGAAATTAATCCTTCTCGTTTCAGGTGATGTCGCGGGTTGAGTGGCCCAAGCAGAGTGCCTCTTTATGGCATAGCGTTATGCAATCAAATTGTATAATTCTATGGCATAAGTTGGTCACCGGGGTACTCCCCTTCTGATGGGAAAGTTCATGCAATTCAAGTTGTATGAGTTTTCCACTCAGAAGAGGAATACCTGGCAACTGCAACAAAATATATATGGATTTATTCCGGTTGGGTGGGTGCGAAGGGGCTCCACCATCACCCGTTTGCCCCTCTTTCATTTGTGGGCCATGAACTTCGTCGGGTACTGACGAGGTTACCCCAAGTCCGCCTTTCTTTTCAGGTTCCACTTGTTCTCGTAACAAGCTCTATCTCCCTCTGAGTAGTTATCTACAATTTTTGCGACTTCGGTTGCCCCTGGATCTCCAGCAGTCAAATTCGTGAGTGCGAATTTTTTTTTGTAGTGGGTCCTCGTGCTGGGGAAATGAACCCACCCCACGACACCGCAATGCTAGCCTGCCAGCGCATTCACGCGTCTCCAGACGAGGGCATTCTCGGCAGATACCGACACCTTCTTCTGCCGGGGCAGCAGACCATCGCTGCAGTCCTTTACGGACTTATTGAACATCCTAATTTCACTACAGCGTTGAAGAGCCCTAGCGATACGGTGGATATATAGATATATATATATATATATATATATATATATATATATATATATATATATATATATATATATATATATATATATATATACTCGAAACCACGAGAACCCACCAAGCATGATCGACATCTGAAAGTGACGTCACTCCATTCATTAAGCTGCTCGAATATACTAGGTTCCTCTCGGCAGAACATTCGCCAATGTACGAGAAATAGGTTGAATGGCTAGAGACCCTATAAAGAGGCGAGTTGAACGATCATTCATTAGCACCGCGATAGTAAAAACTGCGAAAGTGTGGAGTGAGAATTGAAAAGCGATATTGATCGAGTAATAGTAAAGTGATTTTCGTTTATTGTGAAGTGATTTCAGAAGACAATTGCAATAGAAATTTATTGACAAGTGGAAGTTAGACTTTTAATAGTAAAATTAATAATTGTGCATTCCTTTAAAATAAACTCTTTTAAACTTAATTGAAAAAGACATTGCGTTTTCACTTTCCCGGAACATTAAAATTATTGGCCGCGAACCAGAACACGCGACAATATATATACATATATATATATATATATATATATATATATATATATATATATATATATATATATATATATATATATATATACATACATATCTATATGTACGTCGAGTCCCACGACAAACTCGCGACACTAAATCAATAAGTGCATGCGCTGAATCGTCCCTCGATGAACTCGATGCTTGGTCACAGTATTGCTGTGGCTGATAATCAATTGGTGCAACACCAATCGATTGACCCGATGGGAACCAATTGGTACTTTAAACAATTGGTTTTGCGTGTTTCTGTCCAACGATGGCTAGATTGCACTGGAACAGTCAGTATTGCTGTGGCTGATAATCAATTGATGCAACACCAATTGATTGACGCGATGGGAACCAATTGGCGCTTTACCTAATTGGTTTTGCGTTGCGTGAATCTCTTGTTTCTGTCAAACGATGGCTGTAAAACTGTACTCACGCTATTGAACGTGTGCACCTTAATAATGCCAAATACAAAAAAATATCAATAAAAACACTTATATATATATATATTATTTCTTCCAATTCTTAATATTAAGTACATAGAGAGTGCATAGCATGCAAATTTCCCTCACGCGCTAGTGTATTCAAAGTTTAGAACAATGCAAACGATTGTTGACAAAAAATGCTGGCGATATGTCTACATGGGAACTTGTGCACGTTGTATGAAATTAAAATACATTGTATGATGGAAATTTAGAAGTGATGATGGAATTGAATGACAAAAAATGATGACGATATGGAACTTGTACCCGTTGTTAGAAAGTATTCAAATACATTGTATGATGGGAATTTAGAAATGATGATGGAATTGAATCACAAAAAATGCTGACGATATGGAACTTGTGCACGTTGCAAGAAAGTATTGAAAAAAGTATTGAAATACATTGTATGATGGAAATTTACATTGAAATAATGTGATCTATTTGTACAATATTTATACATATATATATATATATATATATACATATATATATATATATATATATATATATATATATATATATATATATATGTATATATATATATATATATATATATATATGCACATATATATACATATACATATACATATACATATATATATATATATATATATATATATATATATATATATATATATATATATATATATATATATATATATATATATATATATGCGCATATATATATATATACATATATATATATATACATATATATACATATATATATATATATATATATATATATATATATATATATATATATATATATATATATATATATATATGTGGAATTGGGTGAGATGTTAGCGTGATCTAGCCTTCTTTTTGGGACATCACCAAGCTCTTTTGTAATTTTTTCGCCCACAGTTGAGAAAAAGTTGTTCAAGAAAGTTGCTGCTCCATCTGGTTGTGATAAAATATTAGGGGTCACTGGAGAAAACTGCGAATCCGGTATTAAAATTCGGGGGGGAGAGTTGTCTTTTACTTCATTTATTATCTTCCATATTTCATGATTGTTATCTGCCGCTGTCTCCAACCTTTTAGCGAAGTAAGAGAATTTAGCTTCCTTCACAAGACGTTTTGATTCCTTTTTCGCTTGTATGTACATGTTTTTTAGCACACGATCTTCCATGTTCCTTCTAAAGCTTATGTACGCCTTTCTCTTTTTAATACTGGCTTCGATTACTCGCTTTGTTATCCATGTCTGCTGGCGGCATCTAAGCTTTTTCTCGACGATGGAGTAACGTTTGGACTCTGTGATCATATTCGTAAGTTCCATTAGGTTTAGGGGACTCCGGACTTCTAATGACCTTTGCAGATGTGATTTGAAGAGTTCTTTGTTCAAGTGTTGGAATGTTTTGTATACAGGTTTTTGTTTTTGTGCGCTTATGCCTTGGATGCTTATTTTGAAGACACGATGATCCAGCTCTGGCCAATCCTCAAATATGAAATTGATTTTTCCCGCAGTTGACTTATCGTTTGTAACGATATGATCGAGGCACGTATGCGAAACAGGACGAGTAATTGTTTCGTTGTTGATGATAACAGCACCATTAGTATCCAGTACATCCTTATAAAGCATTGCTTCTGAGGAATCGGTAATTACATCAATGTTTGTGTCAGCTACTGTAAATAAATTATTTTCTGAGGAATATAGGTTGTCGAGTACCGAGCAGAGATCTTGCGCATTCAGACGGTTCGGGTTATAGAAGGTACCGATTTTAATTTTTTTGCCTACGAGGTTTAATTCGATTATTATAATATTATATTTATCAGGTGTATCGCGTTTAATGATGAAGTTTATTTTATCTTTTACAAAAATAGCTGTCCCACCACCTCTTCCAGGTCTGCAGGAGAATACCGAGTTATAACCCTCAATATTAAAATATTTCGATTCCTCAGGATAAATCCATACTTCGTTCAGTATCACCACATCTATCTCAGGATTTTGCTTCAAATAAATCTGGATGTCATTTAGTTTGTGCCGTAAACTTCTTATATTGGCATATAAGAGCGTTAATTTCGTCCCAATTAATCGATTTGCGTTGTTAAAAATCATTTGAACTCGTAGTCAATGCTCCTCCTAGCAATTGTGATCCTTCGCTGGTATTCTGCGCACTCCGTAGAGTCTGCTCTGTGGGAATAATCTACGTTCTTACTATTTCCTGCACAGTTACAGCATTTCTCGCACGAGCTCTTGCAATCCTTCGTTTCGTGCTTTCCTCCACACTTAGCACATGTTTGCTCTCCTTCACATTTTGATGTCTTGTGGTTGTATTTCTGGCACTTATAACACCTCGTTATATTGTAGTCTTCCTTCACAAGGTAAGACCCATAATCAATATTGATGTACCTATTCACCAGTCTTTGGTACATACTCCCATTTACCTGCAGAATATGCAACCATTTACCATTTTTTGTTCGTCTGGCATGAACCAATTCCAGTTTATCATTTTCTCCAATATTAGGGTTCAGTGAGTGAATTTCGTTAATTAACTCCTCATACGAAAATTGTTTTTCTAGTCCATTAATTACTAGCCTGGGTTGACGAGATTTTGTCTCCATGACATCATATTCATCCTTCAGGGTATCCTTTGCAATGTTGTAGAGCGAGGTTGTATTGTCATTTGTGGAAGTTTTTATGATGGCACCACCATTACGAAGAGGACGCATCAGTTGGAGAGGAATTTTGCATTTTGAAGGCTTTATTTTCGACTTGAAGTCGATGAGTGTTTTTTCAGAGGATGAATGCTTCTTGGGCTTAATTATGATTCCTTTTTGCGAGGTAGTATTTGTACGGCGTTCGGGTAGAAAAGTGGAAATACTTTTCGTCATATCCGCATACGAAGGTTTTCGCGTGGATGAGCTTTTATCAATTAAGGTGGCCACGGTGGTTTTCAGTTCTATTAGATGGTTTTCCATTTCTTTCATTTGGTTGAAGAGACGATCTTCTTTAGTCTTTTGGTGTTGTGACTTACACGAAGGACACATCCATATCACATCCTCGGAAATGTCCATGATCTTCAAATATCTCTCCTCACTCATTTTGATACACTTTAGGTGGAACCACTTGTTGCAAATGCCTCCGCAGCCCATTCCTTTATGGTTCTCCTCCGCTTGCTTCCTACATTTTCCACATTTGTCTGCTGCTTGTGATGCCATGATTTATTATTTATCTCTATTCGCTTAGTTATATGGTATTAAATGAATTTATTTAAAAGAGAATGGATTTAAAATGAAAGTTATTAAAACAAGTGTCTTTAAAAAGCAAAACTATGGGTTTAGAAGATATATATGCAAAAAAGAGAGAGTTTAATAAGTTTGAATTTAAAATTTATAAAATTATTAAAATTATTAAGAAATTATTCTCGCATGAGCACGAGAATCGCACTAATGAACAAAAGAGTTCAGTTGATATAATTTTATACCGTTAACGGCAATTAGAAAATTAAAATGAGAAAATTGTTCAAAAAATTTCCACTTAGCTGATTTTCCTTTGATTTGCTACAGAAGCTAATATTTCTTAGCAACTCTCAAAGTCAAGAAAACAGCTGATCGATTTCCTTAATCACTTCTAAAGAAAAATTTTTTATTGCGAGCGATCACTTTACACTTGGCAACTTTGACACTTCACTTGTCATGATTAGAAGCTTTAATCAAGGAAATGTTTTAGGGGTCGGAAAATCTATTAAAAATATCAGCTTTGGTCCAGTCGCGAGTTTAATAAGTTTGAATTTAAAATTTATAAAATTATTAAAAATTATTAAGAAATTATTCTCGCATGAGCACGAGAATCGCACTAATGAACAAAAGAGTTCAGTTGATATAATTTTATACCGTTAACGGCAATTAGAAAATTAAAATGAGAAAATTGTTCAAAAATTTCCACTTAGCTGATTTTCCTTTGATTTGCTACAGAAGCTAATATTTCTTAGCAACTCTCAAAGTCAAGAAAACAGCTGATCGATTTCCTTAATCACTTCTAAAGAAAAATTTTTTATTGCGAGCGATCACTTTACACTTGGCAACTTTGACACTTCACTTGTCATCATTTACCTGCGGCTCTCGCTCAATTTCGACGCGCTCACACCTGCTCTCGTCTGTCACTACCTCGCGAACCCGGGCAGTGGTACGAGTCACATTTTTCGCTGCCTCAAAGTTCAGACTGTTAGCCAATGCATCCTTAACCGTTTGCTTATGAGCTAAACGCATGGCTTGTTGCAATTCCGGGTCCTTCAGTGCGCTGATGAATGCTTCTGTCGCTGCATCATTTCGATGCTCTGGGTCGTAGGCTGGGTAAACCAAAAGTGCTAGTCGCTCAATGTCTTGGGCTAGCTGCTATAGGGTTGCACCAGACTTCTGCACCGGATGCCTTAGCTGTGACTGATAAATCTGCTTCAGATGATCGTCTCCATAACGCATGTCGAGCGCATTCATTATAGCATTCGAGTTTGAGTGCGATTCAACGGGGAACGTCTACAAAAGCTCGGCAGCTGGGCCTCTTAGAGCAAGAATCAGTGCAGTTGCTCGTTCCTGGTCATTCCAGTGATTTGCCCTTGCGGCAGCTTCAAACTGGGTCTTGTAAATACTCCAGACCGTTTGCCCATCGAATATTGGTGCTTGCACATTTCTAGATGTGCTCTGCGCTGCGGTTATAAGCGGGGCTGGTGAAGTGGTTTTTTTTTGTGGTAGGGAGGTGAAGGCATTTACGCCCGCCGAGTCTGGCAGTGTGGGACTCCCATGGAGGATACCCTTGGACTATCCACTAAACACCTCCCCTGTCAATCTAAGAACCTAGCCTGGAACCGTTTGACACATTACTTCGGGCCAGGTCTCGTTTTGTTACGCCGTGGGGCGCCTTCAAGCTGGGGAGTCCCTTTCCTAGCGGGAAGGGAGAGGGGAAGAGGAAATGCCAGAAGAGCGATTCCCCAGCCCCAGCGCCTCCGGCTGCTACGAGTCCCTTTTATATATTAGGACTGCCCGAGCATAATGTGCCACCTGGTTCCATTTGTCAACTGATTCGAGTATCACCGCAACTATATTATCCGGAGAGAGCTCTCCCGTCTCCCTGTAGAGTTCCCTTCGCAGCCTGACCCATTTTATACACGCAAAAAATGTGTGACAGGCATTGTCCTCCTCTCCTGGGCAAAACCGACAATCGGGAGACCGTGACTTACCGATCTTGTGCAGGTAAGACTGAAAACCCCCGTGCCCGCTCAAAAGCTGGGTCAGATAGAAGTCAGTCTCACCATGCCTTCGATTTAGCCACGGTCTCACATCCGGGATGAGGCGCGCAGTCCACCTTCCCTTCGTGCAATTCCCCCAAGACTGCTGCCAATCGTTGAGCGAGCGTTGTCTCTCCTCGCGGACAACCATCTCCCTCGCATCCTCGTTTCGGCGCAGGTAAATAGCGCGGCGCTCTCTAGCAAGGAGGGCGACAGGTATCACGCCTGCAATCACTCTCACCGCCGAGTCGGAGACTGTTGGATACGAAGATGCAATTCTCAGTGCTCCTCTTCTCTGTACCTGTGCCAATCGTTTTCGGTATACCTCCTTGCTGAGAGCGTCGCCCCATACCTCTGCTCCGTACAGTAGCACTGAGCCTACAGCACTCATCAAGAGGCGTCTTCTTGATGGGCTGGGTCCCCCTACGTTGGCCATAAGTCGTCTCAGGGCCGATATTCCCGAAGCAGCCTTCTCAGCCGTTGCCCTGATTTGCTCAGAGAAACTCATCTTCGAGTCGATCAGTAGCCCCAGGTACTTCACCGCTGGCTTCGATTCGATTTGTATATCTCCAATACTGATCATCCTTACTCTAGGGATTCTCTTTTTTGTCAAGATGACCACTTCGGTTTTCTCCAGTGCTAAACTGAGCCCGCGAGCAGTCATCCAGTCCCTCACTCGGCGCATTAGCATACCTAGCCTAAGTTGCGCTTGTTCAACGGTGCGTCCGGCGACCAGAGCCGCAACATCATCCGCATAGCCGACCAAGCGCGACTCATCTGGCATCTAAAGTCTCAGTAGCCCGTCGTAAGACACGTTCCACAGGTCCGGACCAAGGATAGATCCCTGGGCAACACCCGATGTAATTTCCATCCTTCGTTGGCCCTGTGTGGTGTCGTAGAGCAGGCTTCGGTTCTTTAGGTAGTTCCTCAAAAGCCGCATTAGATATTCTGGAACTTGAAAAGAGTTTTCCAGCGTGTCCAGAATATCCACCCATCTAGCTGAGTTGAAGGCATTCCTGACGTCGAGTGTCACCAACAGGACGATCCGTCGCTTGGTGCGACTATATGCCTCTGCCTATTGGACCGCGTTCACCACCTCTGCAATCGCATCAATGGTAGAACGTCCTGCTCTAAAGCCGTACTGCCGAGGAGATAGGTCCCCAGCAGCACGAATCGCGTCAGTGAGTCTTCCCTTGATGAGTTTCTCTAGCACTTTCCCAGCCGTGTCTAGCATGCATAACGGGCGGTATGCAGACGGCGATTCGGGACTTCCCTTCCCCTTGCTGATCAGCACGAGCCTCGCCACCTTCCATCGTACCGGGAAAACCCCGTCCCGTAGGCAAGCGTTGAATGTGCTGAGCAGCAAGTCAGGACAATGGTGATGGACGAGCCGCAACACCTCAGCTGGAACACCATCTGGACCTGGAGCCTTCCTCGCTTTCAAGGAGAGGACTGCCTCCTCTAGTTCCAGCTGTGTGAAGAGTGGGCACTCTACTGCTGTTTCACCATGGACAGCGGCAACACGGACGGTATGGGCGGGGAAGAGTCCCCGCACTATCGCGTCTATGTTTTCCGCGTCATGTATACAAGGCTTCCGTAGGGCACCAAGTTTCCCTATGACCAGCTTGTAGCCAAGGCCCCACGGATCCTTGTTCACATTGTCCACTAGGTCTTGCCAGCAGCGAGCCTTGATACTGTTGATCAGTTTGCGAAGGCATTTCCTGGCCGACTTATATGCTGCCACCTGGTTGCATGCCTCGTCACGTTTCCGCGCCCGTTGAGCCTCACGCCGAAGCTTGTGACACTCCCTCCGCTTTTCAGCGATTTCAGTAGACCACCAGTACACTGGGGGCTTGCCGTGCCGGGGTCTTCAGCGGGGCATAGAAACGCAGCAAGCAGTCGTGATTATTCTCATAGTAGAGTTCACCACGTCTTCAGCTGCCCGTTCTTCCGTCCCCTTCGGAGCTCCCTGCAGCGGCTCACCTGCTGTGAGAACCTTGACGAACCTCTCGACGTCCATTCTTCCAATGTTCCATCCAGTTGTAGAAGGCCGAGAGCACGGACGTCGGGAGATAGCATCACTTATCTCAAGCAGAATGCACTGGTGATCACTGGCTGAGTAGTCCTCTAATACTTTCCAGTTGTGTATCCTCCGTACTAAAGACTCCGAGGCGAATGTCACGTCCGGTATGGTTCCCTCACAGCCAATACGGCGGAAAGTCGGCGTATTTCCGGAGTTTAGTACGACGAGGGCCGTCCTGGCCGCCATTTCCAGGATTCGTTTTCCCCGCGGATCCGTCCGAGGCATGCCCCATTCGATTGCTTTAGCATTGAAGTCGCCCTCAACGAGCACTTTACCCTCTGCGTTCGAGACAGCGCCCGTGAAGTGGTTACTACTGCCTTCGCTGCTTCCAATTCTTTTTTCACTTTTTCCATCTCTTGGTTCATTCTCTCTTCGACCTGGCTGACCTTTTCCTCGACCTGGTAAACCTTTTCCTTGGCCTGGTCAACCTTTTCCTCGACGTCTAGTTTGTTTGTTCAGATGACCGAGCTCCGCTTTTATTTCGGTTGACTGTTTCTCCAGCTTCTGTGTGATGTTTGCCTTGATTTCAATCGCTTGTTGATCCAGCTTCGCTGATTGTTCATTTAGCTTTGCAGTTAAATTGGATGACTGTTGTCGCTGGTCTTGCTGCATCAGCATCAACATTTGCATCAGTGCATTTTCTGGGTCCTTTTGTTTTAGTGTTTCAGCTTCTCCACCTTCTGCACCATTTTCGGCATTTGAGAGCTCACCCGAATCCAGATTAACGCCTTCCTATTCATTCGCGTTGCGCAAGCGTGCAATCAGTGTGGCCTTTGTACCTTGCGTAGCCAGATTTCGCTGTTCTAACTCTTCCTTGAGCTCTGACATGGTCAATTCATTAATTCTTAGATGCAAGTTTCGTAGCATTTTTATTGTTTTGGCTTTTAGTTTTTTTCAACAGTTTTCACGTTAAATTTCACAATTGTGCGGTTTAGAAATGTTTAAATGTTTTCACTTTTCGAAATGTTCTTGCTCACTTCTCGACACCACTGTCGCGTGTTTTGGTTCGCGGCCAATAATTTTAATGTTCCAGGAAAGTGAAAACGCAATGTCTTTTAAATTAAATTAAAAGAGTTTATTTCATTAAATTACAAATGCACAATCACTTATTTTAATATTTCACAATATTAACTAGAATCTAAATTTCACTTGTCCATAAACTACTACTTTACTATTACTCGATCAATTCTCACTCCACACTTTCGCATTGTTTTATTATCGCGGTTCTAATGAATAATCCCCCCATTCATTCAGCTCGCCTTCATATAGGGTCTGTAGTCATTCAACCCAGTTCGCGTACATTGGCGAATTAGCGGGAAGATTCGAGCAGCGTGAATGAATGGAGCAGTGACTCACTTTCAGATGTTGATGCTTAGTGGGTTCTCGTGGTTTCGAGTAAATTCATTTTGTTGATGTTCTTAATGGTTGTGAAAACAATTGCGACAGTAGCTCGCAGAATTATTTGTACATGTGACAATATATATATGTATATATATATATATATATATATATATGTATATATATATATATATATATATATATATATATATATATATATATATTTATATATATACATACATATATATATATATATATATATATATATATATATATATTAATATAATATATATATATATATATATATATATATATATATATATATATATTAATATAATTTATATATATATATATATACTCGTATATATATATATATATATATATATATATATATATATATATATATATATTTATTGTACCAATACATCACATTATTTCATGTAAATTTCCATCATACAATGTATTTCAATAGTTTCTTGCAACGTGCACAAATTCCACATCGTCACCATTTTTTGTGATTCAATTCCATCATCATTTCTAAATTATATATATATATATATATATATATATATATATATATATATATATATATATATATATATATATATATATATATATATATATATACATATATATATATAAATATGTATAAATATATATACACATATATATAAATATATATATATATATATATATATATATATATATAAATATATATATATATATATATATATATATATATATATATATATATATATATATATATATATATATAAATAAATATATATATATATATATATATATATATATATATATATATATATATATAAATAAATATATATATATATATATATATATATATATATATGTATATATATATATATATATATATATATATATATATATATATATATATATATATGTATATATATATATGTATATAGGTATACATATATATATATATATATATATATATATATATAATATATATATATATATATATATATATATATATATATATATATATATTTATATATATATATATATATATATAGATATATATATATATATATATATATATATATATATATATATATATATATATATATATATATATATATATATATATATATATATATATATGATAATCAAAAAATCTCCTCGTTGATTTCTTCACATACTTTCTGACCACACTTTGATAATCTTCTAAGAATTCCTCAGTTATTTGAACGTTACGCTCGAATCGCAAACCGTATGCTCTTGTGTCCGACATACAAAGAAATCGTCTTCTGCTGGCGCGGCCCACCCCGAATTCACTTCTGGCAAAATGAATAGCACTTCGCCTGCATGTAATTTGTTTCACATTCACGCCCACTAATCACTTTTGTCATTAATTCCTTTCCAGTCACTTTTACCGCACAGTTTTCTTTGTTTTTCTTCAGAACCACTCGCGAATCGTTTTCTTAATTTAATACCGTCCTTTTTACCCACTACAACCAATTCGTTGCCTTCATTTACAACTGACTCACAACCTTATCCTTTTCCCCCCACAGATTCTCAATCGAAACCCTTTTCCCAGAATTATTAAATCACCACGACACCGCGAAAATTCACTCCAATCAATTCTCTATCCCAAATCCAGAATCCCCCTTCTTTCAAAGCCAAAAACAGATTGAACCCCAACTCAAAAGAACAATCCCGCAATCCTTTGTTTCTCAATTCCCGCAGCCGCATCGAGGTAATGTAATCTAATTTCAATATACATCGACCCCATTACCCACACATCTTTTCCATATTGACAAATGTAACAATTTCCATTTAGCATGTATGGCGATTTGCATAACCATGATCGCGATTGGTTATATGCAAATCGTCATTCACAAGGAAATGATTGCTTTTGCTGATCTAAAAACAGTGTTCCTCCGTTCGGGAGAACTTGAACCCAGGATCCCGGTGGACACCCGGTCGAGGATCTACGACGCTACCACCGGAGCCACCTTCTGCTGATCTCCCATTCATTCATTTAGCAACTTCAACTGTGAACCTTTCTTAATGGGCATTGAAATGAAATTTGTTAGTAGAGAAGCGTGAATGAATTTTTGTTAGTATAACAAATAAAATTTGTTAGTGGGAGATAATCTATAAAATTAGTTAGTATGAAGCAAGGAATTAGGTTTTGTTAGTGAAAAGGCCTCGAATGAAATTTTGTTAATGGGAAGTAATGAATGGAGTGTTGTTAGTGTGAAAGATAAGATTATTATTATTATTTTTTTTTTTGTAATTGAAAAAAGCGTAAGAGGGTAGAATTAATATAATAGGGAAATAAAAATTAATGCGGGACCTGCTAAATGTTAAAAAATAAATACGTATACAGAGAAAAACGTATATGTGCCCAAAAGAAGGTGGAGATGTTGGGGCAATTTGAAGTTGCGAATGGGAGAGTGCCGATACGCCGGCATTCGCAACAATGTATCACATGGTTCCATTGGTCAACCAATCCAAGCATCGCCGCGACCGAAGTGAGCTCACCCGTCTCTCTGTAGAGGTCCCGTCACAGCCTTTCCCATTTTTTGCACGCCAAAATATTGTGGCAAGCATCGTCTACCTCTCCTAGATTAAAACCAGCAATCGCGGAACTGTGACTTACCAATCTTGCACAGGTAAGACTGAAAACACCCATGCCCGCTCAAAAGCTGGGTTGGATGGAAGTCAGTCTCACCAAGACTTCGATTATACCACAGTCCACCTTCCCTTTGTGCAATCCACTCAAGACTGCTGCCATTAGTTTAGTGAGCGCTGTCTCTCCTCGCAGGCAACCGTCTTTCTCGCGTCCTCGATAGGACACAAGACCATTTCATCGGATTGGGGATGCAGCGGTGTCGTCTTCGTTTTCCGTATTCCCAGCAGCTCGCACATTCCGCCAGAAACCAGTGACTCAAAGTTTCGGCCTTGATCCGAATGTAGTTCGCAAGGTACGCCGTACCTACAGACCCAATTTAACACTAGCTGTTCGGCTATAGTAGTTGCTTCCTGGTTGGGAATGGGGTAGACCTCGGGTCACTTGCTGAAACAATCGGCCACAACCAGCGTGTATCGATTTCCCCATTCGGATTCAGGAAAGGGTCCAGCGGTGTCAACAGCAATCCTTTCAAACGGTACACCCACGTTGTAGGTTTGCATTTGTCCTCTCAGTCGTCGCTTCGGGCCTTTGACGGAAGCGCAAATTGTGCATCTATGGCACCAGTCCTCTACGTCTTCTCGATCATGGAGCCAGTAAAGCCTTTCCCGCAATTTCGCTAAGGTCTTGTTAACGCCAAGGTGGCCTCCCGAGGATCCTTCACGCATTTCCTTAACCGCATCGTGGATTCGGCTTTTGGGTAGTATAGTTTGCATCCTATAGGAGCTGCCATCCGCCGTTTCCCATTTCCGCTTGAGTATGCCACCCTCCACCTGAAGGGAGTTCCATTGTGCCCAATAGCTTTTCAGGGTTACGCCATGCATTGAAACGTCTTTCCACTCAGGTCGCCCAGTCGTCTCCTTCCATTCGAGCAATTGTCCGATGTCTTCATCGGCTAGCTGGGCGTTTCGGATCTCCTCCGATGACCAACCTTCATCAGATTCGACCGTTATCACTTCAATCCGTTGCCAATGCTTGCAGTTAGCTGAACATGGATGACGAGATAGGGCGTCAGCATTTCCATGAGCTTTGCCCTTGTAAAGTAGTTGGGGCCTCACTAGGTCTGGTCGGATAGTCGATCGGGTTGCAACGGTGTCGCTTGTTATGGTGTAATGTTCTTCATCAACTTGACCCGGAAGGCATGTCTGCTTCTCCACGTTATTGCCTTGACACGGTGATGGGGGTGCTGGGGATGTCGGTCATCCTGGCCAACGACCGCCCCACGAAGTTGGCCCCTCCAGTTTGATGGGCTTCCATTCTGGGCTCCTGACACGGTCTGGATCTCCACCATCCTGGACAATAGCTCCGTTTCCTTCGCTTCTTGCAGTCTCTCTGCAGGTGCCCCTTCTCACCGCAATCCCAGCATCTAGGCGCACCATTTACCTCCGGCTCTCGCTCATTTTCCACGCGCTCACACCTGCACTCGTCTGCCACTACCTCACGGACCCGGGCAGTGGTACGAATCGCATTTTTCGCTGCCTCGAAGCTCAGACTATAAACCAATGTGTCCTTAACAGTTTGCTTTTGAGCTAAACGCACGGCTTGTTGCGATTCTTGGTCCTTTAAAGCGCTGATGAATGCTTCTGTTGCTGCGTCATCTCGATGTTCTGGGTC
>OZ017741.1:117236954-117272192 GCA_963969285.1 Odontomyia ornata
TAAGTAAACACACATAATGAATAACATTATAAATGATACATAAATATAACTGCTGATTACTCAATTTTCGGGCTCTAGTGCAAAACGTAAGTGGAATTTTTATTTTTTAACAAATATATTGAAAGTTTAAATTAGCATGCGATAATAATAGTCATTTTATGAACCATACAAAATACTTGCTACCTCGATAAAAGAAAATTTTAGCCTGGCATCACTAGTAAGTTACGGTTTTATAATTTAATTTTTGAGCTATATTATGAGTAGTACGATGTTTTACAAAATGTAAGACATCATCCAAATAGATTTGCATCTTTTACCTTCATTTTATTATAATCACAAAAAATTAAAGTTAATTAAATTAAAGCTTCAGCTGCAGAACTCCTCCCTTTTTTTTCTCATGGGCCGCCACTGATATATATAAACATATATATGTATATATATACATATATATATATATATATATATATATATATATATATATATATATATATATATATATATATGTATATATATACATATATATGTTTATATATATCAGTGGCGGCCCGTGAGAAAAAAAAGGGAGGAGTTCCGCAGCTGAAGCTTTAATTTAATTAACTTTAATTTTTTGTGATTATAATAAAATGAAGGTAAAAGATGCAAATCTATTTGGATGATGTCTTACATTTTGTAAAACATCGTACTACTCATAATATAGCTCAAAAATTAAATTATAAAACCGTAACTTACTAGTGATGCCAGGCTAAAATTTTCTTTTATCGAGGTAGCAAGTATTTTGTATGGTTCATAAAATGACTATTATTATCGCATGCTAATTTAAACTTTCAATATATTTGTTAAAAAATAAAAATTCCACTTACGTTTTGCACTAGAGCCCGAAAATTGAGTAATCAGCAGTTATATTTATGTATCATTTATAATGTTATTCATTATGTGTGTTTACTTAGACGATATATTTTTATGATGTTATAAGTTATTACCACGATATTCTATTCAATTAAAATCTAAATTTTCACTTTAAGTTACATATTAATCCCTTACTTATATTTATGTGTTACGTATAAAGAACGATATATAATGTGTTAACTTATTAGATACATTTTTATTATTTTACAAGTAATGAGCACGGTATTTTACTCAATTAAGATCAAAATTTTCAAATTACAAATTAAATCCATTATTTAACCAGCTCTAGCTCCGAGAAGTTTTAAATTCGCTTGAAAATGAGTTCAAGTCGATGATTTTCGACAGTGGCAAACTTATCAATCACTTTTTCATTGAAATCTCCTCTCTTAGAAATTGTTTTTTCAATGGAAATCATTGCTAAAGCTGTCTAACGTTCTTCGGACATAGTATTTCTAAGAAATGTCTTGATACGTTTGAGAGTTGAGAAGCTTCTTTCTGCTTCAGCAGTGGTCATCGGTATTGTCTCCAGAATTTTTAACAGCTTCTTAGTTTCTCTTAAGGGTTCTTGTAAGTTATTACCCAAAATGAACTTTAATAAAACCTGGGCGGTTGTTATTTCCTTACAGTCACTCCTTGAGTAAATTATTGATAACTCAGTTTTCAATCGTTCTTTATCTAAATTAGGATAAGCAGCGCATGATAAATTTAGTTGTGAGTCTGGAAAATTGAATTCATACTCTCGAAATCGATTCGAATAAAAAAGTGAAGCAGCAATGAGGTGCCCATCAAATGCAAATCTATCTTTGGCGGCATTTAATACAACGTCACAAACTTCCAAAGCAGAGCGGCGATGACATTCTGGAGTATTCCGAGCAGCACGCTTAGTTTGCTGTATTGAAACATCATTTGCGTTGGATGCTTCATCTATAATATCGTTTATTTTGTTTTGGGTTTTTTTTGAATGCTTTCCTCAAACAAAACAATGTTTGCTTTAAGCTGTAAGGAGTCGACTTGTGTATTCTACATCTGCTGAAACAAGATATCAACATGAGGCATTATGTTATATGGTGAAACAACGTTGGCCATAAAATAAATACAGAATCATTTAGCATACGGCGAATTCCAGAGGCGGCACTACAAATGGTAGCGTTAGCAAACTCTTCTTCAATTATTTCCATACATTCTATCAAGCTTTCTCTATGCTCACATACAATATTAATAGTGCGATCTGCACCGTGGGGGATTTCCCTTTTTATTATTCGATCCAACACGGCAATTCTTGAAGCAGCTAAAAAACCTGGGAACCTCTTAAAAATTTCCAAAAGAAACTCGTACTTGCAAATTTGAAGATGCTGCATTTTGCATCATTAAATTTAACTGATGTGCGTAGCAGTGCACAAAATGCGCAAACCTATATTTCATTTTCACATTGGATTGCCGTTTATACTGTTTGCCACGGCTGCTGCCACTTGCCTCGATTACAATGGTTGGTAGGGGCCGACTTTCATTTTTGATGTCCTATTTTTCCGCAATAGGGGCCGACTTTTATTTTTGATGTCCACTTTTTCCGCAAATGTGTATAGGGAAAACTTTTTCGTGTGGATAAAATTAAAAACAACATCCATTTTGCAGAGTTATATAAAATGTTCTATTCAATAGTCAACTTGAATTTAATAGCTCTCCGTTCCTAAACTTGTTTCTATAACGTTTGAATAGAGGATGTTACATTGGCGAATAAGCAACATACGTAGATGTTTTAAATTCTTTGTTATAAGTATATTCTATTTGTGTAGTTTTTATGCTGTAATTTTATTGTTTGTTAAGAAAAAGAATTAATTATAGTACAATATCTGATGAAGACACAGTTGTGATCGAAACAACGGTTATATTTATAATAAATTGTTTAAAGTGAAAATCGGAAAACTGTTGTTTTTGCTTTTTCTCTTGCGTTATTTACAGATATAGATTTTCACCAAGTATCGGCCTTATCAATTCAATTGATAATCACTTCCACTTAAGACACTTCACTTTCACTTGGAATCAGTTCACTTTCACTTGAAATCAAAACTTCGCACTCGAATCTCAATCAAATAACCGAGAACAATGAAGAGATTTTTCAATATTTTCATACAATCTAAAATCAATTTTCTATCAAACACAGGATGCTTTCAAAGAATTGTCAATGAAATATGTTAGAAACGACAATGAAAATTGCAGTTTCCCATTACTGCAAAAACGGCCGGCTATAATTAAAGTTGAATGGCATTTACTTTTTATGGAATTGTTTGCAGCTACATGTAAATGAGTTGCATATTTTGAATAATAATTTTTCTGAAAAATTATTAGAGAAGAAAAATGTTAGAAGAAGGTGGTTTCGACGTGTGCACTAATTCTCCTCAGGCCATCACTCTTAGATACACACCGGTGATGGCGACCACCATGCTCAGAGGTGAGGGAGTTAATTTTTAATTTTTCTACTTATGCAAACTCAATATGTTTTTGTATCTGCAAGTTATATTCAAGGTAAATTTCTCTTGTAAGTACTTGTATTAGCTAAACTTTTTAATTGGATCATTTCACCCTTTTCACATCAACTTAATGTAAATCTATACGACAAATTTGCTCTACATTTGAAGCTTATCTAACGTCGCGCGGATATTGATCACTCTTTCGGATGGCTCCGATAGCTTTTTAAATTACTTTTTATGGAATTGTTTGCAGCTACATATAAATGAGTTGCATATTTTGAATAATAATTTTTCTGAAAAATTATTAGAGAAGAAAAATGTTAGAAGAAGGTGGTTTCGACGTGTGCACTAATTCTCCTCAGGCCATCACTCTTAGATACACACCGGTGATGGCGACCACCATTCTCAGAGGTGAGGGAGTTAATTTTTAATTTTCCTACTTTTCAAACTCAATATGTTTTTGTATCTGCAAGTTATATTCAAGGTAAATTTCTCTTGTAAGTACTTGTATTAGCTAAACTTTTTAATTGGATCATTTCACCCTTTTCACATCAACTTAATATAAATCTATACGACAAATTTGCTCTACATTTGAAGCTTATCTAACGTCGCGCGGATATCGATCACTCTTTCGGATGGCTCCGATAGCTTTTTAAATTACTTTTTATGGAATTGTTTGCAGCTACATATAAATGAGTTGCATATTTTGAATAATAATTTTTCTGAAAAATTATTCGAGAAGAAAAATGTTAGAAGAAGGTGGTTTCGACGTGTGCACTAATTCTCCTCAGGCCATCACTCTTAGATACGCACCGGTGATGGCGACCACCATGCTCAGAGGTGAGGGAGTTAATTTTTAATTTTTCTACTTTTCAAACTCAATATGTTTTTGTATCTGCATGTTATATTCAAGGTAAATTTCTCTTGTAAGTACTTGTATTAGCTAAACTTTTTAATTGGATCATCTCACCCTTCTCACATCAACTTAATGCAAATCTATACGACAAATTTGCTCTACATTTGAAGCTTATCTAACGTCGCGCGGATATCGATCACTCTTTCGTATGGCTCCGATAGCTTTTTAAATTACTTTTTATGGAATTGTTTGCAGCTACATATAAATGAGTTGCATATTTTGAATAATAATTTTTCTGAAAAATTATTAGAGAAGAAAAATGTTAGAAGAAGGTGGTTTCGACGTGTGCACTAATTCTCCTCAGGCCATCACTCTTAGATACACACCGGTGATCGCGACCACCATGCTCAGAGGTGAGAGAGTTAAATTTTAATTTTTCTACTTATGCAAACTCAATATGTTTTTGTATCTGCAAGTTATATTCAAGGTAAATTTCTCTTGTAAGTACTTGTATTAGCTAAACTTTTTAATTGGATCATTTCACCCTTATCACATCAACTTAATGTAAATCTATACGACAAATTTGCTCTACGTTTGAAGCTTATCTAACGTCGCGCGGATATCGATCACTCTTTCGGATGGCTCCGATAGCTTTATAAATTACTTTTTATGGAATTGTTTGCAGCTACATATAAATGAGTTGCATATTTTGAATAATAATTTTTCTGAAAAATTATTAGAGAAGAAAAATGTTAGAAGAAGGTGGTTTCGACGTGTGCACTAATTCTCCTCAGGCCATCACTCTTAGATACACACCGGTGATGGCGACCACCATTCTCAGAGGTGAGGGAGTTAAATTTTAATTTTTCTACTTATGCAAACTCAATATGATTTTGTATCTGCAAGTTATATTCAAGGTAAATTTCTCTTGTAAGTACTTGTATTAGCTAAACTTTTTAATTGGATCATTTCACCCTTTTCACATCAACTTAATGTAAATCTATACGACAAATTTGCTCTACATTTGAAGCTTATCTAACGTCGCGCGGATATTGATCACTCTTTCGGATGGCTCCGATAGCTTTTTAAATTACTTTTTATGGAATTGTTTGCAGCTACATATAAATGAGTTGCATATTTTGAATAATAATTTTTCTGAAAAATTATTAGAGAAGAAAAATGTTAGAAGAAGGTGGTTTCGACGTGTGCACTAATTCTCCTCAGGCCATCACTCTTAGATACACACCGGTGATGGCGACCACCATGCTCAGAGGTGAGGGAGTTAATTTTTAATTTTTCTACTTTTCAAACTCAATATGTTTTTGTATCTGCAAGTTATATTCAAGGTAAATTTCTCTTGTAAGTACTTGTATTAGCTAAACTTTGTAATTGGATCATCTCACCCTTTTTTGTGTACTAATTCTCCTCAGGCCATCACTCTTAGATACACACCGGTGATGGCGACCACCATGCTCAGAGGTGAGGGAGTTAATTTTTAATTTGTCTACTTTTCAAACTCAATATGTTTTTGTATCTGCAAGTTATATTCAAGGTAAATTTCTCTTGTAAGTACTTGTATTAGCTAAACTTTTTAATTGGATTATTTCACTCTTTTCACATCAACTTAATGTAAATCTATACGACAAATTTGCTCTACATTTGAAGCTTATCTAACGTCGCGCGGATATTGATCACTCTTTCGGATGGCTCCGATAGCTTTTTAAATTACTTTTTATGGAATTGTTTGCAGCTACATATAAATGAGTTGCATATTTTGAATAATAATTTTTCTGAAAAATTATTAGAGAAGAAAAATGTTAGAAGAAGGTGGTTTCGACGTGTGCACTAATTCTCCTCAGGCCATCACTCTTAGATACACACCGGTGATGGCGACCACCATTCTCAGAGGTGAGGGAGTTAATTTTTAATTTTCCTACTTTTCAAACTCAATATGTTTTTGTATCTGCAAGTTATATTCAAGGTAAATTTCTCTTGTAAGTACTTGTATTAGCTAAACTTTTTAATTGGATCATTTCACCCTTTTCACATCAACTTAATATAAATCTATACGACAAATTTGCTCTACATTTGAAGCTTATCTAACGTCGCGCGGATATCGATCACTCTTTCGGATGGCTCCGATAGCTTTTTAAATTACTTTTTATGGAATTGTTTGCAGCTACATATAAATGAGTTGCATATTTTGAATAATAATTTTTCTGAAAAATTATTAGAGAAGAAAAATGTTAGAAGAAGGTGGTTTCGACGTGTGCACTAATTCTCCTCAGGCCATCACTCTTAGATACGCACCGGTGATGGCGACCACCATGCTCAGAGGTGAGGGAGTTAATTTTTAATTTGTCTACTTTTCAAACTCAATATGTTTTTGTATCTGCATGTTATATTCAAGGTAAATTTCTCTTGTAAGTACTTGTATTAGCTAAACTTTTTAATTGGATCATCTCACCCTTCTCACATCAACTTAATGCAAATCTATACGACAAATTTGCTCTACATTTGAAGCTTATCTAACGTCACGCGGATATCGATCACTCTTTCGGATGGCTCCGATAGCTTTATAAATTACTTTTTATCGAATTGTTTGCTGCTACATATCAATGAGTTGCATATTTTGAATAATAATTTTTCTGAAAAATTATTAGAGAAGAAAAATGTTAGAAGAAGGTGGTTTCGACGTGTGCACTAATTCTCCTCAGGCCATCACTCTTAGATACACACCGGTGATGGCGACCACCATTCTCAGAGGTGAGGGAGTTAAATTTTAATTTTTCTACTTTTCAAACTCAATATGTTTTTGTATCTGCAAGTTATATTCAAGGTAAATTTCTCTTGTAAGTACTTGTATTAGCTAAACTTTTTAATTGGATCATTTCACCCTTTTCACATCAACTTAATGTAAGTCTATACGACAAATTTGCTCTACATTTGAAGCTTATCTAACGTCGCGCGGATAGTGATCACTCTTTCGGATGGCTCCGATAGCTTTTTAAATTACTTTTTATGGAATTGTTTGCAGCTACATATAAATGAGTTGCATATTTTGAATAATAATTTTTCTGAAAAATTATTAGAGAAGAAACATGTTAGAAGAAGGTGGTTTCGACGTATGCACTAATTCTCCTCAGGCCATCACTCTTAGATACACACCGGTGATGGCGACCACCATTCTCAGAGGTGAGGGAGTTAAATTTTAATTTTTCTACTTATGCAAACTCAATATGTTTTTGTATCTGCAAGTTATATTCAAGGTAAATTTCTCTTGTAAGTACTTGTATTAGCTAAACTTTTTAATTGGATCATTTCACCCTTTTCACATCAACTTAATGTAAATCTATACGACAAATTTGCTCTACATTTGAAGCTTATCTAACGTCGCGCGGATATTGATCACTCTTTCGGATGGCTCCGATAGCTTTTTAAATTACTTTTTATGGAATTGTTTGCAGGTACATATAAATGAGTTGCATATTTTGAATAATAATTTTTCTGAAAAATTATTAGAGAAGAAAAATGTTAGAAGAAGGTGGTTTCGACGTGTGCACTAATTCTCCTCAGGCCATCACTCTTAGATACACACCGGTGATCGAGACCACCATTCTCAGAGGTGAGGGAGTTAAATTTTAATTTTTCTACTTATGCAAACTCAATATGTTTTTGTATCTGCAAGTTATATTCAAGGTAAATTTCTCTTGTAAGTACTTGTATTAGCTAAACTTTTTAATTGGATCATTTCACCCTTTTCACATCAACTTAATGTAAATCTATACGACAAATTTGCTCTACATTTGAAGCTTATCTAACGTCGCGCGGATATTGATCACTCTTTCGGATGGCTCCGATAGCTTTTTAAATTACTTTTTATGGAATTGTTTGCAGCTACATATAAATGAGTTGCATATTTTGAATAATAATTTTTCTGAAAAATTATTAGAGAAGAAAAATGTTAGAAGAAGGTGGTTTCGACGTGTGCACTAATTCTCCTCAGGCCATCACTCTTAGATACACACCGGTGATGGCGACCACCATGCTCATAGGTGAGGGAGTTAATTTTTAATTTTTCTACTTTTCAAACTCAATATGTTTTTGTATCTGCAAGTTATATTCAAGGTAAATTTCTCTTGTAAGTACTTGTATTAGCTAAACTTTGTAATTGGATCATCTCACCCTTTTTTGTGTACTAATTCTCCTCAGGCCATCACTCTTAGATACACACCGGTGATGGCGACCACCATGCTCAGAGGTGAGGGAGTTAATTTTTAATTTGTCTACTTTTCAAACTCAATATGTTTTTGTATCTGCAAGTTATATTCAAGGTAAATTTCTCTTGTAAGTACTTGTATTAGCTAAACTTTTTAATTGGATTATTTCACTCTTTTCACATCAACTTAATGTAAATCTATACGACAAATTTGCTCTACATTTGAAGCTTATCTAACGTCGCGCGGATATTGATCACTCTTTCGGATGGCTCCGATAGCTTTTTAAATTACTTTTTATGGAATTGTTTGCAGCTACATATAAATGAGTTGCATATTTTGAATAATAATTTTTCTGAAAAATTATTAGAGAAGAAAAATGTTAGAAGAAGGTGGTTTCGACGTGTGCACTAATTCTCCTCAGGCCATCACTCTTAGATACACACCGGTGATGGCGACCACCATTCTCAGAGGTGAGGGAGTTAATTTTTAATTTTCCTACTTTTCAAACTCAATATGTTTTTGTATCTGCAAGTTATATTCAAGGTAAATTTCTCTTGTAAGTACTTGTATTAGCTAAACTTTTTAATTGGATCATTTCACCCTTTTCACATCAACTTAATATAAATCTATACGACAAATTTGCTCTACATTTGAAGCTTATCTAACGTCGCGCGGATATCGATCACTCTTTCGGATGGCTCCGATAGCTTTTTAAATTACTTTTTATGGAATTGTTTGCAGCTACATATAAATGAGTTGCATATTTTGAATAATAATTTTTCTGAAAAATTATTAGAGAAGAAAAATGTTAGAAGAAGGTGGTTTCGACGTGTGCACTAATTCTCCTCAGGCCATCACTCTTAGATACGCACCGGTGATGGCGACCACCATGCTCAGAGGTGAGGGAGTTAATTTTTAATTTGTCTACTTTTCAAACTCAATATGTTTTTGTATCTGCATGTTATATTCAAGGTAAATTTCTCTTGTAAGTACTTGTATTAGCTAAACTTTTTAATTGGATCATCTCACCCTTCTCACATCAACTTAATGCAAATCTATACGACAAATTTGCTCTACATTTGAAGCTTATCTAACGTCACGCGGATATCGATCACTCTTTCGGATGGCTCCGATAGCTTTATAAATTACTTTTTATCGAATTGTTTGCTGCTACATATAAATGAGTTGCATATTTTGAATAATAATTTTTCTGAAAAATTATTAGAGAAGAAAAATGTTAGAAGAAGGTGGTTTCGACGTGTGCACTAATTCTCCTCAGGCCATCACTCTTAGATACACACCGGTGATGGCGACCACCATTCTCAGAGGTGAGGGAGTTAAATTTTAATTTTTCTACTTTTCAAACTCAATATGTTTTTGTATCTGCAAGTTATATTCAAGGTAAATTTCTCTTGTAAGTACTTGTATTAGCTAAACTTTTTAATTGGATCATTTCACCCTTTTCACATCAACTAAATGTAAGTCTATACGACAAATTTGCTCTACATTTGAAGCTTATCTAACGTCGCGCGGATAGTGATCACTCTTTCGGATGGCTCCGATAGCTTTTTAAATTACTTTTTATGGAATTGTTTGCAGCTACATATAAATGAGTTGCATATTTTGAATAATAATTTTTCTGAAAAATTATTAGAGAAGAAACATGTTAGAAGAAGGTGGTTTCGACGTATGCACTAATTCTCCTCAGGCCATCACTCTTAGATACACACCGGTGATGGCGACCACCATTCTCAGAGGTGAGGGAGTTAATTTTTAATTTTCCTACTTTTCAAACTCAATATGTTTTTGTATCTGCAAGTTATATTCAAGGTAAATTTCTCTTGTAAGTACTTGTATTAGCTAAACTTTTTAATTGGATCATTTCACCCTTTTCACATCAACTTAATGTAAATCTATACGACAAATTTGCTCTACGTTTGAAGCTTATCTAACGTCGCGCGGATATCGATCACTCTTTCGGATGGCTCCGATAGCTTTATAAATTACTTTTTATCGAATTGTTTGCTGCTACATATAAATGAGTTGCATATTTTGAATAATAATTTTTCTGAAAAATTATTAGAGAAGAAAAATGTTAGAAGAAGGTGGTTTCGACGTGTGCACTAATTCTCCTCAGGCCATCACTCTTAGATACACACCGGTGATGGCGACCACCATGCTCATAGGTGAGGGAGTTAATTTTTAATTTTTCTACTTTTCAAACTCAATATGTTTTTGTATCTGCAAGTTATATTCAAGGTAAATTTCTCTTGTAAGTACTTGTATTAGCTAAACTTTGTAATTGGATCATCTCACCCTTTTTGTGTACTAATTCTCCTCAGGCCATCACTCTTAGATACACACCGGTGATGGCGACCACCATGCTCAGAGGTGAGGGAGTTAATTTTTAATTTGTCTACTTTTCAAACTCAATATGTTTTTGTATCTGCAAGTTATATTCAAGGTAAATTTCTCTTGTAAGTACTTGTATTAGCTAAACTTTTTAATTGGATTATTTCACTCTTTTCACATCAACTTAATGTAAATCTATACGACAAATTTGCTCTACATTTGAAGCTTATCTAACGTCGCGCGGATATTGATCACTCTTTCGGATGGCTCCGATAGCTTTTTAAATTACTTTTTATGGAATTGTTTGCAGCTACATATAAATTAGTTGCATATTTTGAATAATAATTTTTCTGAAAAATTATTAGAGAAGAAAAATGTTAGAAGAAGGTGGTTTCGACGTGTGCACTAATTCTCCTCAGGCCATCACTCTTAGATACACACCGGTGATGGCGACCACCATTCTCAGAGGTGAGGGAGTTAATTTTTAATTTTCCTACTTTTCAAACTCAATATGTTTTTGTATCTGCAAGTTATATTCAAGGTAAATTTCTCTTGTAAGTACTTGTATTAGCTAAACTTTTTAATTGGATCATTTCACCCTTTTCACATCAACTTAATATAAATCTATACGACAAATTTGCTCTACATTTGAAGCTTATCTAACGTCGCGCGGATATCGATCACTCTTTCGGATGGCTCCGATAGCTTTTTAAATTACTTTTTATGGAATTGTTTGCAGCTACATATAAATGAGTTGCATATTTTGAATAATAATTTTTCTGAAAAATTATTAGAGAAGAAAAATGTTAGAAGAAGGTGGTTTCGACGTGTGCACTAATTCTCCTCAGGCCATCACTCTTAGATACGCACCGGTGATGGCGACCACCATGCTCAGAGGTGAGGGAGTTAATTTTTAATTTGTCTACTTTTCAAACTCAATATGTTTTTGTATCTGCATGTTATATTCAAGGTAAATTTCTCTTGTAAGTACTTGTATTAGCTAAACTTTTTAATTGGATCATCTCACCCTTCTCACATCAACTTAATGCAAATCTATACGACAAATTTGCTCTACATTTGAAGCTTATCTAACGTCACGCGGATATCGATCACTCTTTCGGATGGCTCCGATAGCTTTATAAATTACTTTTTATCGAATTGTTTGCTGCTACATATAAATGAGTTGCATATTTTGAATAATAATTTTTCTGTAAAATTATTAGAGAAGAAAAATGTTAGAAGAAGGTGGTTTCGACGTGTGCACTAATTCTCCTCAGGCCATCACTCTTAGATACACACCGGTGATGGCGACCACCATTCTCAGAGGTGAGGGAGTTAAATTTTAATTTTTCTACTTTTCAAACTCAATATGTTTTTGTATCTGCAAGTTATATTCAAGGTAAATTTCTCTTGTAAGTACTTGTATTAGCTAAACTTTTTAATTGGATCATTTCACCCTTTTCACATCAACTTAATGTAAGTCTATACGACAAATTTGCTCTACATTTGAAGCTTATCTAACGTCGCGCGGATAGTGATCACTCTTTCGGATGGCTCCGATAGCTTTTTAAATTACTTTTTATGGAATTGTTTGCAGCTACATATAAATGAGTTGCATATTTTGAATAATAATTTTTCTGAAAAATTATTAGAGAAGAAACATGTTAGAAGAAGGTGGTTTCGACGTATGCACTAATTCTCCTCAGGCCATCACTCTTAGATACACACCGGTGATGGCGACCACCATTCTCAGAGGTGAGGGAGTTAAATTTTAATTTTTCTACTTTTCAAACTCAATATGTTTTTGTATCTGCAAGTTATATTCAAGGTAAATTTCTCTTGTAAGTACTTGTATTAGCTAAACTTTTTAATTGGATCATTTCACCCTTTTCACATCAACTTAATGTAAATCTATACGACAAATTTGCTCTACGTTTGAAGCTTATCTAACGTCGCGCGGATATCGATCACTCTTTCGGATGGCTCCGATAGCTTTATAAATTACTTTTTATCGAATTGTTTGCTGCTACATATAAATGAGTTGCATATTTTGAATAATAATTTTTCTGAAAAATTATTAGAGAAGAAAAATGTTAGAAGAAGGTGGTTTCGACGTGTGCACTAATTCTCCTCAGGCCATCACTCTTAGATACACACCGGTGATGGCGACCACCATTCTCAGAGGTGAGGGAGTTAAATTTTAATTTTTCTACTTATGCAAACTCAATATGTTTTTGTATCTGCAAGTTATATTCAAGGTAAATTTCTCTTGTAAGTACTTGTATTAGCTAAACTTTTTAATTGGATCATTTCACCCTTTTCACATCAACTTAATGTAAATCTATACGACAAATTTGCTCTACATTTGAAGCTTATCTAACGTCGCGCGGATATTGATCACTCTTTCGGATGGCTCCGATAGCTTTTTAAATTACTTTTTATGGAATTGTTTGCAGCTACATATAAATGAGTTGCATATTTTGAATAATAATTTTTCTGAAAAATTATTAGAGAAGAAAAATGTTAGAAGAAGGTGGTTTCGACGTGTGCACTAATTCTCCTCAGGCCATCACTCTTAGATACACACCGGTGATGGCGACCACCATGCTCAGAGGTGAGGGAGTTAATTTTTAATTTTTCTACTTTTCAAACTCAATATGTTTTTGTATCTGCAAGTTATATTCAAGGTAAATTTCTCTTGTAAGTACTTGTATTAGCTAAACTTTGTAATTGGATCATCTCACCCTTTTTTGTGTACTAATTCTCCTCAGGCCATCACTCTTAGATACACACCGGTGATGGCGACCACCATGCTCAGAGGTGAGGGAGTTAATTTTTAATTTGTCTACTTTTCAAACTCAATATGTTTTTGTATCTGCAAGTTATATTCAAGGTAAATTTCTCTTGTAAGTACTTGTATTAGCTAAACTTTTTAATTGGATTATTTCACTCTTTTCACATCAACTTAATGTAAATCTATACGACAAATTTGCTCTACATTTGAAGCTTATCTAACGTTGCGCGGATATTGATCACTCTTTCGGATGGCTCCGATAGCTTTTTAAATTACTTTTTATGGAATTGTTTGCAGCTACATATAAATAAGTTGCATATTTTGAATAATAATTTTTCTGAAAAATTATTAGAGAAGAAAAATGTTAGAAGAAGGTGGTTTCGACGTGTGCACTAATTCTCCTCAGGCCATCACTCTTAGATACACACCGGTGATGGCGACCACCATTCTCAGAGGTGAGGGAGTTAATTTTTAATTTTCCTACTTTTCAAACTCAATATGTTTTTGTATCTGCAAGTTATATTCAAGGTAAATTTCTCTTGTAAGTACTTGTATTAGCTAAACTTTTTAATTGGATCATTTCACCCTTTTCACATCAACTTAAAATAAATCTATACGACAAATTTGCTCTACATTTGAAGCTTATCTAACGTCGCGCGGATATCGATCACTCTTTCGGATGGCTCCGATAGCTTTTTAAATTACTTTTTATGGAATTGTTTGCAGCTACATATAAATGAGTTGCATATTTTGAATAATAATTTTTCTGAAAAATTATTAGAGAAGAAAAATGTTAGAAGAAGGTGGTTTCGACGTGTGCACTAATTCTCCTCAGGCCATCACTCTTAGATACGCACCGGTGATGGCGACCACCATGCTCAGAGGTGAGGGAGTTAATTTTTAATTTGTCTACTTTTCAAACTCAATATGTTTTTGTATCTGCATGTTATATTCAAGGTAAATTTCTCTTGTAAGTACTTGTATTAGCTAAACTTTTTAATTGGATCATCTCACCCTTCTCACATCAACTTAATGCAAATCTATACGACAAATTTGCTCTACATTTGAAGCTTATCTAACGTCACGCGGATATCGATCACTCTTTCGGATGGCTCCGATAGCTTTATAAATTACTTTTTATCGAATTGTTTGCTGCTACATATAAATGAGTTGCATATTTTGAATAATAATTTTTCTGAAAAATTATTAGAGAAGAAAAATGTTAGAAGAAGGTGGTTTCGACGTGTGCACTAATTCTCCTCAGGCCATCACTCTTAGATACACACCGGTGATGGCGACCACCATTCTCAGAGGTGAGGGAGTTAAATTTTAATTTTTCTACTTTTCAAACTCAATATGTTTTTGTATCTGCAAGTTATATTCAAGGTAAATTTCTCTTGTAAGTACTTGTATTAGCTAAACTTTTTAATTGGATCATTTCACCCTTTTCACATCAACTTAATGTAAGTCTATACGACAAATTTGCTCTACATTTGAAGCTTATCTAACGTCGCGCGGATAGTGATCACTCTTTCGGATGGCTCCGATCGCTTTTTAAATTACTTTTTATGGAATTGTTTGCAGCTACATATAAATGAGTTGCATATTTTGAATAATAATTTTTCTGAAAAATTATTAGAGAAGAAACATGTTAGAAGAAGGTGGTTTCGACGTATGCACTAATTCTCCTCAGGCCATCACTCTTAGATACACACCGGTGATGGCGACCACCATGCTCAGAGGTGAGGGAGTTAATTTTTAATTTTTCTACTTTTCAAACTCAATATGTTTTTGTATCTGCAAGTTATATTCAAGGTAAATTTCTCTTGTAAGTACTTGTATTAGCTAAACTTTTTAATTGGATCATTTCACCCTTATCACATCAACTTAATGTAAATCTATACGACAAATTTGCTCTACATTTGAAGCTTATCTAACGTCGCGCGGATATCGATCACTCTTTCGGATGGCTCCGATAGCTTTTTAAATTACTTTTTATGGAATTGTTTGCAGCTACATATAAATGAGTTGCATATTTTGAATAATAATTTTTCTGAAAAATTATTAGAGAAGAAAAATGTTAGAAGAAGGTGGTTTCGACGTGTGCACTAATTCTCCTCAGGCCATCACTCTTAGATACACACCGGTGATGGCGACCACCATGCTCAGAGGTGAGGGAGTTAATTTTTAATTTTTCTACTTTTCAAACTCAATATGTTTTTGTATCTGCAAGTTATATTCAAGGTAAATTTCTCTTGTAAGTACTTGTATTAGCTAAACTTTTTAATTGGATCATTTCACCCTTTTCACATCAACTTAATGTAAATCTATACGACAAATTTGCTCTACATTTGAAGCTTATCTAACGTCGCGCGGATATCGATCACTCTTTCGGATGGCTCCGATAGCTTTTTAAATTACTTTTTATGGAATTGTTTGCAGCTACATATAAATGAGTTGCATATTTTGAATAATAATTTTTCTGAAAAATTATTAGAGAAGAAAAATGTTAGAAGAAGGTGGTTTCGACGTGTGTACTAATTCTCCTCAGGCCATCACTCTTAGATACACACCGGTGATGGCGACCACCATGCTCAGAGGTGAGGGAGTTAATTTCTAGTTTTTCTACTTATGCAAACTCAATATGTTTTTGTATCTGCAAGTTATATTCAAGGTAAATTTCTCTTGTAAGTACTTGTATTAGCTAAACTTTGTAATTGGATCATTTCACCCTTTTCACATCAACTTAATGTAAATCTATACGACAAATTTGCTCTACATTTGAAGCTTATCTAACGTCGCGCGGATATCGATCACTCTTTCGGATGGCTCCGATAGCTTTTTAAATTACTTTTTATGGAATTGTTTGCAGCTAGATATAAATGAGTTGCATATTTTGAATAATAAATTTTCTGAAAAATTATTAGAGAAGAAAAATGTTAGAAGAAGGTGGTTTCGACGTGTGTACTAATTCTCCTCAGGCCATCACTCTTAGATACACACCGGTGATGGCGACCACCATTCTCAGAGGTGAGGGAGTTAATTTTTAATTTGTCTACTTTTCAAACTCAATATGTTTTTGTATCTGCAAGTTATATTCAAGGTAAATTTCTCTTGTAAGTACTTGTATTAGCTAAACTTTTTAATTGGATCATTTCACCCTTTTCACATCAACTTAATGTAAATCTATACGACAAATTTGCTCTACATTTGAAGCTTATCTAACGTCGCGCAGATATTGATCACTCATTCGGATGGCTCCGATAGCTTTTTAAATTACTTTTTATGGAATTGTTTGCAGCTACATATAAATGAGTTGCATATTTTGAATAATAATTTTTCTGAAAAAAATCATTTCACCCTTTTCACATCAACTTAATGCAAATCTATACGACAAATTTGCTCTACATTTGAAGCTTATCTAACGTCGCGCGGATATTGATCACTCTTTCGGATGGCTCCGATAGCTTTTTAAATTACTTTTTATGGAATTGTTTGCAGCTACATATAAATGAGTTGCATATTTTGAATAATAATTTTTCTGAAAAATTATTAGAGAAGAAAAATGTTAGAAGAAGGTGGTTTCGACGTGTGCACTAATTCTCCTCAGGCCATCACTCTTAGATACACACCGGTGATGGCGACCACCATGCTCAGAGGTGAGGGAGTTAATTTTTTAATTTTTCTACTTTTCAAACTCAATATGTTTTTGTATCTGCAAGTTATATTCAAGGTAAATTTCTCTTGTAAGTACTTGTATTAGCTAAACTTTGTAATTGGATCATCTCACCCTTTTTTGTGTACTAATTCTCCTCAGGCCATCACTCTTAGATACACACCGGTGATGGCGACCACCATGCTCAGAGGTGAGGGAGTTAATTTTTAATTTGTCTACTTTTCAAACTCAATATGTTTTTGTATCTGCAAGTTATATTCAAGGTAAATTTCTCTTGTAAGTACTTGTATTAGCTAAACTTTTTAATTGGATTATTTCACTCTTTTCACATCAACTTAATGTAAATCTATACGACAAATTTGCTCTACATTTGAAGCTTATCTAACGTCGCGCGGATATTGATCACTCTTTCGGATGGCTCCGATAGCTTTTTAAATTACTTTTTATGGAATTGTTTGCAGCTACATATAAATAAGTTGCATATTTTGAATAATAATTTTTCTGAAAAATTATTAGAGAAGAAAAATGTTAGAAGAAGGTGGTTTCGACGTGTGCACTAATTCTCCTCAGGCCATCACTCTTAGATACACACCGGTGATGGCGACCACCATTCTCAGAGGTGAGGGAGTTAATTTTTAATTTTCCTACTTTTCAAACTCAATATGTTTTTGTATCTGCAAGTTATATTCAAGGTAAATTTCTCTTGTAAGTACTTGTATTAGCTAAACTTTTTAATTGGATCATTTCACCCTTTTCACATCAACTTAAAATAAATCTATACGACAAATTTGCTCTACATTTGAAGCTTATCTAACGTCGCGCGGATATCGATCACTCTTTCGGATGGCTCCGATAGCTTTTTAAATTACTTTTTATGGAATTGTTTGCAGCTACATATAAATGAGTTGCATATTTTGAATAATAATTTTTCTGAAAAATTATTAGAGAAGAAAAATGTTAGAAGAAGGTGGTTTCGACGTGTGCACTAATTCTCCTCAGGCCATCACTCTTAGATACGCACCGGTGATGGCGACCACCATGCTCAGAGGTGAGGGAGTTAATTTTTAATTTGTCTACTTTTCAAACTCAATATGTTTTTGTATCTGCATGTTATATTCAAGGTAAATTTCTCTTGTAAGTACTTGTATTAGCTAAACTTTTTAATTGGATCATCTCACCCTTCTCACATCAACTTAATGCAAATCTATACGACAAATTTGCTCTACATTTGAAGCTTATCTAACGTCACGCGGATATCGATCACTCTTTCGGATGGCTCCGATAGCTTTATAAATTACTTTTTATCGAATTGTTTGCTGCTACATATAAATGAGTTGCATATTTTGAATAATAATTTTTCTGAAAAATTATTAGAGAAGAAAAATGTTAGAAGAAGGTGGTTTCGACGTGTGCACTAATTCTCCTCAGGCCATCACTCTTAGATACACACCGGTGATGGCGACCACCATTCTCAGAGGTGAGGGAGTTAAATTTTAATTTTTCTACTTTTCAAACTCAATATGTTTTTGTATCTGCAAGTTATATTCAAGGTAAATTTCTCTTGTAAGTACTTGTATTAGCTAAACTTTTTAATTGGATCATTTCACCCTTTTCACATCAACTTAATGTAAGTCTATACGACAAATTTGCTCTACATTTGAAGCTTATCTAACGTCGCGCGGATAGTGATCACTCTTTCGGATGGCTCCGATCGCTTTTTAAATTACTTTTTATGGAATTGTTTGCAGCTACATATAAATGAGTTGCATATTTTGAATAATAATTTTTCTGAAAAATTATTAGAGAAGAAACATGTTAGAAGAAGGTGGTTTCGACGTATGCACTAATTCTCCTCAGGCCATCACTCTTAGATACACACCGGTGATGGCGACCACCATGCTCAGAGGTGAGGGAGTTAATTTTTAATTTTTCTACTTTTCAAACTCAATATGTTTTTGTATCTGCAAGTTATATTCAAGGTAAATTTCTCTTGTAAGTACTTGTATTAGCTAAACTTTTTAATTGGATCATTTCACCCTTATCACATCAACTTAATGTAAATCTATACGACAAATTTGCTCTACATTTGAAGCTTATCTAACGTCGCGCGGATATCGATCACTCTTTCGGATGGCTCCGATAGCTTTTTAAATTACTTTTTATGGAATTGTTTGCAGCTACATATAAATGAGTTGCATATTTTGAATAATAATTTTTCTGAAAAATTATTAGAGAAGAAAAATGTTAGAAGAAGGTGGTTTCGACGTGTGCACTAATTCTCCTCAGGCCATCACTCTTAGATACACACCGGTGATGGCGACCACCATGCTCAGAGGTGAGGGAGTTAATTTTTAATTTTTCTACTTTTCAAACTCAATATGTTTTTGTATCTGCAAGTTATATTCAAGGTAAATTTCTCTTGTAAGTACTTGTATTAGCTAAACTTTTTAATTGGATCATTTCACCCTTTTCACATCAACTTAATGTAAATCTATACGACAAATTTGCTCTACATTTGAAGCTTATCTAACGTCGCGCGGATATCGATCACTCTTTCGGATGGCTCCGATAGCTTTTTAAATTACTTTTTATGGAATTGTTTGCAGCTACATATAAATGAGTTGCATATTTTGAATAATAATTTTTCTGAAAAATTATTAGAGAAGAAAAATGTTAGAAGAAGGTGGTTTCGACGTGTGCACTAATTCTCCTCAGGCCATCACTCTTAGATACGCACCGGTGATGGCGACCACCATGCTCAGAGGTGAGGGAGTTAATTTCTAGTTTTTCTACTTATGCAAACTCAATATGTTTTTGTATCTGCAAGTTATATTCAAGGTAAATTTCTCTTGTAAGTACTTGTATTAGCTAAACTTTGTAATTGGATCATTTCACCCTTTTCACATCAACTTAATGTAAATCTATACGACAAATTTGCTCTACATTTGAAGCTTATCTAACGTCGCGCGGATATCGATCACTCTTTCGGATGGCTCCGATAGCTTTTTAAATTACTTTTTATGGAATTGTTTGCAGCTAGATATAAATGAGTTGCATATTTTGAATAATAAATTTTCTGAAAAATTATTAGAGAAGAAAAATGTTAGAAGAAGGTGGTTTCGACGTGTGTACTAATTCTCCTCAGGCCATCACTCTTAGATACACACCGGTGATGGCGACCACCATGCTCAGAGGTGAGGGAGTTAAATTTTAATTTTTCTACTTTTCAAACTCAATATGTTTTTGTATCTGCAAGTTATATTCAAGGTAAATTTCTCTTGTAAGTACTTGTATTAGCTAAACTTTTTAATTGGATCATTTCACCCTTTTCACATCAACTTAATGTAAATCTATACGACAAATTTGCTCTACATTTGAAGCTTATCTAACGTCGCGCGGATATTGATCACTCTTTCGGATGGCTCCGATAGCTTTTTAAATTACTTTTTATGGAATTGTTTGCAGCTACATATAAATGAGTTGCATATTTTGAATAATAATTTTTCTGAAAAATTATTAGAGAAGAAAAATGTTAGAAGAAGGTGGTTTCGACGTGTGCACTAATTCTCCTCAGGCCATCACTCTTAGATACACACCGGTGATGGCGACCACCATGCTCAGAGGTGAGGGAGTTAATTTTTAATTTTTCTACTTTTCAAACTCAATATGTTTTTGTATCTGCAAGTTATATTCAAGGTAAATTTCTCTTGTAAGTACTTGTATTAGCTAAACTTTGTAATTGGATCATCTCACCCTTTTTTGTGTACTAATTCTCCTCAGGCCATCACTCTTAGATACACACCGGTGATGGCGACCACCATGCTCAGAGGTGAGGGAGTTAATTTTTAATTTGTCTACTTTTCAAACTCAATATGTTTTTGTATCTGCAAGTTATATTCAAGGTAAATTTCTCTTGTAAGTACTTGTATTAGCTAAACTTTTTAATTGGATTATTTCACTCTTTTCACATCAACTTAATGTAAATCTATACGACAAATTTGCTCTACATTTGAAGCTTATCTAACGTCGCGCGGATATTGATCACTCTTTCGGATGGCTCCGATAGCTTTTTAAATTACTTTTTATGGAATTGTTTGCAGCTACATATAAATAAGTTGCATATTTTGAATAATAATTTTTCTGAAAAATTATTAGAGAAGAAAAATGTTAGAAGAAGGTGGTTTCGACGTGTGCACTAATTCTCCTCAGGCCATCACTCTTAGATACACACCGGTGATGGCGACCACCATTCTCAGAGGTGAGGGAGTTAATTTTTAATTTTCCTACTTTTCAAACTCAATATGTTTTTGTATCTGCAAGTTATATTCAAGGTAAATTTCTCTTGTAAGTACTTGTATTAGCTAAACTTTTTAATTGGATCATTTCACCCTTTTCACATCAACTTAATATAAATCTATACGACAAATTTGCTCTACATTTGAAGCTTATCTAACGTCGCGCGGATATCGATCACTCTTTCGGATGGCTCCGATAGCTTTTTAAATTACTTTTTATGGAATTGTTTGCAGCTACATATAAATGAGTTGCATATTTTGAATAATAATTTTTCTGAAAAATTATTAGAGAAGAAAAATGTTAGAAGAAGGTGGTTTCGACGTGTGCACTAATTCTCCTCAGGCCATCACTCTTAGATACGCACCGGTGATGGCGACCACCATGCTCAGAGGTGAGGGAGTTAATTTTTAATTTGTCTACTTTTCAAACTCAATATGTTTTTGTATCTGCATGTTATATTCAAGGTAAATTTCTCTTGTAAGTACTTGTATTAGCTAAACTTTTTAATTGGATCATCTCACCCTTCTCACATCAACTTAATGCAAATCTATACGACAAATTTGCTCTACATTTGAAGCTTATCTAACGTCACGCGGATATCGATCACTCTTTCGGATGGCTCCGATAGCTTTATAAATTACTTTTTATCGAATTGTTTGCTGCTACATATAAATGAGTTGCATATTTTGAATAATAATTTTTCTGAAAAATTATTAGAGAAGAAAAATGTTAGAAGAAGGTGGTTTCGACGTGTGCACTAATTCTCCTCAGGCCATCACTCTTAGATACACACCGGTGATGGCGACCACCATTCTCAGAGGTGAGGGAGTTAAATTTTAATTTTTCTACTTTTCAAACTCAATATGTTTTTGTATCTGCAAGTTATATTCAAGGTAAATTTCTCTTGTAAGTACTTGTATTAGCTAAACTTTTTAATTGGATCATTTCACCCTTTTCACATCAACTTAATGTAAGTCTATACGACAAATTTGCTCTACATTTGAAGCTTATCTAACGTCGCGCGGATAGTGATCACTCTTTCGGATGGCTCCGATAGCTTTTTAAATTACTTTTTATGGAATTGTTTGCAGCTACATATAAATGAGTTGCATATTTTGAATAATAATTTTTCTGAAAAATTATTAGAGAAGAAACATGTTAGAAGAAGGTGGTTTCGACGTATGCACTAATTCTCCTCAGGCCATCACTCTTAGATACACACCGGTGATGGCGACCACCATGCTCAGAGGTGAGGGAGTTAATTTTTAATTTTTCTACTTTTCAAACTCAATATGTTTTTGTATCTGCAAGTTATATTCAAGGTAAATTTCTCTTGTAAGTACTTGTATTAGCTAAACTTTTTAATTGGATCATTTCACCCTTATCACATCAACTTAATGTAAATCTATACGACAAATTTGCTCTACATTTGAAGCTTATCTAACGTCGCGCGGATATCGATCACTCTTTCGGATGGCTCCGATAGCTTTTTAAATTACTTTTTATGGAATTGTTTGCAGCTACATATAAATGAGTTGCATATTTTGAATAATAATTTTTCTGAAAAATTATTAGAGAAGAAAAATGTTAGAAGAAGGTGGTTTCGACGTGTGCACTAATTCTCCTCAGGCCATCACTCTTAGATACACACCGGTGATGGCGACCACCATGCTCAGAGGTGAGGGAGTTAATTTTTAATTTTTCTACTTTTCAAACTCAATATGTTTTTGTATCTGCAAGTTATATTCAAGGTAAATTTCTCTTGTAAGTACTTGTATTAGCTAAACTTTTTAATTGGATCATTTCACCCTTTTCACATCAACTTAATGTAAATCTATACGACAAATTTGCTCTACATTTGAAGCTTATCTAACGTCGCGCGGATATCGATCACTCTTTCGGATGGCTCCGATAGCTTTTTAAATTACTTTTTATGGAATTGTTTGCAGCTACATATAAATGAGTTGCATATTTTGAATAATAATTTTTCTGAAAAATTATTAGAGAAGAAAAATGTTAGAAGAAGGTGGTTTCGACGTGTGTACTAATTCTCCTCAGGCCATCACTCTTAGATACACACCGGTGATGGCGACCACCATGCTCAGAGGTGAGGGAGTTAATTTCTAGTTTTTCTACTTATGCAAACTCAATATGTTTTTGTATCTGCAAGTTATATTCAAGGTAAATTTCTCTTGTAAGTACTTGTATTAGCTAAACTTTGTAATTGGATCATTTCACCCTTTTCACATCAACTTAATGTAAATCTATACGACAAATTTGCTCTACATTTGAAGCTTATCTAACGTCGCGCGGATATCGATCACTCTTTCGGATGGCTCCGATAGCTTTTTAAATTACTTTTTATGGAATTGTTTGCAGCTAGATATAAATGAGTTGCATATTTTGAATAATAAATTTTCTGAAAAATTATTAGAGAAGAAAAATGTTAGAAGAAGGTGGTTTCGACGTGTGTACTAATTCTCCTCAGGCCATCACTCTTAGATACACACCGGTGATGGCGACCACCATTCTCAGAGGTGAGGGAGTTAATTTTTAATTTGTCTACTTTTCAAACTCAATATGTTTTTGTATCTGCAAGTTATATTCAAGGTAAATTTCTCTTGTAAGTACTTGTATTAGCTAAACTTTTTAATTGGATCATTTCACCCTTTTCACATCAACTTAATGTAAATCTATACGACAAATTTGCTCTACATTTGAAGCTTATCTAACGTCGCGCAGATATTGATCACTCATTCGGATGGCTCCGATAGCTTTTTAAATTACTTTTTATGGAATTGTTTGCAGCTACATATAAATGAGTTGCATATTTTGAATAATAATTTTTCTGAAAAATTATTAGAGAAGAAAAATGTTAGAAGAAGGTGGTTTCGACGTGTGCACTAATTCTCCTCAGGCCATCACTCTTAGATACACACCGGTGATGGCGACCACCATGCTCAGAGGTGAGGGAGTTAATTTTTAATTTTTCTACTTTTCAAACTCAATATGTTTTTGTATCTGCAAGTTATATTCAAGGTAAATTTCTCTTGTAAGTACTTGTATTAGCTAAACTTTTTAATTGGATCATTTCACCCTTTTCACATCAACTTAATGTAAATCTATACGACAAATTTGCTCTACATTTGAAGCTTTAACGTCGCGCGGATATCGATCACTCTTTCGGATGGCTCCGATAGCTTTTTAAATTACTTTTTATGGAATTGTTTGCAGCTACATATAAATGAGTTGCATATTTTGAATAATAATTTTTCTGAAAAATTATTAGAGAAGAAAAATGTTAGAAGAAGGTGGTTTCGACGTGTGTACTAATTCTCCTCAGGCCATCACTCTTAGATACACACCGGTGATGGCGACCACCATGCTCAGAGGTGAGGGAGTTAATTTTTAATTTGTCTACTTTTCAAACTCAATATGTTTTTGTATCTGCAAGTTATATTCAAGGTAAATTTCTCTTGTAAGTACTTGTATTAGCTAAACTTTGTAATTGGATCATTTCACCCTTTTCACATCAACTTAATGTAAATCTATACGACAAATTTGCTCTACATTTGAAGCTTATCTAACGTCGCGCGGATATCGATCACTCTTTCGGATGGCTCCGATAGCTTTTTAAATTACTTTTTATGGAATTGTTTGCAGCTAGATATAAATGAGTTGCATATTTTGAATAATAAATTTTCTGAAAAATTATTAGAGAAGAAAAATGTTAGAAGAAGGTGGTTTCGACGTGTGTACTAATTCTCCTCAGGCCATCACTCTTAGATACACACCGGTGATGGCGACCACCTTTCTCAGAGGTGAGGGAGTTAATTTTTAATTTGTCTACTTTTCAAACTCAATATGTTTTTGTATCTGCAAGTTATATTCAAGGTAAATTTCTCTTGTAAGTACTTGTATTAGCTAAACTTTTTAATTGGATCATTTCACCCTTTTCACATCAACTTAATGTAAATCTATACGACAAATTTGCTCTACATTTGAAGCTTATCTAACGTCGCGCAGATATTGATCACTCTTTCGGATGGCTCCGATAGCTTTTTAAATTACTTTTTATGGAATTGTTTGCAGCTACATATAAATGAGTTGCATATTTTGAATAATAATTTTTCTGAAAAATTATTAGAGAAGAAAAATGTTAGAAGAAGGTGGTTTCGACGTGTGCACTAATTCTCCTCAGGCCATCACTCTTAGATACACACCGGTGATGGCGACCACCATTCTCAGAGGTGAGGGAGTTAAATTTTAATTTTTCTACTTTTCAAACTCAATATGTTTTTGTATCTGCAAGTTATATTCAAGGTAAATTTCTCTTGTAAGTACTTGTATTAGCTAAACTTTTTAATTGGATCATTTCACCCTTTTCACATCAACTTAATGTAAGTCTATACGACAAATTTGCTCTACATTTGAAGCTTTAACGTCGCGCGGATATCGATCACTCTTTCGGATGGCTCCGATAGCTTTTTAAATTACTTTTTATGGAATTGTTTGCAGCTACATACATATAAATGAGTTGCATATTTTGAATAATAATTTTTCTGAAAAATTATTAGAGAAGAAAAATGTTAGAAGAAGGATATTGATCACTCTTTCGGATGGCTCCGATAGCTTTTTAAATTACTTTTTATGGAATTGTTTGCAGCTACATATAAATGAGTTGCATATTTTGAATAATAATTTTTCTGAAAAATTATTAGAGAAGAAAAATGTTAGAAGAAGGTGGTTTCGACGTGTGCACTAATTCTCCTCAGGCCATCACTCTTAGATACACACCGGTGATGGCGACCACCATGCTCAGAGGTGAGGGAGTTAATTTTTAATTTTCCTACTTTTCAAACTCAATATGTTTTTGTACCTGCAAGTTATATTCAAGGTAAATTTCTCTTGTAAGAACTTGTATTAGCTAAACTTTTTAATTGGATCATCTCACCCTTATCACATCAACTTAATGTAAATCTATACGACAAATTTGCTCTACATTTGAAGCTTATCTAACGTCGCGCGGATATCGATCACTCTTTCGGATGGCTCCGATAGCTTTTTAAATTACTTTTTATGGAATTGTTTGCAGCTACATATAAATGAGTTGCATATTTTGAATAATAATTTTTCTGAAAAATTATTAGAGAAGAAAAATGTTAGAAGAAGGTGGTTTCGACGTGTGCACCAATTCTCCTCAGGCCATCACTCTTAGATACACACCGGTGATGGCGACCACCATTCTCAGAGGTGAGGGAGTTAATTTTTAATTTTTCTACTTTTCAAACTCAATATGTTTTTGTATCTGCAAGTTATATTCAAGGTAAATTTCTCTTGTAAGTACTTGTATTAGCTAAACTTTTTAATTGGATCATTTCACCCTTTTCACATCAACTTAATGTAAATCTATACGACAAATTTGCTCTACGTTTGAAGCTTATCTAACGTCGCGCGGATATCGATCACTCTTTCGGATGGCTCCGATAGCTTTGTAAATTACTTTTTATCGAATTGTTTGCTGCTACATATAAATGAGTTGCATATTTTGAATAATAATTTTTCTGAAAAATTATTAGAGAAGAAAAATGTTAGAAGAAGGTGGTTTCGACGTGTGCACTAATTCTCCTCAGGCCATCACTCTTAGATACACACCGGTGATGGCGACCACCATGCTCAGAGGTGAGGGAGTTAATTTTTAATTTTTCTACTTTTCAAACTCAATATGTTTTTGTATCTGCAAGTTATATTCAAGGTAAATTTCTCTTGTAAGTACTTGTATTAGCTAAACTTTTTAATTGGATCATTTCACCCTTATCACATCAACTTAATGTAAATCTATACGACAAATTTGCTCTACATTTGAAGCTTATCTAACGTCGCGCGGATATCGATCACTCTTTCGGATGGCTCCGATAGCTTTTTAAATTACTTTTTATGGAATTGTTTGCAGCTACGTATAAATGAGTTGCATATTTTGAATAATAATTTTTCTGAAAAATTATTAGAGAAGAAAAATGTTAGAAGAAGGTGGTTTCGACGTGTGCACTAATTCTCCTCAGGCCATCACTCTTAGATACACACCGGTGATGGCGACCACCATGCTCAGAGGTGAGAGAGTTAATTTTTAATTTTTCTACTTATGCAAACTCAATATGTTTTTGTATCTGCAAGTTATATTCAAGGTAAATTTCTCTTGTAAGACCTTTTATTAGTTAAATTTTTAATTGGATCATTTCACCCTTTTCACATCAACTTAATGTAAATCTATACGACAAATTTGCTCTACATTTGAAGCTTATCTAACGTCGCGCGGATATCGATCACTCTTTCGGATGGCTCCGATAGCTTTTTAAATTACTTTTTATGGAATTGTTTGCAGCTACATATAAATGAGTTGCATATTTTGAATAATAATTTTTCTGAAAAATTATTAGAGAAGAAAAATGTTAGAAGAAGGTGGTTTCGACGTGTGCACTAATTCTCCTCAGGCCATCACTCTTAGATACACACCGGTGATGGCGACCACCATGCTCAGAGGTGAGGGAGTTAATTTTAAATTTTTCTACTGATGCAAACTCAATATGTTTTTGTATCTGCAAGTTATATTCAAGGTAAATTCCGATAGCTTTTTAAATTACTTTTTATGGAATTGTTTGCAGCTACATATAAATGAGTTGCATATTTTGAATAATAATTTTTCTGAAAAATTATTAGAGAAGAAAAATGTTAGAAGAAGGTGGTTTCGACGTGTGCACTAATTCTCCTCAGGCCATCACTCTTAGATACACACCGGTAATGGCGACCACCATGCTCAGAGGTGAGAGAGTTAATTTTTAATTTTTCTACTTTTCAAACTCAATATGTTTTTGTATCTGCATGTTATATTCAAGGTAAATTTCTCTTGTAAGTACTTGTATTAGCTAAACTTTGTAATTGGATCATTTCACCCTTTTCACATCAACTTAATGTAAATCTATACGACAAATTTGCTCTACATTTGAAGCTTATCTAACGTCGCGCGGATATCGATCACTCTTTCGGATGGCTCCGATAGCTTTTTAAATTACTTTTTATGGAATTGTTTGCAGCTACATATAAATGAGTTGCATATTTTGAATAATAATTTTTCTGAAAAATTATTAGAGAAGAAAAATGTTAGAAGAAGGTGGTTTCGACGTGTGCACTAATTCTCCTCAGGCCATCACTCTTAGATACACACCGGTGATGGCGACCACCATGCTCAGAGGTGAGAGAGTTAATTTTTAATTTTTCTACTTATGCAAACTCAATATGTTTTGGCATCTGCAAGTTGTATTCAAGGTAAATTTCTCTTGTAAGTACTTGTATTAGCTAAACTTTTTAATTGGATCATTTCACCCTTTTCACATCAACTTAATGTAAATCTATACGACAAATTTGCTCTACATTTGAAGCTTATCTAACGTCGCGCGGATATCGATCACTCTTTCGGATGGCTCCGATAGCTTTTTAAATTACTTTTTATGGAATTGTTTGCTACTACATATAAATGAGTTGCATATTTTGAATAATAATTTTTCTGAAAAATTATTAGAGAAGAAAAATGTTCGAAGAAGGTGGTTTCGACGTGTGCACTAATTCTCTTCAGGCCATCACTCTTAGATACACACCGGTGATGGCGACCACCATGCTCAGAGGTGAGGGAGTTAATTTTTAATTTTTCTACTTATGCAAACTCAATATGTTTTTGTATCTGCAAGTTATATTCAAGGTAAATTTCTCTTGTAAGTACTTGTATTAGCTAAACTTTTTAATTGGATCATTTCACCCTTTTCAAATCAACTTAATGTAAATCTATAGGACAAATTTGCTCTACATTTGAAGCTTATCTAACGTCGCGCGGATATCGATCACTCTTTCGGATGGCTCCGAAAGCTTTTTAAATTACTTTCTATGGAATTGTTTGCAGCTACATATAAATGAGATGCATATTTTGAATAATAATTTTTCTGAAAAATTATTAGAGAAGAAAAATGTTAGAAGAAGGTGGTTTCGACGTGTGCACTAATTCTCCTCAGGCCATCACTCTTAGATACACACCGGTTATGGCGACCACCATGCTCAGATGTGAGGGAGTTAATTTTTAATTTTTCTACTTATGCAAACTCAATATGTTTTTGTATCTGCAAGTTATATTCAAGGATAATTTCTCTTGTAAGTACTTGTATTAGCTAAACTTTTTAATTGGATCATTTCACCCTTTTCACATCAACTTAATGTAAATCTATACGACAAATTTGCTCTACATTTGAAGCTTATCTAACGTCGCGCGGATATCGATCACTCTTTCGGATGGCTCCGATAGCTTTTTAAATTACTTTTTATGGAATTGTTTGCAGCTACATATAAATGAGTTGCATATTTTGAATAATAATTTTTCTGAAAAATTATTAGAGAAGAAAAATGTTAGAAGATCGAACGGAGATAGCGGCTCAAACGGGGGACCCAACAAAACTGGAGCAAACAAAATCAAAAGACCAAAATCATCCAAAAAAAACGAAACAAAAGATAATAACGACGACGCAACCAGCGGTTGCAGTCACGATGTTAACAGTACATCGAAAGCGGCACTAACCACCGCAAAAACGAAGAATAACACAATGACAGTGAAGGCAGACGAAAGACGGACAATAGCAGACAGTCTGGTTCAGACTGCAAAAAAAAATGATGCGAACGCCAGAGCGTCCTATTAAGGAAAAGCGGGAAACTCTGCAGGACGCTTCAGGTGTTCGAGCGGTGGAAGATAATATAAAGAGCACCGAAAATTCGCTTTTATTTGATTCGTGTTCAGCCGGATATGACTTCGGACATCTTCATGCACCTTTTCCAAGCGTTGTCGCAGTTCAGCAATATAGTTTGATACTGTTATGCCTTCTTCCGGTGGTATCCCGAATTTCACATCCACTGGCAACCTGATCTGTCGCCCAAATATTACTTTTGCTGGCGACTCTTGGGTGGTAGTATGCGTTGCTGCTCGAAAGGCCATTAAAAATAGTGGTATTTTTCGATCCCATTCCCGTTGATTGTCAGCGACTACCTTTGCCAAGTGCTCGATCAATGTCTTATTAATCTTTCAACCATTCCATCGGATTGCGGGTGAAGAGGTGTCGTTCTCGTTTTCTTGATGCCAAGTATCTGACACATTTCGGCAAAGAGCTGGGATTCGAAATTTCGCCCTTGATCGGAATGAAGCTCTTGTGGTACTCCGAATCTGCTGACCCAATTGGATACTAGCTGCTCCGCAACGGTTGATGCTTCCTGGTTAGGAATCGCGTAGACTTCCGGCCATTTACTGAAGTAATCACCAACAACTAGAATGTATCGATTTCCCTGTTCAGACTCTGGAAACGGTCCCGCTATGTCGACAGCAATTCGTTCGAATGGTAGTCCCACATTCTACAACTTCATCTCCCCTCTAGACTTCTTCCTCGGCCCTTTGGTGGCTGCGCATACCGAACATTTTCTACACCAATCTTCCACATCTTCTCGAACATTTGCCCAATAGAATCGTTCACGTATCTTCTGCAGGGTCTTATTCATTCCTAAATGGCCTCCTGATGGTCCCTCATGTACCTCTTGTAGCACTTCCTGGACTTGGTTACGGGGAACAATGATCTGCATACGATGTGATGTTCCATCAGTCGACTCCCACTTTCGCTTGAGCATGCCTCCGTTTAATTGCAATGAGTCCCAAATGGTCCAATATCGTTTAAAAACTTCATTCCTACCAGAAATACTTTCTCGCTCTGGTCGATGATGAATCTCTTTCCAAGCAATGATGTCTCGGAGATCAGGGTCCAACATCTGCTCAGCGAACAATTGCGATGACGACCATCCTTGGCTTGGTGATAGTGCAATCAATTTTACTCGTTCATGCACGTTTTTCCCTTCCCTTCCCTTTGGCAGTGTCCGCACTCCAGTCTACATGGTCGACGAGAGAGAGCATCAGCATTTTTGTGCATGTTCCCTTTACGATGGACAATTTCGAATCATAGGTTTGTAGCCTCTCTATCCATCGTGCTACTTGACCCTCAGGGTCCTTAAAGCTCAGCAACCATCGTAGCGCAGCGTGATCAGTTCGTAAGACAAATTTCCGGCCATATAAGTACTTGTGGAAGTGTTTTGTTGCCTCAACCACCGCCAATAGTTCTCTCCTTGTGACACAATAGTTTCTTTCACTTTTCGAGAGGACACGGCTGTAGTACGCGATGACTTTCTCTGTGTCACCGTCTCGTTGTGACAAGACTGCCTCTATTCCCATGTTGCTGGCGTCTGTATCGATGATGAACATCTTCTCTAGATTTGGATATGCCAGTACAGGAGCATCGCATAACTCTCGCTTTAATGTCTCGAAGGCTCGTTGACATTGTGCAGTCCAGGTAAATGGTCGATTTTTCTCGGTCAGCTCATGCATGCATTTTGCAATTCTCGCGAAGTCCTTCACAAATCGTCGATAGTACGTTGCTAAGCCAAGAAAACTTCGAAGTTGGTGTTTGTCTTTCGGAACTGGCCAATTTCTTACAGCATCCGTTTTCTCGGGGTCCGTCCGAACACCGTCAGCCGACACAATATGACCAAGGTATTTCACTTCCTTCGCGAAAAGGGTACATTTCTTGGCACTCAGCTTCAGATTCGCTGCTTGTAATTGATGTGCTCGTCGAAGGTTTTGCTGAAGACAATGACATCGTCCAGGTACCCCAAGCATGTCTTCCAGCTGAGTCCTCGCAGTACACATTCCATCAGACGTTCGAAAGTGGCGGGAGCGTTGCAAAGGCCAAATGTCATCACATTGAACTGCCATAATCCGGAGCCGACGGAAAATGCTGTTTTCTCCCGATCGCCTTTTTCGATTTCAACTTGCCAGTAACCACTCTTGAGATCTAAAGTTGAAAACCATCTTGCGTCTGTCAATGTATCGAGAATGTCATCGATTCGTGGGAGAGGATAACTGTCTTTCTTGGTTACATCGTTCAGCCATCGGTAGTCTACACAGAACCGGGTACTTCCATCCTTCTTTTTGACAAGAACAACTGGTGAGGTCCATGGGCTATTAGATGGTTCAATGATGCCCTGTTTCTCCATCGCTTTTATCATGTCATTTGCCTCACTTCTTTTGGCCAATGGTAAGGGCCTAGGAGGTTGTCGGGTTGGTTTTGAGTCTTCAGTGTTGATTCGGTGGTTTACCACGTTCGTCCTGCCATGGTCTCCCTCTTCGATGGAAAATACGGTATTGTATTTTTTAATCATTATTTCTGCCTTCGCCAGTTGTTCTGCTGTTAGCTCACTTTTCCTGAGGGTAGAATGTACCATTTGCTGAGTTTTGTAGATCACTGGCTTCTCCTTGCACTGTTGTTTCTCAGTCATTTCTAAACATGTTACAGATGAAATGGGTTCGCAGCCTCCAAGAGTATCACCTTCCTTGATACTGATCGTGCAATCCGACACATTAAGCACTCTTACAGGTACGCACTTATTTTTGTCAACTCTTATTAAGCTTCGCGCTAGCATCAGGTTCCTTAGCGCTGGTGTTTTTGTTGGCTCAACGAGAAAGAATCGATGGTCCCCAGAATCACCATCTATTTTGGCCCATATAAATCTCTCAGATGACTTTGAAACGTTAATGTCATTATTCACAACAACTCTTAATTTTGGGGTTTCCGTTTCCGAGATATCAATTGGAATCTGTACATTTCGCCATATTTGGAGTCGCTGCCCCAGATCCAATCGAAAACCATGCAACCGCAAGAAACCCACTCCTAGTATGCATTCATCAGTTATCTCGGCTACTGGGAATTCATGCTGGAACTTCAAATCTCCCAATTGTATCTCTTGCATAATTTCACCACATACTGCTGTGAATTGTCCTGTTGCTGTTTGCAGCCTAAAATTCTTTCGATTGGTCAATCGAAGATTTTCCACAATGTCTGGTCTCAGGATTGATCGAGTTGCACCAGTGTCGATGGTGATTGTACAACGAACTTCTCCAATTTTTCCATTAAGACACAAGTCGTTTTCGCCACGATGCACTCGGGAAACGCCTATGGTGATGGTGGGGTCGTCGAATCTCCAAGCCAACCTCTGCCCTGTGAAGTTGGCTCTTAAGAGTTTTCTGCCCTGTGAAGTTGGCTCTTAAGAGTTTTCCGCTTCCTCAGATGAAGAAGCAGATTGGCCAGCTACCGAGGGATCCAATCGTTGCCTCTTAGCTGTACATCCAGAACAAAATAGAGGTCGTCTCGCCTCGCGGCACTCGCGTTGCAGATGCCCGATTTTTCCGCAATTCCAGCATTTCGGGGCTCCATGCTTCTGACTTCCAGCTGGTGCGTGCTCCATCGGACTTCGCAGCCGTTGACACTGGCACTCTTCGACGACTTCACGTACTCGGACTACGCTTCGTGAAGCGTGTTTTGCTTCGAAGGTTAGACTATAAGACAACGCATCCTTAATAGTTCGTTTATCCGCCAAACGGAGATTCTGCTGCAGCTCTCGGTCCTGCAAAGCGTTGATAAATATTTCCGTTGCTGACTCATTGCGGTGCTCCGGATCGGATGTCGGATATGACAGGAGGGTTAGCCTTTCAATCTCCTGGGTGAGTTGTTGCAGTGTTTCACCCATTTTCTGCGTGCGATTACGTAGCTGCGTTCGGTGGACTTGTTTCATGTAGTCATCCCCGTATCGCATGCTCATGGCGTTTACCAACGCAGTATAGTCGTGATGTTGCTCTACAGGTACAGTCTGAAGTACTTCTGCTGCAGGCCCTCGGAGTGCGAGAATTAATGCAGTCACTCGTTCGTTCTCGTTCCAGTGATTTGCTACTGCTGCAGCTTCAAACTGTGTTTTGTAGATGCTCCAAGATGTTTGAGCATCAAAAGTTGGAGCTTTCAGGCTTCTTGCACCACTTTCTGTAACTGATGTTTGTCCCGTAGTTCGAATCCGTTCCACGTCAAGTTGCATCTTTTCCAATTTCTGTTCAACCATCTTAACGCGTTCATCTGTTTTGGCAACGTGTTGCTTGATTTCGTGTACTTGTTGTAATGCTGCCGTAGTTTGAGCTTGGAGTTATTTTTTCAACTGTGCCATGTGCTGCTCAAGTTGTTGTTTTTGTTGTTCGCTTTGCTCTTCCATCTGCTGTTTAATCTCGGCTGATTGCTGTTTAAGCTCGGCTGATTGCTGCTCACTTTGTTGCTTAATTTGCAACAACAAATTCAATATGGCATTCTGTTCCTGTTGTTTCGGCTCCTCGGAACGTTTCTCCGCCACTGGCTCCTCCGGTTCTGTCGTTCCTTCATGAACATCCAAAGTTTCAGCCAAATGTTCCTCAAGTTCGAGTTCCACCTCATAACGGAATTTTTCCACGTCCTTTTTCAAGGATTTTTCCACTCGCGCTAACAAAGTTGCCACGGTTCCACTTACGGACAAACCGCGTTCCAAACACAGCTTCCTGAGCTCAGTTACATTGAGCTCGAACAACGATTTCATTGTAGCCATTTTTATTTTAAATTCTCAAACAAAGTTAGAATTTACAGTTAGTCACTTTCACTTCACTCAGTCTAATCACTTGTCAATTATTTTAAAAGCTCTACACTTATCCCACTTCTGACACCATTGTTGTATCCAAAATGAGTATATCT
>OZ017741.1:117272392-117332392 GCA_963969285.1 Odontomyia ornata
TGGAACTTGAAAAGAGTTTTCCAGCGTATCCAGAATATCCACCCACCTAGCGGAGTTGAAGGTATTCCTGACGTGAGTGTCACCATCAGGATGATCCGTCGCTTGGTGGGACTATATGCCTCTGCTCTTTGGACCGCGTTCACCACCTCTGCAATCGCATCAATGGTAGAACGTCCTGCTCTAAAGTCGTACTGCCGAGGAGATAGGTCCTCAGTAGCACGAATCGCGTCAATGAGTCTTCCCTTGATGAGTTTCTCTAGCACTTTCGCATCAATGGTAGAACGTCCTGCTCTAAAGCCGTACTGCCGAGGAGATAGGTCCTCAGCAGCACGAATCGCGTCAATGAGTCTACCCTTGATGAGTTTCTCTAGCACTTTCCCAGCCTTGTCTAGCATGCATAACGGGCGGTATGCAGACGGAGATTCTCGGGATTTCCCTTCCCCTTGCTGATCAGCACGAGCCTCGTCACTTTCCATCGTACCGGGAAAGCCCGGTCCCGTAGGCAAGCGTTGAATGTGCTGAGCAGCAAGTCGGGACAATGGTGATAGACGAGCCGCAACACCTCAGCTGGAACACCATCTAGACTTTGAGCCTCCCTCGCTTTCAATGAGAGGACTGCCTCCTCCAGTTCCAGCTGTGTGAAGAGTGGACACTCGACTACTCTTTCACCATGGACAGCGTCAACCCGGACGGGATCGGTGGGGAAGAGTCCCCTCACTATCGCGTCCATAATTTCCGCGTCATGTATACAAGGCTTCCGTGGGGCACCAAGCTTCCACATAACTAGCTTGTAGCCAAGGCCAACGGATCCTTGTTCACATTGTCCACTAGGTCTTGCGGGCAGCGAGCCTTGCTATTTTTCCTGGCCGACTTATATGCTTGCACCCAGTTGCATCCCTCGTCATGGTTCTGCGCCCGTTGAGCCGGGGTATAGAAGCGTTGCAAGCAGTCGTAATGATGCTCATAGTAGAGTTCACCACGTCTTCAGCTGCCAGTTCTTCCGTCCCCTCCGAAGCTCCCTGCAGCGGCACACCTGCTGTGAGCACCTCGACGGACCTCTCGACGTCCATTCTTCCAATGTTCCAGCCAGTTGCAGAAAGCTGAGAGAACGGACGTCGAGAGATAACATTACTGATTCCAAGCAGAATGAACTGATGATCACTGGCTGAGTAGTCCACCAATACTTTCCAATTGTGTACCCTCCGTATTAAGGACTTCGAGGTGAATGTCACGTCCGGTATGGTTCCCTCACAGCCAATACGGCGGAAAGTTGGCGTATTTCCGGAGTTTAGTACGATGAGCGCGCCGTCCTGGCCGCCATTTCCAGGAATCGTTTTCCCCGCGGATCCGTTTGAGGCATGCCCCATTCTATTGCTTTAGCGTTGAAGTCTTTGAGCACTTTGCCCTCTGCATTCGAGACAGCGCCCTCCAGAGTATTAAGCTTGGCTTGGAAAGATTATATCGATTCGTTAGGTGCCAGGAACACACTAAAGAAGGTGGTCCCTGAGCACCGAACCCACACAAAACCATCCCCCCGTCCAAAACTCTCCGCTTGAAAGTCACTGTTCCGAACCCAGATGGCGCCAGTACAAGTTTCATCAGAATACCGTAATGCAGGACTTTTATTATGGTGTTCTCACTCAGCAGCAAGAAGTCTGCTTTCATGTCCCTCGCAAACTGCTCAAGCAGATTTTGGGCGGTTGAACTGCGGTGTAGGTTTAGCTGCAGGATGCGGGTCATCGAAGTTCTGATTTGGCCTTGGCTAGGGCTTCCTGGAAAACCCGAAATTTTTCTGATCCCACAATGTGTCCAAAATCAGGTCTTGGATCAGCATCCTTGCAAAGAACACAGCGTGCCTGCTTCGTACACTCTTTTCTTTTGTGACCTATTTCACCGCATTTGTAACATAGGGAACTCCTATTGGGTCCTTTGCATACTGGTGTGGTGTGACCATAGCCAAAGCATTTGAAAGATTGAAGAGGCGTTGCTCTTCACTGTATCCTACAGACAACCCACCGTATTCGTACTTTACCCTTGTTCAGGAATGGTTCGGCATCCTTTTCGGTCAAGTCAATTATGGCCATGCGTTGTCCCCTGTTGTTTTCTGGTGTCAGTCTCGCTTTGATTCTTCCCACGCTAGGGAACTCCCTTTTGATGGCCTCTTCTACCTCGGCCAGATCCGTCACGCAGTCAATGTATCTTATTTCGTTCGTTGCCATCGGCTCGAGCGAGGCTATAGTTGCACTTTTACTAAGGAGGCAGGAATGTCTGGCAGCGGTATTGGCTGAGAAGTACTTCCGTGCATACGTTGAAGGACATCCATTTGCAATCATTACGGGTCATGCATCTCTGAAATGGATTATGAGCCAATCCAACTTGCATGGACGTCTGGTATGATGGGCTTTGAAACTGTATGCGTTTAACCTTGCAATCCAACATTGGAAGGGCTGGGACCGAGGATGTTTGTCTCAGAAGGAGCAGTGTTGGCACAAGTCTGGGATAACTCTCTTGTGACAGATCTCCAACATCCCGCCTTTAAGTCGAAAAAATAACTCAGGTGATAGACACCATCCGAAGTTAACTGCCTCCTGCTACCGGACTTTAAGGTAATCGTTGGATTTGTGTGCAAGCACACGAGGCACTCAACAGGAGACTTCCTATAGGAAGAAAAGTGGAAATCGTGGGTGCCTGAAAAAATGACTCCCAATCTGATCACACGGGCTCAAGACTGGCGGTTATGACCGAATGCTGAGATGGCGGTTACGACCGAATGCTGAGAAGCCTTGCGTCTTCTGGCCAAAAATTGCCCAACAGGTGATGTATGTGATCATCTGTGAAACTTGTAAGTGAACCAAGGCGCCGAACGCTGTTCTGCGACCTGCAATGGACAAATTCGAAATACCCAAACGCGTGTTTCAACGTTTGCGCACCGATCTCATCGGCCTTTACCCTAGGTCGACGTCCGGACACATTGGAATTGTCATGGTCTTGGGTCAACTGTCGAAATTTGCGCTCCAAAACTTGCATACAACCCCGATTGTGGAGTTCCTAGAGAAACGTGTCTTCCATGTATTCTGATTACAGGAGTTCAATTTAAGGCTTCTAGTTTCGGGAACTGATGGACAGGTATGACATCACACACCAGCAAACCGCCATTTTGCCACCTCAAGCCGATGCTACTGAACGTCCAAATCAAACGCTCTCGGCCGTTATTCGCACTTATATAACTATGAGTCGGAAGAATTGAGACCGCAGAATATCCGCTATCACTTGTGCCCTGCGTTCTTTGCACTACACTGCCACTGCAATCTCATCTTACTTAGTGGGTCAGTATATGACTTGCCACGGAAAATTAAATCGACTGCTCCGGCAATTAAATTGCTTGGATGACAGTCCTTGCCCTTGTGCCACACGAGAAACTCGTAGAACTACATGACCAACTCCGAGACGAAATCGAGGATGGCCTCCAACGGTCTAAGTTCGATGACCGTGTCTTCCAATTTCGGAAGCCAAGCAGCGATGAACTGTTCGTTGACCGAGTCAGACCAGCGCTTTCTTGATTTCCCCATTGTTTTCCAGCCTTCAGTTCTCCCAACAAATATCGTTTTTGGTATCCCTTGTTCTTCCATACGACTCATGTGGCCAGCCCATTGCAGCTTCCGCAGTCTTACAATAAGTGAGACCTCTTGCTCGTCAACAATTTCATGCAGCTCATGGTTGCATCGAATAAGCCATTTTTTTGTGGTAGGGAGGTGAATGCTATTTATGCACAGAGTGTGGGACTTCCATGCGTGACTGGACTACCCACTAAACACCTCCCCTGTCAACCTGAGAACCCATCCTGGAACCGTTTGACACATTACTTCGGGCCAGGTCTCGTTTTGTTATGCCGTGGAGCGCCTTCAAGCTGGGGAGTCCCTTTCCTAGCAGGAGGGGAGAGGGGAAGAGGAAGAGCCAGAAAAGCGATCCCCCAGCCTCAGCGCCCCGGCTGCTGTGAGTCCCTTTTATATTTTAGGACTGCCCGAGCATAATGTGCCACCTGGTTCCATTTGTCGACCGATTCGAGGATCACCGCAACTATATTATCTCCCGTCTCCCTGTAGAGTTCCCTTCGTAGCCTGACCAATTTACTACACGCAAAAAATGTTCGACAGGCATTGTCCTCCTCTCCTGGGCAAAACCGACAATCGGGGGACCGTGACTTACCGATCTTGTGCAGGTGAGACTTAAAACACCCGTGCCCGCTCAAAAGCTGGGTCAGATAGAAGTCAGTCTCACCATGCCTTCGATTTAGCCACGGTCTCACATCCGGGATGAGGCGCGCAGTCCACCTTCCCTTCGTGCAATTCAACCAAGACTGCTGACAATCGTTGAGCGAGCGCTGTCTCTCCTCGCGGACAACCATTTCCCTCACATCCTCGTTTCGGCGCAGGTGAATAGCGTGGCGCTCTCTAGCAGGGAGGGCAACAGGTATCACGCCTGCAATAACTCTCACCGCCGAGTCGGAGACTGTTGGATACGAAGATGCTCAGTGCTCCTCTTCTCTGTACCTGTGCCAAACGTTTTCGGTATACCTCCTTGCTGAGAGCTCCGTACAGTAGCACTGACCCTACAGCACTCATCAAGAGGCGTCTTCTTGATGGGCTGGGTCCCCCTACGCTGGCCATAAGTCGACTCAGGGCCGATATTCCCGAAGCAGCCTTCTCAGCCATTGCCCTGATTTGCTCAGAGAAACTCATCATCGAGTCGATCAGTAGCCCCAGGTACTTCACCGCTGGCTTCGATTCGATTTGTATGTCTCCAATACTGATCACCCTTACTCCTGCTCTAAAGCCGTACTGCCTAGGAGATAGGTCCTCAGCAGCACGAATCGCGTCAGTGAGTCTTCCCTTGATGAGTTTCTCTAGCACTTTCCCAGCCGTGTCTAGCATGCATAACGGGCGGTATGCAGACTGCGATTCGGGGTTTCCCTTCCCCTTGCTGATCAGCACGAGCCTCGGCACCTTCCATCGTACCGGGAAAACCCCGTCCCGTAGGCAAGCGTTGAATGTGCTGAGCAGCAAGTCAGAACAATGGTGATAGACGAGCCGCAACACCTCAGCTGGAACACCATCTGGACCTGGAGCCTTCCTCGCTTTCAAGGAGAGGACTGCCTCCTCCAGTTCCAGCTGTGTGAAGAGTGGGCACTCTACTGCTGTTTCATCATTGCCAGCGTCAACACGGACGGACGAGTGCCCACACCATCGCGTCCATCTTTTTCGCGTCATGTATACAAGGCTTCCGTAGGGCACCAAGTTTCCCCATGACCAGCTTGTAGCCAAGGCCCACGGATCCTTGTTCACATTGTCCACTAGGTCTTGCCAGCAGCGAGCCTTGCTACTGTTGATCAGTTTGCGAAGGCATTCCCTGGCCGACTTATATGCTGCCACCTGGTTGCATGCCTCGTCACGGTTCCGTGCCCGTTGAGCCTCACGCCGAAGCTTGTGACACTCCCTCCGCTTTTCAGCGAGTTCAGTAGACCACCAGTACACTGGGGGCTTGCCGTGCCGGGTTCTTCGACGGGGCATAGAAGCGCAGCAAGCAGTCGTAATGATGCTCATAGTAGAGTTCACCACGTCTTGAGCTGCCAGTTCTTCCGTCCCCTCCGAAGCTCCCTGCAGCGGCTCACCTGCTGTGAGAACCTTGACGAACCTCTCGACGTCCATCCTTCCGATGTTCCATCCAGTTGTAGAAGGCCGAGAGCACGGACGTCGGGAGACAGCATCACTTATCTCAAGCAGAATGCACTGATGATCACTGGCTGAGTCGTCCTCTAATACTTTCCAGTTGTGTATCCTCCGTACTAAGGACTCCGAGGCGAATGTCACGTCCGGTGTGGTTCCCTCACAGCCAATACGGCGGAAATTCGGCGTGTTTCTGGAGTTTAGTACGACGAGGGCCGTCCTGGCCGCCATTTCCAGGATTCGTTTTCCCCGCGGATCCGTTTGAGGCATGCCCCATTCGATTGCTTTAGCATTGAAGTCGCCCCCAACGAGCACTTTGCCCTCTGCGTTCGAGACAGCACCCTCCAAAGCATTAAGCTTGGCTTGGAAAGATGATATCGACTCGTTAGGCGTTAGGTACACACTAAAGAAGCTGATCCCTGAGCACCGAACCCACACGAAACCATCCCCCCCGTCCACAACTCTCCGCTTGAAAGTCACTGGTCCGAACCCAGATAGCGGCAGTACCAGTTTCATCAGAATACCAGAATGCAGGGCTTTTATTATGGTGTTGCTCACTCAGCAGCAAGAAGTCGGCTTTCATGTCCCTTGCAAACTGCTCAAGCAGATTTTGGGCGGTTGAACTGCGGTGTAGGTTTAGCTGGATGATGCGGGTCATTGGAGCTCTGATTTTGCCTTGGCTAGGACTTCCTGGAACACCCGGCATTTTCCTGATCCCAAGACGCATCCAAAATCAAGTTTTGGATCAGCATCCTTGCAAAGAATACAGTGTACACTCTTTTCTTTTATGTCCCATTTCACCGCATTTGTAACATAGGGAACTCCTATCGGGTCCTTTGCATACTTGTATGGTGTGACCATGACCAAGGCATTTGAAACATTGAAGAGGCGTTGCTCTTTGCCGTATCCTACAGACAACCCACCCTATTCGTACTTTGCCCTTGTTCAGGAATTGTTCGGCGTCCTTTTCGGTCAAGTCAACTATGGCCATGCGTTGTCCCCTGTTGTTTTCTAGTGTCAGTCTCACTTTGATCCTTCCCACGCTAGGGAACTCCCTTTTGATGGCCTCTTCTACCTCGAATAAGCCATTGGCCCCCATCTAGCCTCACTCCGATTATTCGCCTCAGGACCCGTCGCTCAAAGGCGTTCAATATATTTGCGGATGCTTGGGTTAGGGTCCATGTTTCACACCCATAGCATAACACTGGTGGCCCAACGTTGTTGGATCAGAACACGTTCGGTGTTATGCGTTGCCATCTGGTGATACCTAGGTCATTTTATAAATGCGTCGATGTGGGAAGCAAGTTGAACGTATGACTAGATTCCGTCTACATGCAAATTCAATCAGGCACTGGCCTTTGTCATTTGTTTCATCGTGGAGGCTTTATTCTGCAGCCGTTCCCCTATGAGAAGCTCATTGCCATCCTTAGCGTTGAAATTACCCAGAATTATTTTTGTGTCGTTTGTAGGCAATAAGTTGACGTCTTTCCAGGTGATAGTAGAACGTTTCCTTCATTTCTTCGTCGTTTTCTTCGGTCGGGGCGTGAACATTTATCAGCCAGATTTTGAAGAATTTCACTTTTATATGAATCACACACAACCATTCATTAACTGCGTTAAAAACAATAACGTGCAAATTGAACTCACTATCCACAATAAAGGCCATTCCGAATTCTCATTTTCCAGAAGACTTCCCACTTTCAAATATTGTGTTCGAGTGTTGAATTCGAAACATTACTCATTTCAGACATGTCCGGCAAGGAACTGAGGTTTTACTTTGCGAAAAACTTGCGTCGATGACCTGAACGCCCTCTCTATATCTGCCCTGACGAGAATGCTCTACACGTGCCCTTAATCATCAATTTCGTTCAGCTGTTTTTTGGAAATCAGTCTTAAAATGACTTAAAACAAGGTACCGTGTAATAAAATAACCATGTAGAACCACTGAAAAGAAGAAGAATTGAAGAAGAAGAACTGCACAATTCCACTGTATTTAAACACGCTGAAGCATAAAGATGTCAGAAATGAAAATTCGGTTAAGAAAATGCGAAATAAATAATTGTCTGCCATCAAAATTCCTTGAAAAAAGTGATAGTTTAAGTGTGTGATGAACAGAAAATGCTGCAATTAGTTTTAGGTACTAATTACGCATTGAATTTAGGCAAGTTTTACATTCTATAGCTCAACAATTTACAAATGGTTCACCGGTAATACGAGATACTCGATTTTGTGATGACTAAATTGAGTAATTGGCGGAATTCATATGCCATTTGCACTAGAAAGGGACTTCATTCAAGTGCTGCCAAAGAAGATGACTACTCTCAGTATTCGTAAATTATCAAGGTAAGATTTTCATTTTTGGTGGCCAAATGATTGACGGATAAAAAATGGTTGCTACAAGTCTCATGGATATTTTGATCGTAAAAATTGCTTCCCTTCTAACTAGCACAGCCCTGGGTCGCAGTTTATGCGAAGCACTTACTTGACACTGTTATCATTATGGTTAGATTTATAGTTATAAAAGAAATCATCGCAATCTTAATGGCAATCTGCAGGTTAAGTTTTAAGCAAGGGATGGATATAAAAATGTTATTTATGCACTCCATCGATAAAACTATCCGTGGAAAATGTGGAGAACCTTTCCAATGTTAAGTGAATATCGCAATTGCCTTTCGGATTTTCCATTCAAACAGGCATGTACATAAGCAGGTGCAATCTGCGAAGTATTTCCAGTAATATTTTATGGCAATGTTGCAGTTTCATTGCTCAATACCGCCGCAATTACACTAAATCAATATAAAAGGTTTTCCAATAATAGGTGTTATTTTGAATAGCCCGCTATTTCGGTAGATGTCTCTTTTGAAGCTGTCATTTTTTGACACTTGACAAGTAAAACCTACGCCATTAGTAAAAATGGAACGATAAACGCTTGAGCAACGCATTGAAATTATTAAAATTCACTATAAAAATGGTGAAAATTTGGCAGAGACGGTTCGTAAGACTCGAACATTTTTGGGTCGTCGTGAAGCACCTTGTCGGACCGCAATACAGAAATTGGTATCTAATTCGAGCTGTTGGGACAACTTAGTGATGTGAAGAATTAAACCCGTGCACGACACTCAAGAACAGCCGAGAATATTGCTGCTGTAGCCGAAAGTGTTGAAGAAAACCCAGGTTTGTCCATTCCTCGTCGATTTTTGGAATTAGGCATTCCACAAACGTGATTACACCGTATTTTGTCTAAAGATTTGGGTCTTAAGGCTTATAAAGTTTAGTTAACACAAGAACTCATGCCGGTCGATTATCAACAACGTCGTGTCTTTGCTGATTGGGTCCTTGAAATGCACGAGTGATGAGGCCCATTTCCACCTCGGTGGCTTCGTCAACAAGCAAAATTGCAAGAGGTATTGTTGAAAAGCCTCTCTATCCTCAACGTGTGACTGTTTGGTGCGGTTTCTGGTCCGGTGGAGTCATTGGACCTTACTTTTTCGAAAATGAGGCTGGAAGAACAGTTACGGTGAATGGATTGCGCTATCGAGAGATGATTAATGATTTTTTATGGCCGGAATTGGATGGTATTGATCTGGACAACGTTTACTTTCAACGAAACGGCGCTACGTGCCACACATGCAACGAAACCATTGATCTTTTACGGGAAAAGTTTCCGGACCATGTTATCTGTCGAAGAGGTGATCACAATTGGCCATCGAGATCTTGTGATTTAACTTCATGCGACTTCTTCCTTTGGAGCCACAGCCCAGCGTCGATTCAAGACTTCAAAGGTGGAATTTGTGAGGCTATCGAGGACATAAGGCAGCCACTTTGCAACTTGTGTAGTGAAAAGGGAGTATGAAAATGTCCGTACAGGACTGCAGCGATGGTCTACTGCCTCGGCGAAGGAAGATGTTAATATCCGCCGAAAATGCCCTGTCTGGGGACGCGTGAATGCGCTGGCAGGCTAGCATTACGGTGTCGTGTAGCGGGTTCATTCCCCCAGCACAAGGACCCACTACAAAAGAATTTCGCAGTCACGAATTCTTGGGTCGCAAAAGAAGTGGCGACCAAAGTCCAAAAATTGTAGGTAGCTACCAAAAGGGAAAATGACTTGCTCCGAGAACAAGTTGAACGAGTGAAAACAGACGGATTTAGGGAAGCCTCGTCGTTGCTAGACGATTCTCATGGCCCACAAACAACCCTATGCCATAAAAAGGCACCTTGCTCGAGGCCACTCAACCCGCGATAGTCCCTGAAACAAAAAGAAGGTTAGAGCGTGCCCGATGGTTTGCTCTTTTTGGTGGGGAAAGCCTTCCACCGTACCGGGTCCTGTACCCGGTCAAAAGAACATAAATGAAAAGACCGAAGATGTTATCGTTAACGCATCATTTTTAAGGAAAAATGCGAGTTTTCAAGCTCAAACAACGTGTATTCATGTAGTTAACGTTTACAATCTTCTCCAATATTCAAATCTAATAAAGTTCAAGCATTAAGCGTGCTGCAACTTTTCGTTTATTTTATGCTAGGTTTTGATATCCTCGAAATTCGACATCAAATTAAACCTCGCTATTACTGGTGACTCTGTTTTTTCTTATCTTCTTTTTTTTACAATAAATGAAATGTTAAAGAAAAAAAATATTTGACTATGCACAAAAATATATCAAGTAATGGAAAAGAAAAAAAATGTACACAACCGATAATAATGAATTCCATATTTAAAAAATCAAATGATATGCAAAAAAGTATACCAGAAGAAAAATAAAATGATATGCAAAAAAGTTTGCCAGAAGAAAAATAAAATGATATGCGAAACAAAGGTGTACAGGAAGAAACAATAAAATGAAATGGTACTCATATATCATACGCGACGAACGCTCGTAGCCGGAAAGTAAGTCCTGTTGAACAAGGAATAATTTATTAGATGCTTTGTTGCATATCTCACACTTATATGCATTGGGATTCGAGTGGACAGCTTATTTATTTTTACACTAAGCGACTGTATTTTCAATAAATCCAAGAGATGAAATCCAAAAAGTGTGTAATTAATCCTTAATTGCAGTTTTCCACAAAAATTTCGACGTCCACCCGAACGAAATTTCTTCTCGAGCTGCCGGAACGACGAACTTATTTTTAGTGTTTTAATATTTCACTCGTGGACAATACGGCACTCCTTTACTTCTGCAAGAACATTAACTCTTCTTGTACTTTAGATTTGTGATGTCTTTCGCAAGTCTATTGCGATTCTCTCTCCTTAGACAGGTTTACCACCCGACCGACAACTTCTAACCGATTCGATTCGCACTGTACTAGTCACTCTTTATTTGCTTCCTACAACTCAAAAGTCTAAATAGAAATGGCACAGCACATTCACTTAAACTATTTTTAAGTTGCTAATAGTCCATTATATAGGATTGTTTTTGGAAATGGGACCATTTTGCATGAATTTGACACTCTTATCTAAATACTGTTCGATATTTGGCTGCCCACAAGGTTAAATTTCAACCACTTTTTACTGTGAAATTGCACAATAGCGATACTAACGCACTATCGCGACGTTAGTAAAATACTTGTGTCCACGTTGAATGAAATATGCCAAAAACGTGTTTTGTGCGGAATAAATTATATATAAAACAAGTAAAAGATGACGATCACGTTACTTAGATGAAGATAAATCACTCAATCAGGCTTTACTTCTGCCAGATCATTAACTCATCTTTTACTTTAGATTCGTGATTCGCAAGTCTATTGCGTTTATCTCTCGCTTAGACAGGTTTCCCGACCAACCGACAACCTCCAAGCAATTTTAAATAGTAATGAAAATTTAAATTTTATAGAAAAGATAATTAACGAGAACATTTAAATTTTAATATAGAGGAAAATTAATATCGAGTTACATTTACTAATAATAATTAGAAAAACTATTCTACAAATTACAATTACAGGAGAAAAAAATTAAATATTTTTATTTTAAACCTGCCATTACAATTTCGATAGGAGATAGGAGCAGTTTGCTAGTATAACTACTCGATTACTACACATGGTAATGGAAAATTTCATGAAAAGGATATGGTCCAGTAAGCGTGGCCTAGGTAGTTATTTGCCTGATGTTATTTTTCACTATTAACGGCATACCTTCCTCTTTATAATGAAATAAACATCCGATCATTTATACTAAAAAATTGGCCATTTTCTTTTATTATCAAAATGAGACTTCTTATTGGAAAGCCCTGTATATTGATCGCATGTCATAGACGTCATTCTAAGCTATATAAAACCTCTAATTTTATCCTAGTATTAATATTTTTTGGGCTACTTGCTATTTTGCATGTTGTTTGTACCACAAAAAAATGTCTGGGGTGAAATTGATTTAGGTGAGCAAACGTTTTCATGCGCTATTCTAGATATAGACAAAAGTCTATGAAAAAAAAAGAAATAACACAAGGAATTTATCAGGGCTGCTGGAATTTAACGAACTCACGGGGTCCCGTGCATTTGAAATTTTTTCAAATTTTGATGTTAATCAAGAACTTATATAGTGATTGTGTTGATTTCGCAATTTCAGTTGGTTTAGTGATCATGATGAGTCAAAAAGATTTGGAATACGCAATCTAACCGGCCAAACAAACGATCGGAATTTCTAGGTACAGCTATACTAGTAATTCCATAGCAGAGGATGAGTTCTCGAACTTATCGGATGCCAGTGCAAGTGATGATCCCTCAACAATAGATGCGGAATTCAGAAGCAAGAAAGGTCTGAAGAAGCAGCACTGGGCAGAGCGTTCCCCGCCCTCAAACTTTTTAGACTATCACATAATCATGAGTACTACTGAACGATCTCTTCTCTATCTTTCCTAAATGCTATTTATTTGGGTGCTTTATTATATTTCCACACGTTGGTATTTATCCGAATGGCTGGTATCGATTTCATTCGCATATGCTTCCATGAGCCACTAAGCGGACATAGTTGCAAGTGATTCATACTACACGCATCAAACGCCTTCAAAAATTAATTGTGCCAGCTTTTAGTTAAGAGTTAGTTTCCGTATGATTTTTGTTAAGAGTTAAGATGAAAGTGTTACCAAATATTTTTTTAAATTTCGTTATGGCTATTCGGTGGTTACTAGAGAATTCTTTTAAATCATTATAGTCGCATGTCGTTATGGACCGTAGATATAACGAAATTATCTCTTTTGAACTTCTTGCCCGATGATCGATTTTATATCTTTCGATGAGACACACAGAAAGTATGATAGCTTAATATTTAATGTATTTAATGATGAAAGGTACTTGACGGAAGAAAACTAAGAAAAAGAGTAGAAACGAGAAACTCCACAGCACTTATGAGAAATACAGGGTTATCCATTTGGTGGTTGGGAAAGTATAACCCTGCCATTTGACATCTGTCAAAATTAAATGTCATCCAAAGCGTGTTTTTTTTTCGTTGAAGGTTTGCCATTGAGAAATTTGGATCGTTTAACAATCGAAGAATGCGTTAAAATGATTAAATTTTATTATAAAAATGGTGATTCTGCTGTATCAACACTTAGGGCTTTACGAAAACGCAAACGCAAACAATTTCGAACACAGTGAGAAAATTTGAAGAGGCTGGATCGATTATTGATATTACAAGGTCTGTGCATCATCGCAACATTCGTTCTGTTGAAAATATCGCTGTCGTTGCTCAAAGTGTGGAGTAAGACCCGAATTTGTCGATTCATCGACGTGCTCAACATTTGGGCTTGTCTTACGGCTCATTGTGGCGGATTTTGCATTTGGATTTGCATCTCCATCCGTACAAAATCCAACTCACTCAAGAACTTAAGCCTCAAGACCATACACAACGCAGAATGTATGCGAATTGGGTGATTGAACAACAAGCCATTGATATCGATTTTTCGAACAAAATTTTCTTTAGTGATGAGGCTCATTTTTCGCTCAGTGGTAACGTAAATAAACAGAATTGCCGCATATGGGGCTTCCAAAACCCTCAGGTGATCGCAGAAAGGCCTTTGCATCCGGAAAAAGTGACCGTTTGGTGTGCATTGTGGTCTGGTGGTGTTATTGGCCTGTATTTTTTTGAAAACGATCAAGACCCATTACAGTCAATTCTGACTGCTATGGACGGCTTTTAACCGATTTTTTTCAGAGAGAAATTGAAGATTATCATCTGGAAAACATGTGGTTCCAACAGGACGGAGCCACAAGTCACACAACACAGGCTAATCGGGCACTTTTGCAAGAGAAATTTTCAGGACGCGTAATTTCGACCTAACACCTTTGGATTTATTTTTATGGGGCTATGCGAAAGATCGTGTTTATGTGAACAATCCTCAAAAACTTGAGCAATCAGAAACTAATATTCGTGAATTTATGGCCGAGATATTGCCGGAAATGTACCGAAATGTCATTGAAAATTACCTCAAAAGATTGAGGCCTGTAAGAGGTTCCGTGGAGGACATTTGAATGACGTTGTGTTTCACGTATAATGACCAAGTTCAATCTTTATATTGAATAAAAAATTTTGTTTCCATTTGAATATTTTATGTGTTTTCTTTAGCTTTACTTTCCCAAGCGTAAAATGGATAACCCTCTATTGAAATCATTATTAATAATTTAATTCTCATTAAACAAATGCGTGGCACATATTCAGTAAACACTTTCTTAGACAATTATGAAAAATAACTGCATTTTTCTGCTCTCGAAAAGCCGTCGGGCCTGGCTTCTTTAAGTGAGCAGACGCGTTTTCGCTTTTGAGAAGTTACCCTCTACAGTATATAGTTGTAGCGTATACAGTTATAGCGTATACAGTTTTAGCGTAATGTACATCAAATTTATGTTATAAGAAAAAGTATCGGATGCTCATCATAACGATGATGTACTTCTATTATTTTTATGCGTATTGATAGAAATAGAAAAACAATAACTATTATCGTAACATATCAGAAATTATCACGGAAATGTACATTTTTTATGAAATCAACTAAAAATAATTTGCTAAATCTAAGTATTCTCTTTCCTTTCAGTAGTTAAACATTTTCAACGGAAACAGGAACGGAAGGTATGTCGTCGTGTGCGTGGACTAAGTGATGGGGTGCTTTCGGTCCGGTTACGCGGTGCCATAATTTGTATTTTGTCAATTTCATTTCAAGCTTTTTCGGCTCGGATCAAAGTAGACTTTGTTTGACACCACGTCGGTACGTAGATTGAGAACACGTCAAGTTTAAGTTCTTCTTGTTTGGTTTTTAGAAGTCGTGAAAGGGAACGCTAAAGTAGAATAGAATTTTCCAAATTTCGTTTTTAAATCGAGGTTAGAAAATTGTATTCCAGTGTAGTTTACTCGCGTGAAGATCCACGACCGAAATTCCCCTTCCAACTAGCTGGCCAACAAGCAGCCACCTCACAGTAGACTGCAAGCATTCGAACGAGTTGGCCTTAAGCGGCACAGTTCGATAATGCATCACAAGACTTCACATCTTTAACCGATGAGAGGCCGGTTTAGACTTTCTTCGGGAAATCTCGAACGAAGCAATGGAATCAAATCGCCAGATATGTTCTTACCCTGGCGTCGACTTCCTGACCAATTTACCGCCGGAGTACAATTTGGGCCTACCGAACATACTACACCACTTATGTTAATCTGAAAAATTTTATCAGTCCACTGCACGCCGTGATGAGTGACCAGTATCACGGCACTTCCAACCCTGAAGATCATGTTATGAATTCTGCACGGCAGCTACTTTTTCTGTAACCTCTGCGTAATAATTCCCTGCGCTCCGAGAGGGAGGAGTAACAAACATCTCCAGCGTCATACGTGTTTCTTCTAACTGTTCTGTGAGCTGAAATCCGGAGGACACCGGCGTAAGTGTGTTTTATAAAAAGGCACAATGTTCCGTTGAATTACCCGAAGGTGCACCCATTCCAAACATGGCGTGGATAGACGGTGGAATAATCCTTCCCTAGCCGCCACAAACATCCTCATAACTTTATTTCTGCCCTGCCCCCGGCGGCGTATCTCCTCAGCTGGGAGGGATTCAGCCCATAGCTCATGGCACAACTCCCTCCAGTCTCGGCAGCCATCTTAGTTGGCCCGATACCAAATAAGGGCCCTGCCTTCAAAGGGTTCAATAGCCGAGTTGTCAATTTGAGATGATGCTAAGCCTCTGACTAAAAGAAGTTCCTCCGCCTGCTACAAGAAAGTGCTCACGGAGCTCGGAGCCTCACTGGTGAACTTTATTCCCCACTTGGAGATGTTTTCATGTTTAACTCTCACGGTGACAAACTTAAACATTGCCCAGGTGATTGGCTCCGTAAAATCGACATCCAACTTTAGTTTGATCTCTACGAGAGAATGCTGCTTCACCTCCTTGCTACCCAACCGGGTGGTTGAACATGAAGTGGGCTCACCAGGACTCACGAGCCCTTTCTTCTCTCCATCTCGGCGCCGCATGTCCGTTTCTTCTTCTGCCCCCGGTATTGACACTGGTGGGAAGGGTCCAAAGGCCATCAATAACCGCTGCCGCGTCTTATCGAGTACAGGTAGGGGTGCCTTTGGAGAATTAGCTATATATGCTCGATTCTTTTGGACATCCCTCGAGTTTTTTTCAACTCCTGCCAAGCTCTCAACTTCCGCCATTTTCTCCTTCATCAGTTTTGTAAGAGATCGGATATTCCCTCGATAGAAGAGACTTGTCCGAATCTCCCCAGCCCTTAATGCATCCCAAACAGTTTTTCGCATCACGTCCACTGTGTCAGCTGGCAAATTCTGAATTGCCAATTCATACGTGAACTCATCTTTAAAGAGACGAACTAACTTCCGACATTTGACGTTCTGAAAATTAAAGCTATCTCTTATTTATAAATTAAAATGATTGGTATTTTTTTACTGAATCGTTTTGTCTGTGAAAATCCAAAACAGCAAATATATTGCGCTTACACTATGGTTCCACTTTCACTACAAATAGTACAGGTTCCAAAACTGATTTGAAGGGGAATACAATTACTAGCTGTGTCCACTTGCACCTAAAGGCGAATGGTTTTGGTGGGGTTTCCCGGTGCCAGCGTGCTCGTCGGAGATGGACGTAGAGCGCCACTTGCGCCCTTTGAATTGCACCCCATGAAGCCTGTCAGCCATCGAGCGAGACTACGACTCGCCAGGACTCTGTGAGTCCCCACACCTTTCCACTAATTATTTCTTTTTGCCGTGCCGTAAGCACTATTAGTTCAGGGAAAGATAAAAAGAAAAGCTAGACCTCATCTGCCTGTAAAAAAATATCACCAAACCAAACTGACCAATTCCACAGCAAAATGGAGTCCCCGAATATTTATAATTTCAGCGTATATTTAAAAATTTACCGTTTTTCCTCAGCAGATTGTTTGTTGGAATATTTTTCTATTTTAATCTCTCTGTGTGAAACAACCTGAAAATTAATTTCCTAAATAATTCTTGCCGGGTACCACCCGAGCCTAAATCTTGCAATTACAACACTTTGATTTGCCAAATCCAAACTGCGCTGTTTTCTATTTCATCGCTTAAAATAAAACTCTTGAGTTTCATATGAACTTCCAGTATACATAGGAAAATATAAAAGGGAACATACAAGAAAAGTATTGCAAAGTAAGACAAATCTACTCACAACTTTCTACTCTAAGCTTTTAGGGGCGCCCCTGATTTCGACGGTACACATACAAGCGTTCCACCAGCTGTCCCTAAAGTGGCCACATTACTTCCAGTGATGGCGTTCACTAGCAACAATTTTCTCGGCTTTGCGTTGGCAGTATTGCGTGAATAATGCAGTTAACTTGCTGTTGTTAGCGAGAAGTTGTGTTTTTTTGTTTTGTGATTGGTTTTGCAATATTATGTTTTGTTGTTGTCTTATTTTTCCAGTAGGTATGGCGCTCAATGTTTGACTTTCGGTAACAGCTTCCTGTGCTTCGCTACTTCCCTAGCAAATAATCTTAATCTCAATAGTATCTTTGTACATTCTAAAGCAAACAGTTTCAGTCTCTATAGAATCTGTTTACATTGTGTGAAAAAGATCGTTGACCCAATTCTTTAGAAGAAAATAATTTGTTTTTAGTGAGTGAATATAACAGGAATATGACGATACATGGGATATTAAATTTTATATTTGAGACCAAATCGCTATCCGGGAGGCAAATTGCCAAGCAAATTCGTAAAGAATTGAAAAATATTTCATGGCCTCTTTCAACGAATGTTTTTTTTTTTGTGGTTGTCTGTTATTTATGCACAGAGTGTGAAACTCCCACGCTCACAAGCAACTGAACTATCCACTAAACACCTCCCCTGTCAACCCGAGAACCCCGCCTGGAACCGTTTGATACATTACTTCGGGCCAGGTCTCATTTCGTTACACCGTGAGACGCCTTCAAGCTGGGGCACCCCTCTTCTAGCGGGTAGGGAGAAGAAGTGCCAAACAAGCAATCCCCCGGCCCCAACACCCCCGGCTGCTGTGAGTCCCTTTTATCTTTTAGGACTGCGAGAACATAATGTGCCACCTGGTTCCACTTGTCAACCGATCCGGGGTGCGCTCTCCCGTCTCCCTGTAGAGGTTCCTTCGAAGCCTGTCCCATTTTGTGCACGTAAAAAATGTGTGGCAGGTATTGCCTTCCTCTCTTGGGTAAAACCGGCAATCGGGGGACCGTAACTTAGCAATCTTGAGCAGGTAAGACTGGAAACACCCATGCCCACTCAAAAGCTGGATCTGATAGAAGTCAGTTTCATCAAGCCTTCAATTATACCGCAGTCTCACATCCGGGATGAGGCGCTCAGTCCACCTTCTCTTCATGCAATTCATCCAAGACTGCTGCTAATCGTTGAGTGAGCGTTATCTCTCCTCGCGAACAACAATCTCTCTGGCGTCCTCTTTCGACGCAGGTAAATAGCGGTATCACGAACGCAATAATTCTCACCGCTGAATCAGAGACTGTCGGATACTTTTCTGAGAGTGTCGCCCCATATCTCTGCTTCGCACAGAAAGACTGACCCTACAGCACTCATCAAGAGGCGTCTCCTTGATGGATTGGGTCCCCCTACGTTGGCCATAAGTCGACTCAGAGCTGATATTCCCGAAGCAGCCTTCTCAGCCGTTGCCCTGATTTTGTCAAAGAAACTCATCTTCGAGTCGATCAGTAGCCCCAGGTACTTCGCCACTGGTTTCGATTCTCCAATACTGATCATCCTTATTCTAAGAGTTCTCTTCTTTGTCAAGATGACTACTTCGGTTTTTTCCAGAGCTAAACTGAACCCGCAAGTATTAGCATACCTAGCCTAAGTTCAGCTTGTTTAAAGGTGCGTTAAGCGACCAGAGTCACAACATCATCCGCATAGACGATCAAGCGCAACTCATCTGGCATCTCCAGCCTCAGTAGCCCGTCGTAAGATACGTTCCACGAGTCTGGACCAAGGATGGATCCATGGGCAACATCCGATGCAACAGCCATCCTTCATTGGCCCTGTATCTTGTCGTAAAGCAGGCTTTGGTAATTCAGGTAGTCCCTTAGAAGCCGCATTAGATGCCCTGAAACCTGAAAATTATTTTCCTGCGTATCCAGAATATTCACAATCTAGCGAAGCTGGAGGCGTTCCCATCGTCGTGTCGCCAATAGCGATCCGTTGCTTGGTGTGGCTATTTGCCTCTACCTTTTGGACCGTGTTCACCATCTCTGCAATCGTATCAATAGTAGAACGTCCTGCTCTAAAGCCATTCTGCCGAGGAGGACGAATTGCGTCATTGAGTTTTCCCTTGATGAGTTTCTCTAGCATTTTCCCAACCGTATCTAGCATGCACAATGGGCGGTATGCAGAAGGCGATTCGGGATTTCCCTTCCCCTTGCTGATCAGCACGAGCCTCGCTACCTTCCATCGTACCGGGAAAACCCCGTCCCGTAGGCAAGCGTTGAATATGCTGAGCAGCAAGTCAAGATAATGGTGGCAGACAAGTTCCAATACCTTAGCTGAAACACCATCTGGACCTGGAGCCTTCCTCGCTTTCAGTGAAAAAACTGCCTCTTCCAGTTCCGGCTGTGAGAAGAGTGGACACGACTGCTGTTTCACCATGGACAGTGCCACACGGACGGGATGGGCGGGGAAGAGTGCCCACACTATCTCGTTCATCTTTCCCGTATCATGTATGCAAGGTTTCCGTAGGGCACCACGCTTCCGCATATCTAACTTGTAGCCAAGGCCCCACGGATCCTTGTTCACATTGTCCACTAGATCTTGCCAGCAGCGAGCCTTACTGTTTCCTGGCCGACTTATACGCTGCTACCCGGTCGCAGGACTCGTTGCAGTTCCGTGCCCGTTGAGCCTCACGCCGAAACTTGTAACACTCCCTTCGTTTTTCAACAATTTTAGTCGAACACTAGTACACTGGGGGCTTGCCGGGCCGGGGATTTCAACGGGGCATAGAAGCATTGCAAGCAGTCGTGTTGTCCACCCTTTCGATGTTCCGCCCAATTGTATAAAGTCAAGAGCACGGTCGTCGAGAGACAACATCACTGATCTCAATCAGAATGCACTGATGACCACTGGCTGAGTAGTCAGTCCTCTAATACTCTCCGATTGCGTATACTCCGTGCTAAGGACTCCGAGGCAAATGTCACGTCAGGTATGGATCCTTCGTAGCCAATACGGCGGAAAATCGGCGTATTTCCGGTATTTCGTACGACGAGTGCTTTCCTGGCCACCATTTCTAGGGTTCGATTTCCCCCCGGATCGGTTTGGGGCATGCCTCATTCGATTGCTTTAGCGTTGAAGTCTCCCCCAACCAGTACTTTGCCATCTGCGTTCAACTTGGCTAGGAAAGATAATATCGATTCGTTCGGTGTTAGATACACACTAAAGAAGGTGGTCCCTGAGCACTGAACCCACACGAAACCATTATCCCGTCCACAGCGCTCCGCCTGGAAATCACCACATCCAGATGGTGGCAGTACCATTTTTGTTCTCATATAATAATGCGAAAATTTTATCATGGTGTTGCTCACTCAGCAGCAAAAAGTCGGCTTTCATGTCCCCCGCAAACTGCTCAAGCAGCTTTGTGACGGTTGAACTGTGGTGTATGTTTAGCTGTAGGATGCGGGTCATCGAAGTTCTGATTTTGCCTTGGCTAGGGTTTCCTGAAAAACCCGACATTTTTCTGATCCCGAGGTGCTCAAGATCCGGTCTTAGATCAGCATCCTTACAAATAATACAGTGCGCCTGCTTATGCGGTGTGACAATAGCCAAGGCATTTGAAACATTGAAGAGGCGCTGCTCTTCGCCGTATCCTGCAGATAACCTAACCTATTCTTACTTTGCCCTTATTCAGAAATTGTTCGGTGTCCTTTTCGGTCGTCCATGATAGCCATCCGTTGTCCCTTATGTTTTTCTGGTGTCAGTCTCGCTTTGATCCTTCCCACGCTATGAACTCCCTTTTGATGGCCTCTTCTATCTCTCTCGTCCGTGACATTTCGATCGTTGCCATCGGCTCGAGCGAAGCTATAGTTGCGTTTTTGTCGAGAACTTTCTTTACTGCGTCCCAAAATGCTTGCCTATTCTCGGCCTCTGCTCCGAATGCGACCAGTATGTGGCCCAACTGCGTTGATCATACCGGTTTAATGACAGTGTTGATATCCCGCAGCACTTCTGCGTAGGATTGGCCATCTTGTGGTTTTACGATCAGTGCCTGTTGCTGGGGTTTCGTCGGGGCTTCTTTCTCTCTCCGCCTCAGATCTTTTTTCTTGTTGAGTATCCATGCGAACATTATTTTCCGACATTTTTTGAAGGAGTTTCTTTGCCGGCTTTCTTCGCTCCTTTTGTCAGCACTGTCTGGAACCCCTGCCCTGGCGTTCATCAAGTGCCTCTTCCTTCCTTTTTTTATCCCGATATCCTTCGATTGGGCTAGAACCCATTATTTTATTGATGTTTGATGGCGGAGCTTTTTATTCGTGCCCTTGAGGCTTAGCCTCAGCGCTTCTTTAGCCTTCTGCTCTTCTTCAGCCTTCTGGTCCTCTTCGGTCTTTAACCAGCTCCTCCGATAATGCCCTATGCGGTTTAGGAGCTCCCCAAGTTCAAGGAGCCCGATCTTTACCGCTTTGCTAGTTTTTGGCGAGTCGCACGCATATTTTATTCTTTTTAGAACATCTCCCGCTTTTCGTTTATTTATAAACCAAAAGAGGTGCTCACAAAAAAAAATATAGATACACTTCCTTATAAATAAGATATAACATAAGTCTTAAGAATTTTGTTTTTTTTTTAAATATATATAACTTCATTAATAATTTAAAATTTTAACGTGTATCATAATATCACAATTTTCTTTGAAGTTAGGAAAACGGATTGGAAAGAGTAGGAATTAGGACGAAATGAACTTGGAAACGGCTATTTTAAATTGGAATCTCGCGATGGTTTGAGAATAAAGTAGACCTACCCTGTTGAAAATTTTGGAACATCTATTTATTGGCTAAACGAGAATGTCTCGTAAATTTTGCTTCTTCGTTCAAGATTTCCTGTCAGCGATGGACGGAACTTTAATAGTACCTCTGAGGACGTCAAAAGCAAAGCAAGAGCTTATCATAGTGCTACGGGTCGTATAGGGATCTCAAAGAAAAAAGTAAGAACTGTTTTTGAACGGACTCCAACCTTACTACATTAACACCGAAAATCGGGTTCCAAACAACACTAGCGTATTCGAGAATCGAGCTTACTAGGAATGTGCATAAAGTTTTTGCCACCCACAGATTTTTAAATTCTTTAGCACACCCTTTGATGAAGCCTGGAACTTTATTAACCCTGTTAAGAGCTTCATCGTAGTGTAAATTAAAGCGGAGTTTTTATTTAAGTGGACACCAAGATCTACTATGCTTTCAACTCTGGAAAGCTTTATATTGTTGAGGTGATAATCATTGAGCAGAACTATATTTTCCGAAAACAACTAATCACCGGGCATTTCTCAAGGTTCAGATATAGACAGTTATTATTAGAACACTCTAGTAGGGAGTTCATTGTATCTTGTAAGAACAGTGAATCATTTTGGGATGCTATAACGTGGCAAAGGTTTTGATCATCCGAATAAAATAAATGTGGTATGTCAGACAACTCTTCAGGCAGGTCCAATATAAATATGTCAAAAAGAAGCGATCCAAGATCACTACCTTGAGGTACACCGGAGTAGAGATGAATTTCATTGGATACATATTCTCTGAAATTTAACGGTTTGGCTTCAATTTTCGAGATAGGAATCTATCCAATCAAGCAGAGAGTCAGTGATTCCAAATTTAAGCAGTTTGAGTAACAAAATCGTATGATTGACACTTTCAAACGCTTTACTAAAATCAGTGCAAATTGCTTCGACTTTGTGCCCGTTTTCCATTGCACAAGTAATATTATGTTAGAGACCATAATTGTGAGGTTTGTGATTGTAAATCAATTTTTTCTGAACCCATTTTGTTGGTCATTGAGACGTTGCTCTATAATGGGGGATATTTTAGAATACACAATTTTTCGAATAATTTGGGGGCTGCTGATAATATGGCAATTCCTCTGTAATTTTCAACTGCCCGTTTATTTTTATTTTTATAGATTGGAATCAAACGAGAAGATTTCCAGTATGCTGGAAACACGCCGCTCGTGAGCGATTTATTAAATAGCATATGGAGAGGTGGAAGTAAATCAGGACCAGGACCATGGTTCAAGTCGTGTTTCAATTGCACTAAATATATCTTCTTCTGAAACTTCATGAAGCACTGTTGTAAAATTTGGTTCTAAGTCATGTAGATGAGCTGGAGTGCTTGGCAAACAAAACACAAATTGAAAGTGATCTGCAAAATAATTACAAATTTCTTTAGGGAGAGAGGAACAGCAGTCTTTATGTCATTTCCTTGGGATAGTCGTGAGCTTTGTGCTTTATATTTACAAAATCAAAAAATTTTTATGTGCTAGCAATTACAGTAAAATAGGAGGACTTTAATTTAAATTCGTTTGCCAACTCATCATATTCTCTTTTAGTATTTTCGCTCGCTTTAGAACTATTGTTCATAACTTTATACAATCTTATCTTATCTTAAACTACGAAGATTACTATCCAGCCAAAGCTCAAATAATTTTTTTTTTTATTTTAGGTACATGGCATTCAACTGCATCAAAAATAATTTAGTAAAATAAATTTACGGCATAATCTATATCTAGCGCTGAAAGCCTACGAATCCAGTCAATACTAGTAATGTGCTTATTAAAGCTTGCGTAGTTATAATTGCGAAAATCATATACACTGGAATCATTGTATGAAAGACTGTTTTGAGGTTCAGCAGCGTAACATTCAACCGAAAGCGGGGAATGGTGAAGACTATTTGAAAAAAGGTTATCCCCATCACTAGTTGCATTAACCACTACTCCGTCATATGCATTAGTAAAAATGAGATCTAACCAGTTACCATTTTGATAGGGCTTTGAAAGTACTTGCTGCAAATCATTGCAATAAAAGGTAGAAACCAGGTTGAAATCATTATCGTCTAAAAGATTTACTGGAAGAAGACGATTGTCAAGTTCATCCACTCTAAATGTTAAATTGGGCCTATTAAAATCACCAAATATTAAAACTCTATCTTCTTCATTCGAAAGCCCAAAAATTGAAGAGATAATTCCACTTGCTTTGTTGTACACTGCTTCACTGGACTTTGGAGGGATATTTGGTAATACCTTACGCCAGAAATCGACTAAAGATCGATGCAACGAATGATGCCCTGCGTATAAACAACAATCGTCCAGAAACAGTGAAAAACGCAAACTCATTAATGGTTTTTAAGAAAAGGCTTAAGGAACATCTAATAAACTCAAATTGATGGTAAGTCCAGAGGATTGAAAATGCAGTATCTTAGGGCATTTTAGATCCTAACGTGGAGAAACTTAAAGACAGCTAGTTTTTAGAAACTCGGTGTTTTTTACTGCGTCGTATTATTTTTTTTTTTCATCTTTAAGAACTGTTCACGAATCGGACTAGATTAGCAAGAAAGGAGTACTTACAGCATTTTGTGTGCCCCTTACACTAATGTTTTAGCAATGCCTGGAGGCACACACAGAAATCGACGACGTGTGAAGTGCAGATCGCACAAGCGTTATGCGACAATGAAAGAGTGATGGAGGGAGTGGTTGAGAATGGAGGTATATAAAAAAAATTATAGCATGTTGGAGTGTTTTATGTGCCGTAGTATTAACAATATCACTTGAGAAGGAGTTATGTACACCAATTAGTACACCCCCGCCTCGCGTCAGTCTGGTGCTCTGAAAATCTCGATCGTCCCTAAAAATTGTCCAATTATTATCGAGAATTTCTTCATTATGATAGGATCCATTCAACCAGGCTTCAGTAAAAGAAAGAATAGTGAAACGGCATGATTTAGCGTCCAAAAAGAGTTAATTGAATTTGCCTCTCATATCACCACAGTTGTGATAGAACATTTTGAAGCATTTTGAGGAATTAGTATTATTATTGTGGATGAAAAAACTTGTGATTCTGCTCTTGTGATTTTTGAAGTGAAGAAATGTAATTAGAGCTCACATATGATGCGTAAGTTTCAAGGTCTTTTTTTACTTATTCGGAAGTTACCCCCAGTTGCTCGTGATATCTAAGATATAATTTGTGAAGGGCATCTAGATCTATTGGAAGACTTTCTCTTTGAATTAAAACTTTCAAATGAGTCTTCGTTTTGCCCTCGATGCATGTTGTGTCAGGTGCTTTTTTCATGTAGGATAGAACAACCTCATATATCTTATGGTCTCGTAGTCTTGATAAGAGATATATACTCTCAATACTATTAGCAGAGTTGATTGTAGCTTTTACGACTGTAGGTAAGAGAGAGTCTAAAAAGATTCCTTTTTAATCAAGGAGTTTTTGGGTGAGCACGGTAACTGAATTGTGCATTGTGGAGATAGAACCTGAACTCCATTACTAACGAAATTTGAGTATTTGGAGGGACGTTTCTAGTTCTCAGGTTCAAGAGTGGAAGTATCGTCTATCTGCATAAAACTATCATTATTTCCTCTTGAATCACCATCCAAAAAGGATTCTTTTTCTGTCAAACAGTTTTTGGATGAGCACGGTAACTGAATTGTGCATTCCGTTGATGAAACCTGAACTCCATTACCTACAAAATTTTGGTGTTTGGAGAGACGGTTCATGTTCTGAGGTTCAAGAGCGGAGGGTTGGTCTTTTTCTTTAAAACTATCATTGTTTATTGATAGATCACCATCTGAAAGATTTATTAGGTTAACAATATTGGTACATGTCCACATAATTCTTCGAGCTACTGTCGCAATCATCATGATCAATATTGATTGAAAAGTAAACGAATGTACTCGAAAGCACAAGAATGGAACAAGTAGATCCATGATCAATAACTGAAAGTGACGTCACTGCGGGTATTCAGAATTGCTCGAATATTCCAGGTAGTTCTCGTCAGAACATTTGCCAAGATACGAGAAATGGATTGACTGACTAGAGACCCTATATAAAGCCGAGCTGACTGAATGGGGGAGATAGTAATAGTAAAACTACGATAGTAAAACTGCGATAGTAAAAACTGCGATAATAGAGGAGCACGAATTAAAAGCGATATTGATTGATAGTGAAGTAAAAGATTTTCATGATGCATTTGAAGACAATTGAAACATAAGTTGATAGACAAGTGAAATGTAAATTAAAATGCGATTTGTGAGATAGAGTGAAATTAATTAATGTGCATTCTTAGTAATAAACTCTCTTAGCTTAGTTTAAAAGACAGTTCGTTTTCACTTTCTCGCGACATATCGGCCGCAAACCATAACACGCGACAATATTATTAGTATTTAAAGAATCAATTTTGTGAGTTGTATTAATATTGATAGTATTGAGATTTTTGTTAGGTGTGGGAGTTGTTATTATATTATTTTTATAATTACTCGATAAATTGTTAATAAAAACGGGGTTACTTGATTTCCACTTCTTGAAGATCATTCCATTCCAAAAAACACTACCATTCTTTGACTGATGACTTGAAAATAGCCAGGCATACTTGTGCAGAATAAAAACTTTGAACGAGCGACTGCGCTTATTTCCTTGTGAAAAGTCCTAAGCATTAAGTTGTTTGGCAGGAAATTTTGAACTTTAATTACGTTAGTGGTGATTTTTAGTGATTTTTTTAGAAAAAATATGCCATCGTTTTCAGTATTAGCCCTTTCGTTATGGCGATTGTTTATGACATTTGCAGCCTGCAACTTCCTGAGCCTACCATTCCACTCATCCTCTGACCAAAATGTGCCTAGTTTGAAGATGGATTTTAATACTTCCTGGGGCTTCAAGTTTGATTTGAAGATGTTGAAGATGTTTCTGATGACTCCAGATCAATTATATTGCATGGACCAGGTAAAGCACATTGTGTATAACACTGCTGGGGTAGTCTCTGCTCCAATGAATCACATTTATTTTCGTTGTTTTGCAATTTTGTCAACACTTCCGGTTGTTGCAGCAAGTCGTTTCGCTCTAACAGAGTTTTAGTGATGCTCCTAATCATATCACATATCTTTTCCTCGTTAAAGTCTTCCCTTACAGATGGTGGCTGGATGTTGGATATCTGCTCATTCATAGAGATTAAACGAGTGTTAAAAAATTCAAGAGCCTTATATATTTTTTATCACTATTTGATAGGCTCGTTGCTAGCTCGTCGAAGCTGCTAGCCATCTCTATAAAGCTTTCATTGTTTTCACAAGAATAAAATCTTTGGCTGTCAATCATTTGGTCTTTCTCTTCTATAAGATCATTTATGTGACCAATGATTCTTTCGTACATACTTCTCATTTTTTGCTCAAAATTTTGGCAGTCTGAGCATATAAAATGTTCCTCTAAGTAAGGATGGAACCAATCTCTCGGTGCATCCATGCAGGTGCCATGCAGTTTCCGGTTGCATAATCCCTTAAATAACACGCATTTAAATGTGAGCAGAGTTCGAAAGCAGCACACTTAGTACAAACTGTGCGATCACCAATTTGCGCATATCAATTATCAGAGTCACTTGGAAATTAGAAATAAGGTATTTAATTGGGTAACAATCATACGGACATCAGAATTGCAACAAACAATTTACTGCGCCATGGATATTTATTTATTATGTAATTATTGAAGTCACTCTGAGAAATTGTTATTTGGGACATTCAAAATTATACCGTGGTTTATGTTTAATTGCACTCGTATGCGATTTCAATGATGTTGATGACTTGCTATGGGCTTTTAATGAGCCACTGGGGAAAAAAAGATTCACGATTAAAAACAAACACGTTCGTCAGTAGAAAAAATTATTTGCGAAGCTATTTTGATATACGTCCGTACGCGACGGCACTCTAAGCACTCACTAGGAATAGCTTTCCTTCTTCATTGCGACCACCTTTCTTGAGAGAGGTTATCGGCTTCCATTTCCGACTACAATACTTCCGCCACATTTTTGACGGTGGTGATGAAATCACACGACGTTACTTTATTCGCCTGGTCACTCCTTTCTTCTCCTGCCGTAATCTCTTTGTGGTCTTCAGGATGGTTCGTTATTTTGGGATTTACGCCCTTTGCTTCGGTCGCTTCGATAGCGATCGCAGCAGTAACCATCGAATTATCGATGCTCTTTACATTTTCTCCCACCGCTCGAATATCTGGCGCATCCTGCAAAGTTACCCGCTCTCCCTTTTTAGGACGCTTTGGCGTTCACAACATTTTTGGCTACGCCCAAACGCCGCAGGAATCTCAGTCTGGACCAGACTGTCTGTTAATCTCCGTTTTTCGTCCCTCTTCACGGTCATTGTATTCATCGTCGTTTTTGCCATCCCCAGTACCGCTCCCTACGTGCAGTAAACATCGTGGCTGCAGCCGCTGGTTGCGTTGAGATGGAGATAGTGGCTCCTTTCGGAGCCACTATCTCCATTCGTATATGTAGTCGCCTTTTTGGTCCCACGGTTATCTTTGCAGAGCAGGGAGACCAGGCGAGGGTTGGCACAAACCTTTATGGGGACAAGTGCTCAGAGCCCGACCAGCGCTAATCGGGAGTCCGTCTCAACTGAACCTACACCACCGACCCAATGGTGCGAGCTTCGAACGTACTCCGAGACCTGTTTTACCGGGATAGAGACGGTATTATAGCTGAATTGGAGCCGTTCATACACGAGTGTCACCTCGGCCCTACCGTGCAAAGCAACTAGGTCCAAACCATTATATCCGCCATCCCAAAGCATCGATTCCAGTTCGTTGTCCAAAACGTAGTCCAGATTCAATCAGGGTCGTTACCTATCGTCCCAGGAGGGAACTTCACGGCGCCCCCCATATCCTCGGGTCTGTGGGGGCAGCACTCCCCAAAGAATCCCAGCCTCAAAGACAATCTAAGATTTTAATAGTATCAAATAATTCAAATCTTGGTTTACGCAGATTTAAAAGGACTTCGTTTACATAATTCATATTCCAATCTGACATCTCGGTTCAAAATAACTGGCTTCGCTCGGAATGGCGTTAATACAAGATATTCGCGTATATTCATAAATATTAGTTCGACCTTTACCCCTAAAATAGTGAGAGGCTCCGATTCTGCCCAAGCTTACTGTAACAAATTGCTTGTTCATTATTCCTTGTCTTGCATTAATTAAATATCAGATTACACGATTATGTCTGAATAATATTGAAACCAACTTCGTTCTCAAAAATTTAAGTCAATTTAAGTCAATTTAAAAATATCAATTTGATGAATTTCAAGTGGATAGACAGTGCTGCAAGCTATACAGGCTGATATTAGAATAATAAAAGAAAAAATCAATCAATCAATTCATTTTGGTGAAATTAATTATTTATGATTTAGATTTAAAAAGATTCGTTTTTATTAGCCTCTCCTTTTCCCTCCGCAATGCGCTCCGTAGACAGAAAACGTTGAAAGTAGTACTGTTTTATTTTCTTTCTTTTCGTCGAATAATTTTCTTCTGATATTATAAAAAATATTATATTATTTTTATTTCTTATTTTTTGATATTTGACTTCATATGTTTTTCTGAGGCTAGTACTTAAATTCCTTTTTTATTTATTTATGATATTGTTTGGTGTGAATAGTTCGTTGGGTTTTTAAATTTTGAATTTTTTAAAATAAAAACGGCCTTGATTTTTCAAAAGAATAGTCTTTTCATTTTTTGGAATGATCTCCCTTTCCTGTTCCTTCCCTCTTCGTGAATGTGATTTCATTTTAAGTAGCCCAGCAAGAGCAGCAGCCTTCCCCAAAAGCACCCCTAACACAACCGAACCCTAGTTGGCTAAGGATGCCACCTGGAGATATAGGGTCCCTGTCATAATTTAATGTCTGCGACTGTGGTATATACCGTGATCGTGACAATAGTACTTAAGGTGATCTGTTATCTTAAATAGAGAATGGACTCCCTACCACTCCCTCTATCACTTTTTCTTTGTTGCATAACGCTTGCGCAAACTGCATTCACGTTTCGCCGCTTCCGCTTCGTCAAGTGTGTCTCCCAGACAATGCTCACACATCGGTATGAGGGGGCACACAAAATAATGTGAATTAATCTTTTCATAAATATCTAATCCAATTCGTGATCAGTTACCAGAGATTAAAAAAATCATATAATACGGCACATTAGAAAATTTGAGTAGTTGTCTGTTTAGTATCTCGCCGATAGGGTCAAAATGCCCTATAATGCTGTGTTGAAAAAAAGAAAGGTTCATCATATTATTGACAATCTCCTTATAAGTAGTGCATGTGGAGCAAAGGGTTAAGGCACGCTCCGCTTGTGCAGCAGCTCCCAAGTTCAAAGAAATTGCTCCTGTCAAAAGTTTTCAAAAATTAAATTAATTTTTTAAAAACGTTAGTCCGAAGTTAATTTTTATCGGAAAAAATCTTATATTGTCGAAAACGAAGAAATTTCTATCGAATATTTTTACTTCGATTGGTAACGAAAAACAAATTACCAAAGAAAACTTCGCCGCTGGTATGGAGGAGCCCGACGGCTTCCCACCGTTGGGGCAACCTAGGGAAACGACGAACACGAAACTGGCGATAATCACCAAAAGAAAACATAACGAAGAAAACTCCGCAGAAGGAGGGTGCAAGCTGCAAATAATAGTGGACAATCAACAAATGGCCAAATAGCAAAAAGAAAATGATGAACTACGGCAAGAGATACAGTCCCTCAAGGATCTCTTCAAAAAAGGGATGAAGCCTCAAAAGACGCAGCCGCAAAATCAATGGCAACAGGCAACAAAGCCGAAGAAAAGTACAAAGCAAGCAATTCCAGAAGAAGTTCTAAGTGCTGGTGGCACAAACGAGAGCCAAAACTATTTTGCAGCGCTGGAGGGATTAACCGAAGATATGGAAAACGAAGAAAACATCGGAGGTAATTTTAATCAAGATAATGACGTTAATTTTATTCAATATTTAAAGAACAAAAATGAGGAGAAAAAACCAGCCCGCAGTTCTGCTGGTTTCTCTGAAAAAGCTTCCAACAAGACAGAAAAAGTTCCGCCAATCAACGTGTTCGGACAAACCGGGAAAGATATGGTTCGGCTATTGGCAGCCGAAAATAAACTGGCCAATTTCGAAATCAAAAGAGTTAATGCCGAAAAATTAACTATAAAGACGAAATCACTGGTTGATTTCAAGTCAGCCAAAGATGTGCTGATTTCTGGGGAGGTTCCACACTTCACCTATACCCCAAAAAGTGAAAAGAATCAGACCTTCTTGTTGAAGGGTTTGGACAGCGGAGAAGATACGGTCGATCTTCTTCAGGTGCTCAAGGAAGCTGCACCAGATATTGATTTTGTTTCAGTCAAAGCCTTTGCGACAAGAAGGTCGACCATAGAAAGGAAGAATTTACCACTTTACCTGGTACAAATTGCAAATAAGAGCAGTCCAAGTGCCCTTCAACAAATAAGGTACTTGATTTTCAGAGTGGTGAGGTGGGAACGCCTCCAGAAAAGAGAAGTCAACCAGTGTGACCGGTGTCAAAAATTTTGGATATTCGGCTTCCAATTGTGCCATGCACTATCGTTGCGTTAAATGCAAAGACGTTCATGCTCCCGGTGAGTGCAAATTGGCTCAGACGGAGCCTAAAGAAAAATTATACTGCCTTAACTGCGGTGTTTTTGGTCACCCAGCATCATATCGAGGATGCTCCCGATATCAAGATGCAAAAGTTAAATTTGCTCGAAGCAAACACAAGTACACCGTAATATCATACCTTCCAACTTCGTCAAGCCCGGAGTATCATTTGCACAAGCCGCTAGAGGATCAGCAGAAAATACTGGAAATAATGTAAATAATGTAAGTGGCAATAATGAGCTGCTTCTCAAAATTTACCAGCAACTTAATTCTTCATCGGAGAGAATCGACAAACAAGATTCAAAAATTAACTTTGCTTTTCAGCGTTTAGGTCTTTCAAATGCCTAATAATAACTTGTCATCCAGTCACATTCCCATGGATAGGCTTCACCTCATATCGATCAACGTCAACTCTATCGTTGCTATACATCGACGTGATTATCTCCTTGAATTTATTGTTAAGCAAAAGCCTGACATCATACTTCTCACTGAAACCCACCTCAATTCATGGCATTCCATGGAATTGAAAGATTTTGCATTCGTAAGAAACGATAGGGTAATAGGTGATGGGGGAGGTGGCACCGGGATATTGGTTAGAAGACCCTATTGTTTCCAAAATATTGAAAAAGTCGAATTCAAAAATTTCACTGCCAGGTGGGGATAACCTCTTCGTTATCTCTGCCTATGCAACTGGTCAAAATGTTCTCAAGTTCAAGGAGGAACTCAATTCCTTGTTTGAATACTCGAATTGAACAGGCTGCATAGTTATTATAGTCTTGCTGGTGACCTGAATGCCAAGCATACATCATGGCTAAACGCCACCAATAATCCAAGAGGTGTATTCCTGAAATCATGGATAACAGAGAACCAAATTGAATACAGGTGCAACCTATATGGGTCGGAGTTCCCAACATACCCTAGGACAAATTCATATTTGGACCTCTGCATTGCTGACGCAAGACTTGAATTCAGCTTTAATAGTCCTCAACGGAAACTGCAGGTGCTTCCTTACGATAGCGACCATAACGCAATCGTAATGGAAATCAATCATCAAAAGAATGATTTCTTCCTCATTCCAGTTCAACATGAAAACTATCGGTTGAATTTCAAAAAAACAGACTGGGGAAAGTTTCAAAAAAAGTTTAATCGGGAGTACCAGAAGCAATGTCCTCCTTCTGATGATGGCAACGCTTGCTCAATGGTTCCTAATAACAGAAATCTAGCTGACGATGAAATAGATCTCTATTTGTCGAAGTTAGAGAAGTTGACGTTGGAAACGATTGAGAAAGTTGTTCCCAAGATTACACATCGAAACAATATGGAAAGATATGAAACACCAACCATCGCAAGGTTGAAAAGATTGAAAAGCCTTCTTCTCACACGCGTCAACAATATTTATCGACGATTTTTGGACTACAACCATCCCTCGTTGGCTTTGTTGAAATTACACCTGAAGAATGTCCGGAACTTAATCCGTTCATACTTCAGGAGTGAGGTCAGCAATCAATGGGCGGAAAAACTGAAGGGTATTAGCCTGCAGGACCCAGATGGCGTTTTCGCGAAATTGAATAGCATATTCCGCAAGAAGTCTCGAGTGAAGGTATCGAATCTTGAAGTCGCTAGTGATGATAGGGCTGGTATCGAAATTGATAGTACAACTCCGGATAGAAATGGAAACAGGATTATATGTGATGGATTGCAGAAACTTGCCTTGATTGGAACACATTTTGAATTGGTTCATCTGCCAAACCCAGAGAGAAGGAATGAAATATTTTCAGAGGTCGTAGAAGCAAAAGTTTCCAACTTCAAATCAAGCCTGAACGGCCAATCAATTCTTCATTTCGATGAAACATTAACATCTGACCTCATACCGAGCTTGAATCTTATTGATTATTTTGTCAGCTATGAAGACTTGTGTTTCATATTTCGCAGAATGAACAACAAAAAATCATGTGGTACTGACGGTATTCCAAATATAGTTCTCCGACATTTGCCTGAGGAATTATTGCATATTGTTCAACAACATGTTGAACAATTCATATTTCCCAAATGAGTGGAAAAAGGCTAAGGTATTTCCGATCTTGAAGAAAGGAAAAGAATCTTCGTGCCCGAAAAGCTATCGCCCAATCAGCTTGCTGACTAACATCAGCAAGGTGTTTGAAGTGATACTCAACAGAGCATTAAACGCCCACATTGAGAAACATGAGTTGATGCCGAATTGCCAATTTGGTTTTCGTGCCAGGCATTCGACCATACATGCAATAACAAAAGTAATCTCCGACATCTGTTGGAAACTAAACAACAAAGAATGTGTTGGAGCATGTCTCATTGATATGGAGAAATCCTTCGATACGGTGTGGTTAGATGGATTAGTTTTTAAACTTCTTCAGGACAGGTTCCCCAGACACCTTGTCGCCATGATGTGCAATATGTTATACGGGAAATCATTTGTTGTAACTGATGGAAATCTGACAACAATGCGCGAATTCAAGGTCTTGAATGGTCTACAGCAGGGAACAGTTACTGCGCGCCTGCTTTTCTCAATATTCATTCGCAAGCTATTGAACAGCTTTGATTTTAATGTCTCGCCAACGCGATCATTGGTAGCGTTTGCTGATGATCTGATCATCTATACGGCAGACCGAAAAGCTACAATAGTTCAGAGTAATCTTCAAAAAATGTTTAATGATGTGTAACTCTACACCGACAATTGGCGAATGAAAATCAACGCGCAGAAGTGCGAAACAATCTTGTTTCGGATAACGCTGCAGGGAGCCAGTCAAGACCTGAAACGTAATTGGAAGGATTTACACATTATGGCTGGTGAGGGTAGTTCAGAGCGGGTTCGACATAAATCCTGTGTTCGATACCTCGGTGTTCATCTCGATCAGTATCTGTACTATACTGAACATGTCAAAATCATGCTCAGTAAAGCACTAAACGTAGTCATGGCTCTTCGAAAACTCTTTCATTCCAGATACATTGATCAAAAAGTCAAAGTTATTTGTTACAAGACCCTGGTTAGACCAGTTTTGACATACGGATGCCAGATCTGGTACAACCAGAGTGCTAGTACAATGGAAAGATTAAGAGTTTTTGAAAGGAAATGTCTTCGTGCATGTACTGGTTTGTTCAGAAAGCCTGAGACGGATTGGAAGCACTATATATCGAATAGAAAAATTTATCAAGCCGCTCAAGTGACAAGAGTCGATATCTTCATATTGAAACTTCTTCGGAATCATATCGCAAGATCTGTAACTGTGAGTGAAAACCCTTGGATTTCACAGCCGTTCCACCCTACAGACGGGTATATAGTGACTTGCCTCACTACTGGCTTCGCTCCTCCAGAAGCATTCGTGTATTTGGACATGAATCGATATGTTTTTGATTTTGACGGCGTCCCAATCATATATCACATATATAGACGGGCCACCGATAAGAAGATAAAATATCCTCCAAATCTGAGTTCACGAGACCAACAATACCAATGGAGATACTCATTTGCTAGATTCGTTGAGGCTGGTCGAGCTGAGATGGAGCAATCTAGGTATTGGTGGCTGAATGACAATGTCTAAATTATTCGTGTTTATTTTCTGTTTTTGTGCTTTTTCTAGTTACTTAGTTTTTTAGATTCATCTCATTATTGCTACATCTAGTGTTGTTGTTTATTTGTATTATAAATTAGGTATAGGTTTCAATATAAGGTAAGTTTTTTTTTTGTGATTGAACTTATTTAGAATTAGGGTGTAACATATTAGGTATAGGATATAAGTTCACTGTTGTGTTAGTAATAAAAGTAATTTTTGCATAATGCTGATTGGTTTTTCTACTTTTTCCAATTGAATCAAAAAATATGTAATATTCTTAATTAATTTAAATTTGCTAGTGTATTTGTTTCAATAAATGTGTTTAACTGATAACGTATAAATTTAGAGAGCCATTCGGGCCATTAAGTTTTTCATAGTTTTATTGTTTGGAATTTGCTGGGTCGCGGCAATTTGAGCTTCTGATGCTACTGTCGGACTATCAGCCCATCCAGGTGTGATGAATACCAACTGAAAAATTAGGTAATAATCACATGGTTGACCGTGACCATTGACCATATCACCTCGGTTTCCGTTACGATCATGGAATTAGATACCCTTCGGTATTTCGGATTTGGACTGTTGTGCGATGGATTCTTATTATTATCCCCTTTTAACATACTTATGAGAAATACGAATGTAGTAAAACTAATTATTATAATAACACTTCAAATTGTTTCTCGTTATAGTCTTCTTAATAACCACATATATTTTAGAACACTTTACCACCAAACAAAATTCTTCAACAAGACTAGTCTTCTTACTTTTAAACCTATCGCACGAGTTTGGATTATAGATTTTCGATTCTTTATAAATGGAACAATTTTTTCGTATCAAAAGCAACTAAAATAATGCTTTTTGCAAATCAAGCTTTCTTACAAAAAAAATACAGCGATTTATCATCATTGAAGTGACAGATATTATTTAAATTCCTTAGAACTCTCCCTTCAATCAAATGCGCTGCATATTCTGTTGCCTCCATACGATCTTTCGCCAAACCAACTTCAAGAAGCCAACTAACTAAATCGCTTCCAAAAAACGTATCCTTGAACATTTTAGTGCGCCACCTAGGAAAGTTTTTTTCAGTGAAACTAGCAAACTACTAAAATAATGTTTTAATACATACTTTTTATTTTTTAAAATTGACGCCTTGCATTGTTCCAAATGATGTGTGCGAAACTGTTGACAGACATACTTTGATTTACTACTAACTTCAGACCAAGGAGGTAAACTCATAGACTCCCGTGCGTACCTGTTCCAATATGGGAATTGATTCTTAGTAACAAAAACTTTTCCCATGTCAATTTTTACCAAATTTTTCGCCAAAAAATAACTATGGGTTTTAATAGCTCTCCAGTATCTGTAAAAAACACTGCTAATATAATTAAACTTTGCCCAAAGTTTAAAAAAGCGTCTACGAAACTTAATTCAATATAAATTCCCGACATTCCTTCCATAATTAACGTCCAAATTGAAAGTGCTAAGCCCTGAAATACACATTGAAAATAGATAGTCATAAGAATACTCCATAAATAATCAAAATTTTTTCGACAGACGAGCATATGCTTATACTACGTTAACTCTAGCCTAATAGCCCAGTCATATTAGGGCTTTCACCTCGGAATGAAAGATAATAAGCTGCAAATTGGTATGAACCTTTGTTTTGTCATTCTAAATGTTGTCTCAAAAGTCAAAATCATTATCGTGTTCGCGTCTCAAGATATTCAAGGTCAAAGGTCACAAAAATCGGTTTTTCGCGAATATCTGGCTTCCTATCGGTTAAATGAGATTTGCATTTATTATAAAAGTTGTAGGCTATAAAATTCCCTACAACTTTTGTTTAAACTTTTTTTTCATACGACCAACCGTTTTGAAGGTAGAGCGCGAAGAGTGCACATCGTACAGTCATATACGGCCTAATGCAAGGTCAAGCGTGAGTTATGGTTATCAGTACGTTATAAAGTCAATTATTTACTTGGAAATTATAATTATTAAACAATGCCTGTTATTTATGTACTAACTATTAATTATTTATATTTAATTAAAGTAAGTAACTTGATTATTTATATATAATTATTCATATTTAACTATTTAAGTATAAAATATTATTAATTCTGGATTATATATTTTAGTTTTATTTTAAGTTAAAATGATAGTAAGAGTATATATTTTACACATATTTTTATTTATTATTAAATACGGCATAATATACATTTATCAAAATGTGAGTTCAAATATCAAAAGTATCTTTGTTGATTTTAATTGTAATGAAATTGGAAATGGAAGCTAATTATCTTCTTCTTGTTCGTCGTCTTCTTCTTCTTGTCGCTCAAAAATGTTCGATTCATTGTCATCATCCTCATTATCTGTCATGTTCATCTCCAAACCTTCCAGAATATCGGGATCATATGTATTTTCTTCATCGGGATTACTTGGATACAGTGAAGCGTTGAGGCAAGCTTGTCCGTTGCACTGGCCGCAAGCTAAAGAACATTGTAGCCCTGATTTTCTGCATCCACAGCGGGAACCACAACCATTTTTGCAATTGCAAAATATTACGTTTAGTAGTTCGGCTGGTGCTGGAGGTAATAACGTTCGTATGGGCTCCAGGATTTCATTTTCAAGCATCCAGCCCCATTCTTTAGGTTCTAAGTCCTTCCCTAACCACGTTTGAATCTGGTAGTAGACACGTTTTATGTGTTGATGAGCTGCTACACTTGTTGGTGGAAGTGTTGACAGTTGTACAGGTTTATTTAGTTTTGTAAATTTGATGAATTGCGTGTAGCGGAAATGATCAATGTTGTCCTCAGATTTTGGAGCATTATATAATGCCAACAAGATGCGCACTCCATTTTCTAATAATGTTTGTTTTGGGCAGTTTTCTTGTTGAAATACTTCCACCAGTTTATCTAAATCAGGAATTTTTTCCAATGCTCTAGTAACAGTTTTTTTTCCTTTTTTAAATAGCGCAGAAGTCGTGTCACAGCCACTGAATGCGTGTAAAAATAAAATGTGCTTTTTAGTACGAGGATATTGGTCAAAACTTTTAGTAGAATATATTTGTGTTTTGACATTGCCTTTGCCAACTTTTTTCAAAGAAATTTCCTGATGATGTGACTGAGTACGTCCAATTAAAATAACGAGCAAATCGATATCTTCTCCTATGATGACAGCAGTCTTTTGATGTTCTGATAAGGCAATAGCTGTGTCAATGATGAGTTAAATATGAATAATTATATATAAATAATCAAGTTACTTACTTTAATTAAATATAAATAATTAATAGTTAGTACATAAATAATAGGCATTGTTTAATAATTATAATTTCCAAGTAAATAATTGACTTTATAACGTACTGATAACCATAACTCACGCTTGACCTTGCATTAGGCCGTATATGACTGTACGATGTGCACTCTTCGCGCTCTACCTTCAAAACGGTTGGTCGTATGAAAAAAAAGTTTAAACAAAAGTTGTAGGGAATTTTATAGCCTACAACTTTTATAATAAATGCAAATCTCATTTAACCGATAGGAAGCCAGATATTCGCGAAAAACCGATTTTTGTGACCTTTGACCTTGAATATCTTGAGACGCGAACAGATAACGATTGTGACTTTTGAGACAACATTTAGAATGACAAAACAAAGGTTCATACCAATTTGCAGCGTATTATCTTTCATTCCGAGGTTGACCCCTTTTTTTACCTAATATGACTGGGCTATAAATGATCCTAGTTGGGCATGTTGTTTGGAAAATATTGGTAAGTCTAAAAAGTATTGAGCCCTTTTTGTCATTTTTCGATTGAATATTTCTTTTATTTAAAATGGATTTTATATAAGTGCATACTGTCCATTGTTATGTATGACCTTTTGCCATTTTTCGGAAAGAGCCATTATTCCATCTGTGTAGAAGTTTGTAGTGAATTTTTTTTCGTAAGTCCGTAAAGGACTGCAGCGATGGTCTGCTGCCCCGGCAGAAGAAGATGGAGGTATCTGCCGAGAATGCCCTCGTCTGGAGACGCGTGAATGCGCTGGCAGGCTAGCATTGCGGTGTCGTGGGGCGGGTTCGTTTCCCCAGCACGAGGACCCACTACAAAAAATTTCACATTCACGAATTGGTCGATAGCTCAAAAGGCGACCGAAGTCGCAAGAATTGTAGATAACCTCACCGAGGGAGATGTAACTTGTTACGAGAACAAGTGAAACCGGAAAAGAAAGGCGAACTTGGGGTGACCTCGTCGTTACCCAACGAAGTTCATGGCCCACAAATGAAAGAGGGGCAACCGGGTGGTGGTGGAGCCCCTTCATACCCACCCAACCGGAATAAATCCATTGATAGCTTGTTGAAGTGGCCAGGTATTCCGCTTCTGAGTGGAAAACTCATACAACTTGAATTGTATGAACCTTCCCATCAGAAGGGGAGTACCCCGGTGACCAATTTATGTCATAGAATTATACAATTGGATTGCATAAATCTATGCCATAAAAAGGCACTCTGCTTGGGCCACTCAACCCAAAACGGTCACCTGAAACAAAAAAGGATTAATTTGTACCCGGTGGCTGGCTCATGGTGTTGAGGTGGAAGCCGGCCACTGTACCGGGTCCTATACCCGGTCCGATAAAACGAAAGGGAAAGACCGACGGTTAAGGTTTAATAATTCATTTTTTGTTTATTCTGTTTTCCTTCAATTAATATAATACACCGTTCATTATTTTTTTAATTAACTAAATAAGGATAATTTAGTAGTGTTTCCATGGATTCACTATGGAATGTTGAAGAGGCTTACTCATGGCAATGATAGGGATAAGGAATGTATTATTGTCTTTTGATTTTATATAAAGCGCCAAATTTTTGATTCAAAGGGATATCAGCATGAATTTCTCATAAATTCCAAATAATTGAACGGTTTTTAATGCTAATACGTGAACAAAGTAATGTCCTTTAACGAACAAAAATATAAACAATCATATAATTCGTTATACAAAATGAAACAAAAATTGAAGACGAAACATTATAATCGTTACTTATTGTATGAAGAATGGAATAGATTGCATTGACATTTGCTGTTATTTTAACAAGAGATGGTTGTGAAGAGACGTTGAATTATTCGATATGTTGTTTGCTGCTTGTATTTCTCAATATAAGTTCGTAAAGATTTATTTGTGATCGTTGCAATTCTCTCTCCTTCAGATTTCTTGTAATTTCCGTTTTGTGGTTTTTGATCTTCAATCAAATATAGTAAATTTGTGTAATAATGCATAAATGTTTGGCTGCTGAGCGTGTGTACATTATCATTTTTTTGTCTCATTTGTGTGTTTCCATTTGATCTTTTTATCCTTTTAAATTTTGCTTTAGCTTATACATAATCTTTCTCATTACGATCTCCACCAGTATTCCATCGCTCTTAACCGCTCTTAATAACGTATCATTTCGAAATACTCACATTTAATATCCATTTGTCATTAGCTTGACGCCCAGAGACATGCGGCGTAACAACAGGTGACAATAGCTGTGACTATCCGTTTCCACCAGCATACACAACACCACCACTGTTAAACAAAGCACCGTGGAATGTCAGAAACCATGGAAATCATTTCGTTCACAGCAAATTAGCCACCATAACTGTCATCCGCACGCACACTGACTTGCAAATATGATATTAACCTTTCGCGCAACAACGGACGGGATTTCCTCGTTGGACAGAGTCACACCACACCACTTATGGAATTTTCGACTCTTCTTATAATAAATCCAATATAAATGATCGATCCACGCAAGACTGATTGCCCCGGCACACTCCACTTAACTCCCCGCAATCTTTCTTTTTCAGTCGCGACGGAATAGTCAATGGCTTCCGCACGCCATGGAAAGTTCGAATCCAACTTTCTTCTGTCCCTTCGTCTTGCGTCCCGTACACTGCCTAGAACACTTCAAATTGCATCGATTCACCACACTCTGCGAACCGTTCTCTCGCTCGTTCACACACACTTGTCTAGGACTAGCCAACATTCGTATGCCACTTAAAAATATTTTTGAACTCGACTATCCGCGTTTAGATTTATCAACCAAAATATTGACTTGATGCACTTTCATAGCCATTCACTGTATTCCAAAGGTAAACATTGTTCACAAATATTCCAATGTGGAGCAAACACAAGCGTCTTCAAACGTCATACTTGCACGGGTGTATGTATTAATGCAAAGTGCAAGTGTAGGAACTATAAGTGTAGAGGAGACAAGCAAAAATCATGAAATGTTTCGTCTCCACATATTGCAAATCTTTCCCCTTCACTTTATCGCGTCCAATCAGCCATTCAAGGAAATTATTGGTCAAGGGTGAAACTTTGCACTACCCGAGGATCGACACAAAGCACTTTCATCGTCCATCATACTACACATTTCCTCTCAATTTCTGGACTTTCTAAAAGCACCATTTTACGTTGCGTCATTACAATCACATTATGATTTAGGCAATATATAAAAAAAAACTGAAAATTACACTTCGAGATCTTGTTGCGAATTCCGGCGTACCAACTTCCTCCCATTCGCAACTTCAAATTGCCGCCGTGACATTGTCACTTTCCTTTGGGCATTCCCACCTTTTCCTCGGTGTATGTATTTATTTTTATTAACATTTTTTCTATTTCCCTTTAATTTTTATGTCCACATCATCACAATCCTTTCCTTTCCCTGATTTCCAATTAGAACACCCTAATAATAAAATAAGAAGTTTAATCTTCCCACTAACAACACTCCCTACATTAATTCCCACTAACAAAATTTCATTCTATTCATTCTTACTAACAAAACCTAATTCCTTCCTTCATACTAACAAACTCTACCCACTAGTTCCCATTACCAAATTTTATTTTTCTTACTAACGAAAATTAATTCACGCTTCCCTACTAACCAAATATCAATCTCATGCCCAGATAATCGTTGAAGTTGCTAATCTGATGAATGGGAGATCGATAAGGCATAGCTCCATTGGTTACGTCGCGAGTTTCGACCGTGCGACTGCTGGAACCCTGAGTTCAAGTTCCCCCGGGCGCACGGAAGCACTCTTTTTGGGGGTATCGGCAAAATCAATAGTTTTCGTAATGTACTCGTATGTGTGACACTTTACATTCAATCAAGCGATTCTTGGGGATGTAAATTGCCATATATGCAAGTCAATGGAAACTATTGTGATTGTCGATACGGACCAAAAGATGTGTGGGTAGCGGAATCGAAGTGTAATGAACTTCGATTACGTTACCCAGATGCGACAGCGGTAATTGGAAAAGAATTTGAATTGCGGGATCGGATGGGAGAAAGGTGAAAAGTGGAAGTTAGGTGGTTGGGATTAGTCAGTCAGATTTCGGATGGGAAAAAGACAATAAGTTTCGGAGTGGAATAAAATTGAGTTTTGGTAGCGGTATTTGACGGTTAATAGAAAAATGAATTGTGCTTTGCGGTGCGGAATGGTGAATTGGTATAAAAATGAAATTCCGGATTTGGTTTTGTGAAGAAGGAGTTTTTTTTTTTTTTTGGGATAAAGTCTGATTTTGGAGTGGATATTTGACTGGAAGTGAAGAAAGAATTGTGTTTGGCGGGACGGAATAATTAATTCGCGAAAGGCAGTCCGATTTTTGATTTGGGAAAGAAGAAGGAGTTTTTTTTTCTTTTGTTTCTTTTCGTGGAATGGGTATTTTGGCTGTTTTTTTTGTGACGGAGGGAAAAAGTAAAAAAAATTAGAAAACTGAAGGAATTTTTAATTTGGAGGATTACATTGATAAGTTGAAGTGCGGGACCGCCTCAATACCAAATATATAAAAAAATTGAATAAGTGAGAGTCTTTACTATATGCAAAAGATTTAATTAATGAAATGGACGTAATTGAAATAGAACAAAGTGTTTGCGAGTGTACAATATTGACGGATCGTGGAGAATGATAATTGGCCGTTCTATTAGTTATTGAATTTTAAAATTAGTTTTAAAGTTAATTTAAAATTTGATTTTCAGTGGCCCCACACCCTTTTTTTTTGTCTTCGCCGAGCGCTCGGAGATCAACGAGGAAAAGGAGTGAGTTTTGCCTATTGTGAGTATTTATCGATTACATAAACAATTCTTATTTTTCTTTTGTTTTCCTTTAAATGAATTATTTGATTAGATTGTTCTTGCTACGTACATTAAATTATTGAGGGGCCGATTTGCTTTATTTGACTGGACCTACTTTTGTTGAATTTGTAAATTTCTTTTTCTTTTGAGTTCAATAAACGGCCATGTTTTATTAAATTTTTTCTAAATTTTTCATTTCTCAAAATGACCTCTCCCTTTCCCGTCCTTTTCCCACTGTGTTAGTTTCTTGATGTAAGGTGGCTCAGCACGAGCAGGGGGTGTCCCGGAAGACCCACGACACGACTGAGCGCTAGCCGGCCTCAGTATGCCACCCCGGGCTACACACCCCTCTGCTAATTTTTAATGTCTGCAACTGCGGTGACTTCCGTGGTTGCTACATATGGCGCCCAAATTTATTTTAGCTTTGTTGGTTTTCTAATGGTTTCATTAAATTTTAATTATAATTTAAATTTTTCAATCTTTGATTTGTTGGGATGAGTACCTGGAGTGCCTGACTTGAATAGTGGTCTGTGCATTTCAGGGAAATAATTTTTTTTTGTTTTCCTTTGCTTTGTTAAGAATTTTGATAAATTGATAAACAGATATAGTTTCGGTTTTATTGGATGGTTAATGATAGAATTTTGATCACGGGGTTCGCCGCAGTTGCAGTGGCGCCTACCGTGCTGAATTTATGTTTTATAGTTCACACCGGCTATGATAGTGGATAAGCTGTGGCAATGTAGATGTTGGTTGGGATCAACCGAATTTCGAGACGTTGGTTATATCTCCCTGCACGGGATAGTTGGACTTAGATCCAATTCTTGGAATTAGCCAACGCTTTCGGTCCTTCCATCATTTATCTGGTGGTAGCTTTGGAATATGTGCGGCTCTTGTCCGAGCCATTATGAAGTCCGTAGTATTTCATAATGGTCTCGTAGTCAGCCCTTTGAGGTGACAATTGGAGCGGAGTCCGATTACGAATTCCATTGTTATACCAGGCACTGTTGTGGATTGTCTGCTTCGTGTTTTGTCTAAATTTTATTCACTATCCTATTCAATTCCCTTTCTTTTCCCTTTCCATTAATGGGGAGAATCAATTTTGAGAAATGAAAAATGTCCATTGTATTCATTTTTTGCCGATAATTATATCAGTGATTTTTTTTTCTATTTTAATTACACGCTGGTTATTGCTTTTGCTGACCTAATTGTATGAGATTTGCTGTACGCCGTTTTGCTACAATATCTTGCTTCGATATTTTATTACGTTTAGCGATTTCTTTAAAAAAAAAAAAAATCTAAATAAATAACTTTATATACACACTAGTCACCGGCCAATCACGTGTCATAATGCCGAACACAGTCAGACGCTCAGATGATTCTGGGCTGGCGCGTCTTACGCGAGGTCTAGATCGCTTGACTCTGTCACCACCACATCCTGCAGGACATATTACAAATTTAGGGGACAATTTCGTACCTCCTTCACCATTAGAATTGCACCCAGCTACTAACGCGGCTCCTAGAACATCACCGCATAGTGTGGAAACCCCCAGGTTATCGAGTACCCATAGACCATCAATCGACCCTCAGAGGCAGCCTTCAAGATACTTGCCGGTGAATAAATGGACGGTGAGTTTTGACGGTACCTCACGAGGGTTGGACGCCGAGCGGTTTTTGTTTCGAGTGGAGACTCTCGCCCATCATTACGGGATATCCTCCGAAACTTTGGCCATGGATTTCCATCTTCTCCTCAAGGGACCCGCCGAGGATTGGTATTGGACTTACTACCAAAGCTGCTCCATAATGCTATGGTCCTCTTTGGTGGACGCGTTTAAAGAACGTTTCGCTGGCCACTACATGGACATAGATATTCGTCGCGAAATAGATGCCCGAAAACAAAAACCTGGAGAGTCTTTCCAAACCTTTTTCGACGATATTACGGCCAAAGCGGTACGTCTGAAAAATTGCCTCTCCGACTGTGACCTTCAGCGCATACTTAGTCTGAACATGAGCCAGCGTCTGCGAGATCACTTGGCGGGAATTGATTTCTCTTCAGTAAGGGAGCATTCCCGGCGGTGTCGGGCCATAGAAGCTGTCTGGTACCCTGATGGGATCCCAGAGCCACGAAGCACAATGCGTGGGATCCATAAACTTCATGAAGTCTCTTGGGAGGAGGATAGTTGGCCTTCAGAAAATATGACGGGAAGGTCAAGACCAGCGCAACCGTATTCCCCTGATATACGACAAACTCGGCAGTATACTGAACAGGCTGAGTTCACACCCCGTGGACAATATCCCGAATTATCCGCGGTAGACTCGCAATTATCTGCAAGGAGTGCATGGGTAGCAAATACACACGGTATTTCAAAGATATCTCATGCCACTGGCTGTAATCAAGCATCATCACCCTTCCATAACGCTGATCTGTATGCCTCAGTTCCGATTCCGACGCAGCCCGAATTAGCAGCAGTAAGGACTTCGTTGACCCCAAAGGCCACCTGGGCGAGCAAGACAAACGTAAAATCGCCCCAAGGCACCGCTCAAGTCCGTTCTTTAGCTCCTACGCGGACCGGATACGAATTTAACGTCTGCTGGAATTGTCTAGACCTTGGACATACTTATCGGTATTGCCCTCAAGTAGTCCAGCGCAGATTCTGTTTTGGATGCGGAGCTCAAGACGTCCTTCGTCCTAACTGCCCTCATTGCCGAATGTCGGGAAACATCAGACGGGGTGTGCCGAATCAGGGGAACCAACCACACCCTCCGACGCCTGTCGCCCCAATAACCTACGAGACCAGCGCCACCAATACAGACCCCGAGTTGAGACGCCGTCTATAGATGTTCGTGATCTGGTTTTGTCTGACGGTCTGAGCACCTCTAGGGCTGATCTCAACTTCATCCGAAATAATGACAAGGCGGGCGATGATCGTGAGTCACCCGCTAGTTTTAGAGCACGACCTTTTCGGGATCGCTTTCGGAGATCCTGGAGATATTTCTTCGCCAGGCGTCTCTTGAAGCGTGCCTGCGTGGAGTCAATTGTTGCAACTACTGGCGACAATAGGCCCTACGCAGAGATTTCCGTCAAGGGTCGCAAATTGACGGGCTTGCTTGATAGCGGAGCCAGTGTTAGTATCCTCAGAGCCGGAGCCTTGGACCTGCTGTCGGATTTGGGTTTGCATATGCATACCATGCATGCTCATGTTCAGACTGCATCAGGGCACAAGGATCCAGTTCTGGGATACGTCACCACATTGGTGCAATTTAATAAAACCACCAAATTGATGAGATTCCTAGTTGTTCCTTCCTTGACGCACGCAGTGTATCTTGGAATTGACTTCTGGGATCTCTTCAAAATAGCACCAATCCAGGTCAACGCTATCGAAGCAGCCTCGGAACCTCAGAGCCCTGAATTTCATCTGCTGTCCCCAAAAGATCAGCCACGACTGGACTTCGTCAAACAACAGTTTCCATCGTATAATGAAAAAGGCTTGGGTAGGACCAGTCTCGTGTCTCATCACATCGACACTGGTTCCGCTCGACCCATCAAGCAGCGGCATTATGCTGTCTCGCCTGTTATACAGAAACTGTTGTATGACGAACTCGATCGTATGTTGTCTTTGGGGGTAATAGAGGAAAGTCAGAGTTCGTGGAGTTCGCCTGTGACCCTTGTCAGAAAACCCGGCAAGGTGCATTTGTGTCTTGACGCTCGACACCTCAACGAGGTGACTGTTAAGGACGCCTATCCGTTGCCACTGATTGAAGGTCTTTTGGCACGGTTGCAGAGTACCAGGTTCATTACCAGCTTGGACCTGAAGGATGCCTTTTGGCAAATACCATTGGATGAGGCAAGTAAGGAGAAAACGGCTTTTACTGTCCCTGGCAGGCCCTTGTACCATTTCAAGGTCATGCCGTTCGGTTTGTGTAATGCTCCCCAAACGATGTGTCGGTTGATGCATAAAGTAATACCGCATGAGCTGCAGGACAAGGTATTTGTTTACCTAGATGACCTGCTTGTTACAAGTTCAACATTTGATGAGCACTTGGAGCTCCTGAGTACTGTTGCAAAACTGCTCAGAGACGCCAACTTGACCATCAATGTTGAAAAAAGCAAGTTTGTCAAGAAGGAGATCAAATATCTTGGCTTCGTAGTGAGTGATGGTATCCTGCGCACCGACCCGGAGAAGGTTTCAGGTATAGTCTCCTATCCTGAACCTCGAACGGCCAAAGACGTGAGACGGTTCATGGGCATGGCAGGATGGTACAGGCGTTTTATTCCAAACTTCGCCTCGGTTACGGCCCCTCTAACGGATTTGCTAAAGGGTAAACGTACCTTCAAGTGGTCTGCTTCCGCCAATAGTGCCTTCAATAAAGTGAAGCAATTGCTGATTTCTGCTCCAGTGCTGGCCAACCCTGACTTTACGAAGCACTTCTATATCCAGTGTGACGCAAGTACAGTGGGTATTGGAAGTGTTTTGTTCCAGAAGGACGATGAGGGTGGAGAGCATCCAATCGCATATATGTCTATGAAGCTCAACGCTGCGCAACGTAACTATAGCATTACAGAATTGGAATGCTTAGCTGCGGTGCAGAGCGTAAAGAGATTCAGGGCATATATCGAAGGGTTGCCTTTCACCATCATAACCGACCATGCCAGTCTTAAATGGCTGATGCAGCAGTCGGACCTTTCTGGTCGATTGGCTCGCTGGAGCCTGAAATTACAAGGGTTTAATTTCCAAATTGAACACCGGAAAGGGGCCCTTAACGTTGTTCCCGATGCGTTGTCAAGAACATGCTCGAGGGACAAGCGGGTGAACTCGATCATTCCCTGTCTCCCGGAGCACGGACACATTGGTGGTTCAATCCCGGAGTCTGCGTTTCAGGAGCCCGAGTATGAGCATCTCAAGGAGCAAATCTTGAAACAACCCGAGCAGTTTCAGAATTTGCACCTTGCAGATGGTCGAATCTATATTAGTACTGGTTCTCCTGTAACGTCGACTTCTGATATTCCCAGAACAAAACTATGGGTTCCTGAGGGTCACCAACGAGCTCTCATAGTACGAGCTCATGATGATCCCCGGGGCTCTCATTGTGGAATTCGCAAAACAACTGAAGTTTTGCAAAGGTATTATTATTGGCCTCGTTTGCGTCAAGATGTGATTCAGCACATCAAGAATTGCTTGATATGCAAACAGTTCAAACCGGCAAATTCCACAATGAGACCCCCTATGGGAGCATCACGAGACTCCGAACGACCTATGCAGCGCCTGTTTGTGGACTTCATGGGCCCATACCCTCGTTCAAAATCAGGGAATACCCAATTGTTCGTGGTCCTTGATCATTACACCAAGTTCGTATGGCTCAAGCCCATGACGAAAGCCACCGCAGAGTCAGTCGTGCGATATTTGGAGCGCGAAATCTTTCTGACTTTCGGAGTGCCTGAATGGCTTCACTCTGACAATGGGGTACAGTTCACCTCCAAGGTATTCAGCAAGCTTATGAATGACTATGGAGCGCGGCATTGCTTCACCCCATATCATTCACCGCAGGCGAATGCCTCAGAGAGGTCAAACCAGTCGACACTGAACGCCATTAGAGCCTATATAGGGTCTGATCATGGCAAGTGGGACGAGAATCTTCCAGCCTCATGTTTTGCCTTCCGCAAGGTGATTCATGAGTCCACGGGATATTCGCCCTACTTTCTCATGTTCGGGTACCACCCTATCCAACATGGCTCTGAGTACGCCCTCCTCAGAAGCCTTAATGCTTTTGAGGATGGTGAGGTACAGCTAAGTGCTAACAGTGATCGACTGCGAGCTGTACAGGACCAAGTCAGATGCAAATTGCAAGAAGCCTACCAAAAGGGTGCTCAACGCTACAACCTTCGTGTTCGTCCTCGTGAGCTACTCCAAGGTCAGAAGGTTTTCGTGCGTAATTTCTCTGTGAGCAACGCCGCAGATCGCTTTGCAGCCAAATTCGCTCCACGATTCACTCCTGCAGTGGTCCGACGTCGTATTGGGCAAGTGGCATACGAGCTTGAGGATGAATTCGGTAAGCTGCTTGGGACCTTTCACGCCAAAGACATCCGATCCGATTCATAATTACCCCTGCCGACCTTCTTTGTTTGCCCGGCTGAATGAGACACTCAGGGTCTGGGTCGTCCCCACGATTGTTGCGAATTCCGGCGTACCAACTTCCTCCCATTCGCAACTTCAAATTGCCGCTGTGACATTGTCACTTTCCTTTTGGCATTCCCACCTTTTCCTCGGTGTATGTATTTATTTTTATTAACATTTTTCCTATTTCCCTTTAATTTTTATGTCCACATCATCACAATCCTTTCCTTTCCCTGATTTCCAATTAGAACACCCTAATAATAAAATAAGAAGTTTAATCTTCCCACTAACAACACTCCCTACATTAATTCCCACTAACAAAATTTCATTCTATTCATTCCTACTAACAAAACCTAATTCCTTCCTTCATACTAACAAACTCTACCCACTAGTTCCCATTACCAAATTTTATTTTTCTTACTAACGAAAATTAATTCACGCTTCCCTACTAACCAAAGATCAATCTCATGCCCAGATAATCGTTGAAGTTGCTAATCTGATGAATGGGAGATCGATAAGGCATAGCTCCATTGGTTACGTCGCGAGTTTCGACCGTGCGACTGCTGGAACCCTGAGTTCAAGTTCCCCCGGGCGCACGGAAGCACTCTTTTTGGGGGTATCGGCAAAATCAATAGTTTTCGTAATGTACTCGTATGTGTGACACTTTACATTCAATCAAGCGATTCTTGGGGATGTAAATTGCCATATATGCAAGTCAATGGAAACTATTGTGATTGTCGATACGGACCAAAAGATGTGTGGGTAGCGGAATCGAAGTGTAATGAACTTCGATTACGTTACCCAGATGCGACAGCGGTAATTGGAAAAGAATTTCAATTGCGGGATCGGATGGGAGAAAGGTGAAAAGTGGAAGTTAGGTGGTTGGGATTAGTCAGTCAGATTTCGGATGGGAAAAAGACAATAAGTTTCGGAGTGGAATAAAATTGAGTTTTGGTAGCGGTATTTGACGGTTAATAGAAAAATGAATTGTGCTTTGCGGTGCGGAATGGTGAATTGGTATAAAAATGAAATTCCGGATTTGGTTTTGTGAAGGAGTTTTTTTTTTGGGATAAAGTCTGATTTTGGAGTGGATATTTGACTGGAAGTGAAGAAAGAATTGTGTTTGGCGGGACGGAATAATTAATTCGCGAAAGGCAGTCCGATTTTTGATTTGGGAAAGAAGAAGGAGTTTTTTTTCTTTTGTTTCTTTTCGTGGAATGGGTATTTTGGCTGTTTTTTTTTTTGTGACGGAGGGAAAAAGTAAAAAAAATTAGAAAACTGAAGGAATTTTTAATTTGGAGGATTACATTGATAAGTTGAAGTGCGGGACCGCCTCAATACTAAATATATAAAAAAATTGAATAAGTGAGAGTCTTTACTATATGCAAAAGATTTAATTAATGAAATGGACGTAATTGAAATAGAACAAAGTGTTTGCGAGTGTACAATATTGACGGATCGTGGAGAATGATAATTGGCCGTTCTATTAGTTATTGAATTTTAAAATTAGTTTTAAAGTTAATTTAAAATTTGATTTTCAGTGGCCCCACACCCTTTTTTTTTGTCTTCGCCGAGCGCTCGGAGATCAACGAGGAAAAGGAGTGAGTTTTACCTATTGTGAGTATTTATCGATTACATCAACAATTCTTATTTTTCTTTTGTTTTCCTTTAAATGAATTATTTGATTAGATTGTTCTTGCTACGTACATTAAATTATTGAGGGGCCGATTTGCTTTATTTGACTGGACCTACTTTTGTTGAATTTGTAAATTTCTTTTTCTTTTGAGTTCAATAAACGGCCATGTTTTATTAAATTTTTTCTAAATTTTTCATTTCTCAAAATGACCTCTCCCTTTCCCGTCCTTTTCCCACTGTGTTAGTTTCTTGATGTAAGGTGGCTCAGCACGAGCAGGGGGTGTCCCGGAAGACCCACGACACGACTGAGCGCTAGCCGGCCTCAGTATGCCACCCCGGGCTACACACCCCTCTGCTAATTTTTAATGTCTGCAACTGCGGTGACTTCCGTGGTTGCTACAATCTTAAAGTATTGAAAATATCTTGCGCTTTGTATCCCAAACAGATAAACACGATACGGTATTCCAGCAAGCACCCGAAGGTTGTTCTTGAGCACCGTCCGTCTTCCCGTTCGATAATCGACCGAACGATACACACATACAGCAGAGTGACCGTTTCGGTTGTTTTTAAAATTTACGTCGTCTTTTGTAGATTCGATTAAGTTATCAATTGAAAGCAATTTTCGTTTATAATGATTAGGCGTAATTAAGTGGGAAAAATCGGAAGAATTAGACAGGCACACGTTAATTACCGACAAACAAAACAATTTTTAATTAATATTATGGTTGGAATGGGTAAAATTTGACAAATTTTGAGGGGTTTAAATGATACAATGATTTTATCGTTCATATAATTTAAGGGGTTAACCGTTTCGTTCTAAGCATTTGTATACCGCGTTACACCGCAATTCGTTAAATTATATTCAAAAGATATTGTAATAAAATCACTACACATTAATAATTTTAGAATTTTGTTTCCCGGGAGTTAAGTACAAAAGAAATTTTCTTGACTTATTTTTCATGCGAAAAAAAAGGAGCGAGTGTTGCGATGGGGAAGGTGATGGAATGGTTACTCCTTGTTAAATTGAGTTTGTGCTGTTTGCCTGTGGCAGCGCTGGCTTTTAGAGCCATAGCTCCTCGATTATTACAGGGCAGCTAATTTTCTCGCAATCCCAAGGCGATGCGGATTGCGAAAAAGGAGCTGAAGGATCTTTCTGTGTATCATGGGTTGGCTTCGCGTCGGGACTAGAAATAACGGACAATAAAAGAAAAACACACTTGACAGACGGACGTACTGACTTATGTCTATGTTTGCCCGGAAGTATACACCCCTTGCGCGTTTTTTTGAAAATATATGCGGACGGACAAACAGACGTGACTAATTATCTATCGGCGCAGGTCTTTCGCGTGGTATATCCCCACTTCTTTTCCCGATGGATCCGTTATCAGGTAACGGTTAGGTCCCATTACCTTTTTTATGCGTCCAGCTTGGCGTTGTAATGCCCCGCGGCGTCACTTTGGCGGAAGTTTCGCCAGAAAACTTCATCTCCTTCTTTGAAATTAGCAGATCGTGACCGGAGACTGTACTGCGCTTCATTTGCACTGCTTGCGGCCTTAATCTTCCGTCCGATTTGTTGGCGGAGGTCTCCTAAACGTTCGTGGGGCTCCAGCGCAACGACGGGGTCTCCCAAACACTTTAATTGCCGTAACAGCCGGTATGATTTACCATGGCAAATCATGTGCTGCCCAAAGGCGGCAAAGTAAGGGGCGACACCGGTGACGGAATGATACGAGGATCGCAGGGCGCATGTGATGGCAGACAATCGCCGATCCCAATCCTTTTGAGATGGGTGGACGTAAGAACGGATCGCGGCCAATAGGGTGCGGTTCAACCGTTCTGATGCATTGGACTGAGGAGAGTATATGGGCGTCAGTTGGTGTTCAACGCCATACTGCTCAAGTAGGCTCTTAAACTGCCGAGACCGGAACTGTACTCCGTTGTCTGAGTACACGCTCTCTGGAACACCAAACACATGGAATACCCGGTTCTCTAAGAATTTCACGATCGATGGAGTTGTGAATTTACGGATAGGTTCCACCATTGGGAACTTTGAAAGCTGGTCTAGAACGACTATAGCTCCGATGTGTCCCATGGAAGACCGAGGATATGGACCGAGTAGATCGATGTATAGACGTTGAAATACGCGTTCTGGGACGTTGAGTTGACCCATAGGAGGTCGAAGAGGCTGGTTGGGCGCTTTGGTGCCTTTACAGGTCTCACAGGCGCTCACGTAGTCTTTGACCTGGGATGCCATTTTAGGCCAAAAGAAGTATTTCTTGAGTCGCCGTAACGTCCGACCGTAACCTCCGTGGGCACTTAAAGGATGGTCATGTGCGCGGAGGATCAGATGTTGTGTCATTTCCTCCGGTACCCAGAGTTTCCAAGACTCTTCTTCCTGCCATGGATCACCAGTGGCGTATTCATTTCGTCTATACACGTAGCCGTCTATTACCTTCAAATCAGGCAGCTGTGGTTGTTGGGTCGCTATGGTTTGCCTCAACTCTTTGTAGCTGCCTGATTCGAAATGTGGGCTGTCCAAATCTATTTCGATGGGGTCCTCGTCATTTATTGTCGATTCGGCTCCCTCGGGGGAAAACATCCGTGAGAGAGTGTCGGGTACGATGTTCTGGGTGCCTTTCCGGTGTTTGATGGAAAACTTGAACCCTTGCAGTTTAAGAGCCCATCTGGCTAGGCGTCCATTTAAATCTGCTTGGTTCATCAACCATTGTAGTGACGCGTGGTCCGTGATGATCTCGAATTGGTGGCCCTCGATATAAGCTCGGAATTTCTTCACAGCCATTACCGCTGCCAAACATTCTTGCTCGGAAACAGTATAGTTTCTTTGGGCCGAATTCAGCTTATTGGACATGAAGGCGATGGGAGCTTCCTCTCCTTCGTCGGTCAATTGCACCAGCACGGCTCCCACTCCACGTTGACTTGCGTCACAATGAATGGAGAAGGGCTTCGTGAAGTCGGGGCTGTGCAAGACAGGAGCTGATGTGAGGGCTTGTTTTAGCTCTTCAAATGCCTTTCGGCTGAGTTCGGTCCAAACGAACTTCCCTTTCCGCAACATGTCTGACAGGGGCGCTGAAACTGTTGCATAATTCCGAACAAACCTTCGGTACCAACCGCACACACCAAGGAAACGTCGTAGCTGCTTCACTGTTTTTGGTAAGGGGAACTCATCAATCGCACGAGTTTTGTCTGGATCCATTTTGATAGTGCCATGTCCTATGACATGTCCTAGGTATCGGACTTCTTTCATGACAAACTTACTTTTCTGTACGTTGATGGTGAGTCCCGCCTTACTGATGTGCAGGGCTACTTCTTGTAGAAGTAGGAGGTGTTGATCGAACGTTTCCGTGATGAGTAACAGATCATCGAGGTACACGAACACTTGGTGTTTCAGGTGAGGTGGGATGACCTTGTCCATCAACCGAGTCATTGTTTGCGGCGCGTTACACAGGCCAAAGGGCATTGTGACGAACTGATATAATGGTCGTCCAGGCACTGTGAAGGCGGTCTTGTCCCTCGAGCCCTCATCGAGTGGAATTTGCCAGAAGGCGTCTTTTAGGTCGAGACTGGTGATATAATTGGCTTTCGGCAGTCTCCCTAGTATTCCATCGATGAGTGGAAGAGGGTACGCGTCCTTGATGGTAACCGCGTTTACCTTACGGGCATCAAGACAGAGGCGGACTTTACCTGGCTTCACCACCAAGGTTACCGGTGATGACCAGGCACTTTGGGACTCCTCTATGACCCCCAACTCGAGCATCCTATCCAGCTCCGCATACACCAGTTTCTCCATGGCCGGTGAGATGGCATAGTGTCTCTGTTTAATCGGTTTACTATCGCCAACGTCGATGGCGTGTGAGACTAGGGTGGTGCGGCCAAGACCTTGGGTAGCGTAAGATGGGAAAGCAGCGATGGATGCTTCCAGGCGTTGCCGTTGGTTAGGCGTCAGGTCATGCCTATCGGGAGTAGAAGTGATTACGTTGACATTTCTGGTTTTTAAAGACAAATCTGTGAATAAATCGGAGGCCAGTCCAAAGCGAAGGACGAAATCGACGCCAAGGTACACATTATGAGTCAAAGACGGGATAATGTAGAACGTAATATCCTTCGTCTGACCCCTGAACGTCACGGGTGTGGTTAGTTTACCTCGTATAGGGTGTTTGGTGCCATCAGCTGTACTAATTTCAGTGCGCCAGGATTTAATCAAGTTCGGATAGTCTTGGAGCACCTTCGAGCCAAAGCTCGAGGCAAGACAACTGATACTGGCACCCGTGTCGATCAATGCAAACACGGTCTCGCCCAACACTTTAATTGGATGATAAGGTCTGATCTCATTCTCAGCAACCTCCGAGATGTTACAAGAGTTTAAGGTTTGACGGCAGGTGCGCACTCTCTTGCGGAAATTCCGCCAACGACGAGTTGACCATTTTGTCGTGCGCGGGCGGGAAGTGACTACTTCGGAAGCAAATATTCGCTCTCGAGCCACCCGATATTCCTGCAGTCGAACATGATAAGGTTTTAGAGTGCGTATTTGAGGCTGCCGGGGTTCTTCTGGCAGTGACTGCGATGGTCGCTTTAATATTGTCGTTGGCGAGGTCTCCGGAAGAGAGTGAACATCCGCAGTCGTAGTGGTCATGGCTGGTGGGTTAACGTCAGGTTTGTTGGGGTGAGCAGCTGGCTGAGGAGCTACTGCGGGGGCTTCGAGTACCGCTGAGGTAGTCGGGTACTCTTTTGGCCGTTTTTTCGCGCGGCACATTCAGAACAGTCCGGGAAGTAAGTGTCCGGCTTGCCGCAACCGCAGCAGAAAACATTACGCTCTGCGCGGCATGAAATGAACCGGTGTCCGGTTTGATGGCAATTCTAGCAGGTCGTAAGACTTCCCACTGCTGCTACAGCAAGCCGGTCTTGGTCCAAATCTTCCTTCAGATCGATGGTGGTATAATCTGGGGCCAATTCCGCGATTCCTCGTCGAGGACTCGTCCTAGCTAGTAAGTATGGCCGGTCCCGGAGATCTTCCTCAAACCCTTCTAGGCGACGCACAGTTCTCAGCAGGGCCTCCATACTCTGTGGAACGGAGTTCACGATATGGCGACGAATCTCCGGCCTTAGATTGCGCTTTAGCAGGCGCAGTAATTGGGTAGAAGACAACGGCTCTGACAACTGGTCATTCAGCCGAAGGATATCGGCTCGGTATTGATGGAAGGACTCGTCCGGACGCTGCCATCTAGCATTCATCTTGTCCAGTACTAATTCGTCCATGTCGACCGTAGGGTATTCCATGCGTAGTACCTCCTTCAACCGTGACCAGCGTATTGATGGTGGGGCCGAATGTATTCGCCAATATGTCTCAAGTGCTGCTCCCCTAAGCAGCATTGGTAAGTATCCTGCGAGCGCCGTGCGGTCTCCTGCTAGCATCTGCTCAATCAGCGACTCCACCCGACTAATGAAGACTTCCACCGTTATGGTATTGGGTTCCCCGCTGAAATGCAGATTCCATCCCTGGATGATGCTGGGGATCTGCGTCAGCTTCAGCCGATACATATCGTGTGGATGGAGGCGTTGGTCCGGCGGAATCACTGGAGCCTGATTTGGTGGCGGTGCTTGGCTCAGTCGGGGCCGGTACACTGGAGCCAACGGATTCATTGCCGCACCTGGCCGGATTCGTTCGTGATCGCGCCGCGAGTCTATCGGAAAATCCCACGGATTTGGGTCCGAATCCCACAAAGGAGGCGTTCTTGGCCGAGGTGGTACTGGATTCTCCTTCTGGCTTTCCAGCGAAGCTACCCGGGTGGACAGGTCCTGCATGAGCGCCATTAAGTCTTGTAAAACTGTCGCCTCCACAGCCACAGTGGGTCTCGCCTCTTCCGCAGGCGGCACTGCCTCGGCTCGGTAGTCTTCCTCTCGTGCACTCATTGTCGTGGATGGAAGGGGTCCGCTTTTGGGCACAGTTCCACTTGCGCTGGAGGACTGAGGTAGTTCTGTTGCTGGCTGGGCGGTTTCTAGAGGCTGACGACAGAGCGGGCACGTGGATGAGGTTTGCCGCAGTTGGACCAAACACAGCTGGTGTAGCCTGTGTCCACACTGCAAACGCTGACTGGTGAGTTCATCCATGTCCTCATGGCATATGGAGCACAAAAGCGCTGGTCCGGCATCTGACCTCAACTTTCTCCTCTCGGGTGTGCGTTTGGTGGGCATGCTAAATGAAATTTATCTAATTGGACAAAAATGGGTAAGATAAATGCTAAAATGAAGCTATTAATAAAATTTAAATGGAATTGACAAGACAAAAATACTAAAAGTGGCCGAAAGTGGCGAGCTATAAACACTCCTCAAAAAAAAAAAACCGCAAGGTATGAAAAAATAAATTACGTTATCAAAAAAAAATATAACTGGTCTTTCCTTTCCGTCCTTCCTCCCAAGTATGGACACCATGGCACAATCCTTCTAAAGCGTTCAGGGACACTCTCTTGTGGCACCATGAAAATCAGGGTTCAGAAGTGATCCCTCATCCGCAAATTTTCTCAAGTTACAACTTGTTAGCCCAGGGTTGGATTCTAATCCACAAACAGCGCGTGTCTTGTCATGGATAGTCATGGATTAGCTAATCAGCCAATCACATGAAATCAAAATCCATGTAATTTAAGACACCTAGGCACCGCTGGTTTGGGGAGCGAATCAGAATCCTCCGCAAAAAGTTGTTGGGATAATAACTTCCGAACACAAAAAGGGACTCTAATATCATTTGGCCTTACTAGTTATACAATGGTGGTAAACCACCAAAGTACAAATCAAAAGCAGGACCAAACGATATTGATGTCCAAAGACAACACACGTCCGGCAGTTATTACTTGCTGGGGCACGATCAGTTCAATTACCCTCGGGAGCTATCTACCCGCCAAAAATACTAACACCTTGTGGGGACACCTAGAGACGATGGACTGTCTCGTGCTCACGACTGATGATACAGCCGGGCTTTTCGGGCCCCACGTTGGGCGCCATTTGTAGTGAATTTATAATGTTCATAAGTTCGTAAAGGACTGCAGCGATGGTCTGCTGCCCCGGCAGAAGAAGATGGAGGTATCTGCCGAGAATGCCCTCGTCTGGAGACGCGTGAATGCGCTGGCAGGCAAGCATTGCGGTGTCGGGGGGCGGGTTCGTTTCCCCAGCACGAGGACCCACTACAAAAAATTTCGCATTCACGAATTGGTCGATAGCTCAAAAGGCGACCGAAGTCGCAAGAATTGTAGATAACCTCACCGAGGGAGATGTAACTTGTTACGAGAACAAGTGAAACCGGAAAAGAAAGGCGAACTTGGGGTGACCTCGTCGTTACCCAACGAAGTTCATGGCCCACAAATGAAAGAGGGGCAACCGGGTGGTGGTGGAGCCCCTTCATACCCACCCAACCGGAATAAATCCATTGATAGCTTGTTGAAGTGGCCAGGTATTCCGCTTCTGAGTGGAAAACTCATACAACTTGAATTGTATGAACCTTCCCATCAGAAGGGGAGTACCCCGGTGACCAATTTATGTCATAGAATTATACAATTGGATTGCATAAATCTATGCCATAAAAAGGCACTCTGCTTGGGCCACTCAACCCAAAACGGTCACCTGAAACAAAAAAGGATTAATTTGTACCCGGTGGCTGGCTCATGGTGTTGAGGTGGAAGCCGGCCACCGTACCGGGTCCTATACCCGGTCCGATAAAACGAAAGGGAAAGACCGACGGTTAAGGTTTAATAATTCATTTTTTATTTATTCTGTTTTCCTTCAATTAATATAATACACCGTTCATTATTTTTTTAATTAACTAAATAAGGATAATTTAGTAGTGTTTCCATGGATTCACTATGGAATGTTGAAGAGGCTTACTCATGGCAATGATAGGGATAAGGAATGTATTATTGTCTTTTGATTTTATATAAAGCGCCAAATTTTTGATTCAAAGGGATATCAGCATGAATTTCTCATAATTCCAAATAATTGAACGGTTTTTAATGCTAATACGTGAACAAAGTAATGTCCTTTAACGAACAAAAATATAAACAATCATATAATTCGTTATACAAAATGAAACAAAAATTGAAGACGAAACATTATAATCGTTACTTATTGTATGAAGAATGGAATAGATTGCATTGACATTTGCTGTTATTTTAACAAGAGATGGTTGTGAAGAGACGTTGAATTATTCGATATGTTGTTTGCTGCTTGTATTTCTCAATATAAGTTCGTAAAGATTTATTTGTGATCGTTGCAATTCTCTCTCCTTCAGATTTCTTGTAATTTCCGTTTTGTGGTTTTTGATCTTCAATCAAATATAGTAAATTTGTGTAATAATGCATAAATGTTTGGCTGCTGAGCGTGTGTACATTATCATTTTTTTGTCTCATTTGTGTGTTTCCATTTGATCTTTTTATCCTTTTAAATTTTGCTTTAGCTTATACATAATCTTTCTCATTACGATCTCCACCAGTATTCCATCGCTCTTAACCGCTCTTAATAACGTATCATTTCGAAATACTCACATTTAATATCCATTTGTCATTAGCTTGACGCCCAGAGACATGCGGCGTAACAACAGGTGACAATAGCTGTGACTATCCGTTTCCACCAGCATACACAACACCACCACTGTTAAACAAAGCACCGTGGAATGTCAGAAACCATAGAAATCATTTCGTTCACAGCAAATTAGCCACCATAACTGTCATCCGCACGCACACTG